>CM060844.1:78372128-78842128 GCA_030762175.1 Metallyticus violacea
TGCATAGCAGTATCACATAATGTAGTGCAATAATAAGGTTAATTCTGAACCCTAGAGATAGTGCGTCACATTTCATTAACCACGGGTTCGTACAAACAGAATGTCGTGATGCAACCCGCTGTGACCAACAAAGATGTCAATACGGTTCAACATAGATCTTGATCATGTGATCTGCGGTGCTATTCATGGTCTAATAGCAGTTCTGGTTTAGTTCTTGATTGAAATCAACTTTGTTTAAATTCTTCTTCCTGTCATTCTGAACTTTCAGTTTAGATGTAATTTAGATATATAATGAAATTATTTTACGCTGTCTTTGAGTTATGATTTAATAGCACAAATGCCGGATATTTACGAACTTCGATCTACAGTTTCAGATAACACTAAATGCATTATACATTCAACATATGAACGAAAGCCTTTTAAAACAAATATGATACTTTTTAGAGTACATAGGGATTGTTTAAAGCCTCAAAACGGTACCTTCTGTAGATTTTATGTTTCTATTTCTTTTTGTATACAACAAATTTTTTAAAGAATGGCCTTCAAATACATAAAAAAGTAAATAACTTAGAGGAAAACAATTAGAGTAAGGTTATTTGAATTATGAAGGCGGATCACTTCTGCATACTGGGAAAAGGCAATCGCCAAGGCCGTGCAGTGCATGTACATTTTAAAATAGAAGCTTGTAGATGGTTTTTTTAATGGTGTTTAACGCCCGTTTTTGCTACTGAGACACCACAGGTGGTGAACATTGGTGATACATCAAATGAAAAGATATATAGGGAAATAACTTTTATTTTAAGGAAGGAAACGTTCCATGCCTAAGTTTAGGGTACCTCCCCGGCATTTGCCAATTATGAGGATTGAGGAAAACCTGAAAAAACCTCAGTCAAGGAGGACGGTCCTAGCGGAATTCGAATCCCAGACCTCCCGCTCACGAGTCCGCGCCTTAATGACCTCGGCCACCCGTGGCGGTTCGTAGATAGTTTGAGGAAAATTTATCAGTCAGTGGGTGGTAAGACTATTGACAGTAATATATTTTGGCAGTCCTGTTTCAGATAGACAAAGTGTACACAACTTGATAAAAATTAACGAAAAACAGGATCTTTAAAAAAATACGGCTTTAAGTCTCCATGATGAATGTAGAAATTGCATATTTTTATCCAAAATTAAGAAAATATAATGTTAACACTTTTGGATTACCGCTCTTGATTTCCTTCCTTCAAAACACTTACTGCAGCAGTATTTTGGGTTTATCTTCAGCCTTTTGTTAACAATCTTATTGCTATAACAATTTAATATAACCTATGAATAATAATAAACTGATCCGTCAGAGATATGCTGAAGATACGAGAAAAAATTACACTTTGTATGAACTTGTATTCGTTTTGTGCAGTTTTTCTGTGTTATTTGTTTAATGCAACTTTACGCCTCAATATATTCTTTGAATACAGCCGTGAAACTAACTGAAACAAAATGAACGGAGAGGGAAAACGGGAAAAGCAAAAAAGATTAGTATCAGCAAAAGGGAAAGCATCTATGTCAATTATAAAAGGATGTATTTTTAAAATACCACAATTAGAAAGAAGTCAAATGGCTGGAAAGAAAATATAATACAACAGTTGAAGCACAAATGCTCTAGGGTATGGAAATTTGGGGAATGGAAAATTCTTAGCAAACTGTGGATAAAGTACACGTTTATTTTGCAAAGAAATTCTTGGCCTACCAATTGCTGCTGTAAAAGAAGTTGCCCAAACAGAAATGGGAAGAGCTACAAGAAAAGGTTTAATTATGGAGAGAGTTTTAAAATACTGGGATAGGATTCTAATCCTAAACGAAGATAATCTAGTAAAGCAGTGTTTGATATAAGAATAATGGTTTAGTATGAGTAATCGGAAGTTTTCACGGCCGGAGTCAGAATTATAACTAGAAGTTTCTTCCGGCTTAGGAGCCGTGGTCTCCTTAGCTCCAAGAGACTCCAAGAGACGTGGACTCCTTAGCTTCAAGAGACTCCAAGAGACGTGGACTCCTTAGCTCCAAGAGACTCCAAGAGACGTGGACTCCTTAGCTCCAAGAGACTCCAAGAGACGTGGACTCCTTAGCTCCAAGAGACTCCAAGAGACGTGGACTCCTTAGCTCCAAGAGACTCCAAGAGACGTGGACTCCTTAGCTCCAAGAGACTCCAAGAGCCGTGGACTCCTTAGCTCCAAGAGACTCCAAGAGACGTGGACTCCTTAGCTCCAAGAGACTCCAAGAGACGTGGACTCCTTAGCTCCAAGAGACTCCAAGAGCCGTGGACTCCTTAGCTCCAAGAGACTCCAAGAGACGTGGACTCCTTAGTTCCAAGAGACTCCAAGAGACGTGGACTCCTTAGCTCCAAGAGACTCCAAGAGCCGTGGTCTCCTTAGCTCCAAGAGACTCCAAGAGCCGTGGACTCCTTAGCTCCAAGAGACTCCAAGAGACGTGGACTCCTTAGCTCCAAGAGACTCCAAGAGACCACGGCTCATAAGCCCGGAAGAAACTTCTAGTTATAATGGTTTAGTAGTTTAAAACTATTTTAGAGAGCACTGGATTAGCGTATATATGGACGAAATGAGATACACATGTTAGAAGTTTTTGGAAAGAGGTAAGAAGACGTTTTAAAGATATATGATGATTGATTGATTTTTTATTTATGGACGCTCTTTAACATATGTCATCAACGTCCCATTCAACTCAGGGCATGAAACGGCCGACAAATTTTGCTCAGAGGCCTCTCTTTCATGCTTGAGGTTCTTTTTCGTGCCGTAAATGTACGACACGGGACCCACGGCTTTACTTCCCTTCCGAAGGAAGCCATACTTAGGATTTTTACGCCCGAAAAATTTTGAAGATATAGAGATACAAAAACTATTCAGTAATTTAACTGCGAAGACATCACTGCAATTTTATGTTAAGATGAAATGGGCATGGGAAAGGAAAATTTACATAGATAAAATAAATAAGGAGGAAAGAGAGGGTATAGCATGGGGGAGAGCAGGCGTGTGGAAGTTAAAAGGTGAAAGAGGAGGTTTTACACAAGGAGAATTCCCATTATGTGGAGGGAAAGAAGACTTAGAACATATTGTGTTTGATTGTAAGGAAACTGAAAACTGGAGAAATGAATTCATTAAGGTAAAATTTAAAAGGGATAATAGAACAACAAAGAGAACATTCATAAACGAGTGCAGGAGTGTGGGTCAGTATTTATTTGAAGTTAAACAGAAATAAAAATGGACAGTGAAGAGAGAGGAAGAAAACACAAAAATAGTTTCTAGTCAATAAAATAGTGATATAGGTAAAGTTAGATATCATTTTGGTACCTGGCATCGGACCAGAGCTGGGTCCCCTGAATTCCAGTACATTGTGCTGATGAACCGGGGACTGAGGTCTGATGCAATAAAAGTGAACAGTTTGTATTTCGTTTATTTGTACTTTAGAATAAGGTATTAGTATATCATTAATTATTGTAAATATTGTAATTGTGAGGGGTACATCTAAAATGGCCTGGGCCAGATAGATGGAAATCCCTTGTAGTTGTATTTTCTTAGCATTCAAAAATAATAATAATAATAATAATAATAATAATAATTGTAATAATAATAAAAACTGAAACAAATGAACTATGTAAAAATTCTCGATTTCTATTTTGACAGTAGCCTTAGTGAGCAAATTCAAAAAAGCAATATTCTTAATATTTCATTGCGTGTAACTCCTTAAGTATTTTCTCATATTTAGTAAAAACTATTGAAAAAAACAAAAACTTATAATAACTCTGGACAAATGATTAGTCGGAAGCTTTCACGGCCGGAGTCAGACTTATAACTAGAAGTATCTTCCGGGCTTAGGAGTCCTGCCAGACTCAGACCGCGCCACTGAAGATGTCCTCCGCAGGTGGGGATGAAACGTTTGGACTCGGCTCCAACAGACCACGGCTCCTAAGCCCGGAAGAAACTTCTAGTTATAACACCTTAGACAAAGGCTACACACGCGTTCGCTACGCATGTCACTTTCATAAGTCAAACCACATCAATGCAACTTTGAAATTGTTATCCTGGATGCCAGAAGAAGGTTACGCTCCCTCTACCTTCTGCAATCGTTTTTACTCCTTATCTTCTCACCATAATTTAAAAACACCCGAATAAAACGGAAAATATTCGACTTAAGGCCCTAAACATTCATTAATAGCAGTTGTTTAACTATATTGTTTTAATAAATTTATTTTCACATGTTTTTTTGTGTTAGGTAAGAACTAATTTTCAACTCAAATAACAAATATTCGTTGGCAATACGTTTTAAATTGCATACATTTAATAAGCTCATTTGCATAGATTTCATGTATCAGATAAGGGTTATTACAATGTTTGTTTGTTGGCCTTTATGACAATATTTATAATATAAAAATGTAAAAATTCAAATATGAACACATACATAGGCAAGAATACGAAAAGATTAAACTACAGATAAGAAAATTGTAATACTAAATGAATCCACCAATGGCAATCATAACAACATTAATAATGTGTACCAAGAATGAAACACGAAACAGGCAGCTTTATTGTGACTAAATAGAGACGAACGAATTTCATTCGCTTAGTATACGTATGGTGAAAATATAATGCATTGTAACGTATAGTATTATTACAATCCTATTGTAACAAGTGACTGTTTTCATCTTAAAAGTTAGTTATGCGTTGGATTCAGTCGAGAGAAATCGTGTTTTAAACTCCATTAGCAGAAATCGTGGTTTTTACTCTAAAAAAAAAAACAGTATTTTAACAGTTGGTGGAAGAAAATACCAAATTATTTGTGTGAAAGAAATAAGAATTACGAGTGTAAATTAATATTCTTTTACAGTTTTCGGGAGAGAAACATAAATTATAACATGTCTCTCTCGTATTCAGTCTGTATATCATTATATTCTCAGAGCATAGTGTAATTAGAAAAAGTGTACTGTTGTTGTAATACAACACATTAATAAACTCCGTAGATTTCTATCCGTTGTGATTTTGTTATACTTAAAATCACACTCCTTTCACCCCAGCAGTACCAATCCGAAAAATCCAGCTATAATACTGAACCCTGAACGAGCTGGGCATATTGTAGTGGTGTTAGTTACGTCAACGTCTACGACGGCAGCGTCTCCATTATATCACCACAAATTAGACCATCAACGTGTAGGCTTCCATACGTACCTGCTATCATCACACGATTGCATAAAAACTCGTTCTGGTTATGCGTTTACACCGATGCATAAAAAGTGTAAGGCACAAATAGTTAATGCCACAATCTGTTGTAATATACCTATTTAAATCTAAGTAATTGCGGAAACTGGAAGAGAGGGCATTACGGTTTTATATTTACAGATAAAATTCTCGTAAATTTGTTGCTATTATTATTATTATTATTATTATTATTATTATTATTAAACAGAAAAAATAAACGTGTTGGCAGATTACGTGATATAAAAATGTCTTCATAATTTTTTTTAAACGCTTAAAGTTATAGAAAATTTTACAGTTATTTAGTCACTTCCGGACCATTTAGAGAGAATAATTTAAATTAACAACTCGTATACATAAATGCAGTTTCCTTTCTCCTCATTAGAAACAGAAAACTATTTATATAGCATCATCCTCTATGGTTGGGTGCCTAAGTACGCATTTGGAAGATCTAACTTTGAGACAATAACAGCAAACACCACCACAAAAACCTCATAAAGAAGGGAGAGTTTGGCCATGCGTTCTGTTGCGGGCTATTTCCCATCTGCAACATACAAACGGAAGCCTTCAGTGGGTCCCGCTGTGTTGCCATAGCGACTGGTCAGCAGAAAATGCTTTGTTATGGTCATCAACTGCCAAGCTGGAACTCTTCCAAATGAGTAAATGCCTTCGTCTTAACGTAGAGATAATTAATATGAAAATATATTTAGCATATGCCCAAGAATTAACAGAAATGCCTGAAAAATAATAAAATCTTTCTTAGAGTTAAATATTATCTCACACTGACAGAGGTGTATTTATCGAAATTTTATTTCAGATATCTTAAATATTATAACGAACGTATATAAACGATCTTTTTATACATCTTATAATAATTTATTTTTCTTCTTCCAATAAGAACTGATTTCCGGGTGCCTTTCTTCACCTTTTGTAAAACCTAGGAGCTCTGTAAAATATATTGTATATATGTAAAGAGTTACAAAACCTTAAAGGGGCAGTTTGACTCATTTGTTTCCTAAACTTCTTTTACATTTTTTATTTCTTCTATTGCACTTACCAAAAAATTCTTGTATTTCTTAATTTCTGAGATCTATTCTAATATTCAATAAGTACTTGAAACTTCAAACTATAATTTTATAATTTATAAATATGATTCTTTATTAATAACGTTTCTTTGAAATTCCATCGATTTGATCTTGGTCGTTGAAATCGTCATATTATATAGCTCATCCAAATGGTTAGTATCTTAGAGAATTTTTTTGATGGTCCTGATAATCTGGCCGTCAGTGTAACGGTGTTTTTAGTTGTTTTCTTGGAGCTGTTAGGAGTCTTTTTGGGTTTGTAGAACTCCATTATTTGACGAACTGGTCAATATATACTTAAAAGTCAATAAATTCTATGTATTAAACTAGTGAGGAAGGTCCACAGTCCCATCGGAGTCCTAAATTCGCTCTAAATTTGTCCATTATTTTGTTTCCTAATTTGATGACTACATAAGTTTCAATATAAAGATTTAATGGTATTTATTAAATCTGGTTCAAGTACTTGTTCTGTACTACAGAAAAAATATTTTGACTCTGTAAATTCGTTGGTAAGTTTTCTGGTAATCTATGAATAGAATATGTCGAAAATTTGTATTATTTTTTCTATGAAATTATTCTTCTCCCAAATTTTGTTCTATAACTTATTCAGTTTTTATTTTAAGATATTGGCATATAATTTTTAAGTTAAACTAGGAGTGCGATTTGTCAATTTTTAAAGCGATCTTTGGAACCCTTTTAAATAAAAGTTTATTATTATTGCTGTATTTAATTCTTCTGCCATACATATTAAATAACAGAAGAAGAAATTTTCTCAATTTTGGTTGACTATATTTTAATAATTCCCAGTTTAAATGATCTATCCCTTCCCTTTTCCCATTCTTTCCTTTTAACAATTCCTCTTTTAATTCTTCCATTGTGATACTGTCATGTGATTGATTTCTCTGTGGCTCAATGCTATCAGTCATTTCCGTATTTAATACATTTTTATATTATTCTGTTCAATGTCCCTCAAAGATTGGATTGAGTTTTACTTTACCCCTTTCACCATCTAGTTAAATATTCTGTAACCAATTCTCTGTGGTTCTGTTTTGTCCCTTTCTCTTTGTTTGACAAGACTATTGTAACTTTCTCTTTTTGCCTGGAGAGTTATTTTCTGGCTATAATTCTATTTCATTTGTAAATTATTTTATCATCATACTTTCTAGTTGCAAACTATTGTCTATATGGTTTATTTTTAGAATTAACTGTCCTTTTAGTTTCTCATTCCAATATTTATGTATTTCCTTTTTACTTCTGTTAAGTTTATTGCCTAATACCTGATTAGCCACGTAAAAATGATATTAAAATCTCCGTAATCTTCATTAATGCTAGCTTTATCTTCATTATATAGAGTTGAATTCAAATAAAAGTTAAATATATAGCAGTCTAATACCTAACCCCCAAGAGTTGTATTTTTAATTTTTAATTTCTTCGGTATTTTTACAACGATTTGTGTTCTAAATATCTGACAGGTAGCCCACTTTTGATTTCAACCCAATTGATCGATATCAATTTTTGGGTCTCTGATTACTCTCGTGTTCAGAACAAATTCCTTTAATTTTGAGTTGGTTATAATGTAATCTATTATTGAAAATCTACCTCTTCCCGTTATGCATTTCCTTGCGATACGTAAGGTATTTTATGGACAAATTTTTCTGGGAATTTTACCATTTGCATTAATGGCGGTCTCTTCATTAGTTTCAACTTTACCGTTTATGAAAAAATTGACATTAAGAGTATTTATATCATTAGATATAATAATATAAAAATTATGATTTTATTTTTCCATTATGTTTTGAAGATTGACTTGAAATTGTTGAGTATTTTTCAGGTACTCTTCATTTAGAGCACAAATCGCAATATAATTACGGCATTTGAGATGGAAGTACGTCCTATGGCTCTTGTTGTAAATGGTTTCTGGAATTGTTACTTCTTTGAAAACTTCTTCATTTCTTCGACTCCGGAGTGGACATTCCTATCTTCTATTTTCATGTCGATCCTGACGGACCGCCACGCGTGTCCGAGGTCATTAAGGCCTCGTGAACTCCAGGCCTGGGGTTCGAATCTCGCCAGGACCGTCCTCCATGACTGAGGTTTTTTCCAGGTTTTCCTCAGTTCTCATAACTGGCAAATGCTGGGGAGGTACCCTAAACTTGGGCCTGGAACGTTTCCTTCCTCCCAATATATCATTTCATCTGATGTATCACCAGTGTTCACCGCCTGTGGTGCCTCAGTAGAAAAAACGGTCGTTAAAATACCATTCAAATAAAAAAAGGGTTCTGGCGGTGTAGTGGTAACCATACTTGCCTTGAAACCCAAGATCGCGGGTTCAAATTCGACCAGAATCGATGGATTTTTTGGGCGTAAAAATCTCAAGTATGGCTTCCTTCGAAAGGGAAGTAAAGCCGTGGGTCCCATGTCGTACATTTACGGCACGGAAAAGAACCTCAAGCCGGAAAAAAGAGGCCTCTGAGTAAAATCACGTCCTGAATTGAATGGGACGCTGATGACATGAGATGTTAAAGAGCGTCCGTAAATAAAACAAATCAATAAAAACTTCTATTTCCACCGACTCTCTTCCCGTTTTCTTAGTTTCCATTGCGGCTAATATTTCTACATTTCTTTTATCTAATTCATCTTCTAATTCTTGTATGAAATTATCGGATATTCCAGGTTACTATGTTGCAATTTATCAAAAATTGTCATCCTAGGAGTAATGATGATGTCGTTTCCATGACAGTGTCCGACTCGACTACGTGCTGCTGCTTGTTCAGTTTTGAGTTAGTACATAAAGAGATTACCAGTCTCTTGTAAAAAATCTTCCCTGAAGAACCAGCGTTTTTTGTTACGGTTTCGTTCTTCTAAACGAACTGCTTTCACTAGAGTCCCATCTGCCCTGAATTCGAAGTACTTTCTCCTAGCTAGACAATTAGACAATTAAGGCTGTTCAGAAGATATTCCAGAAGATACCCACTTCTCTCCAACTCTGCCATTGATAGCAGAGATGATTTACGCTTATACCGGCGAACTAGGCCCCTCCTTTCCGAGTTTGATTTTAGGGTGGCCCTGTCATAGAGATTACCTTCACTATTACCCCCACGTAACCCTGTGGACGAGTGCCCTAACAGGTACTACCGCCCGGTTTAGGAGAACCTGGTGAGAGCAGGGGCACTGCTCCTTAAAGTACAACTGCCCCACTTTTACGGCTTTCACCTGTTACCCAAAACAATAAAATACTCTTAATGTCCTATAAAAAGAACCTATGAATGCTTCTTTCATACTAGCCATGTGTAGGACACTTGTCTGAAAGGAAATGTCAGAATTGAAAAATTAGGGCTATGGCGATTCGAACCTCGCCGATGCTCTAACCAACTTAGCGGTTATGTCCTCCGCCACATACGGAACACGAACCTTCTTATCTGGTTATATACCGTAGACTTCTTTAAGGTTTCTATACTCAGAGAGATTTGTTCCTTAAGAAACGAGTCGCAATACCTACGAGTATATTTAACGTAGATTTCTAGTTATAGAATCGGAAGAAAGAGGTCTGTGATTCCGTACTTAGACGAGAATATAGTAGCTCAGTTAGACATCGAACTGAAGGCTAAATATCCGGCCCAAACTTGTTCATAATTTGATTATAATTACCCCAAAACAAGAAAGAAAAAAAACCTTAAATAGACAAGAATTCTTAAGAAATAAAATCATTTTCATATCACCCTACTGTCAATTAAATCAGGAGGCCTTTGATGAATATTTCAATATGAATTAGCATGAACCTTTTTAGTAGTTTTAAGAAAGTTATTTATTTTACAATACTCGTATAATGTAACGAGGAATCAGCCTGGAATAAATACATTAGGATGTGCCCCATATACAGAATATACGGTTTATCCCCTAACTGTGTGACTTCAGATATTTACGAAATGAAAAACCTGTGAAAAATCTAGTTACGCAAAAATGTACCCATATCACTGGCTCACACAATACGAGAGTATGCACAATCCAGAAAATTAAAAAAAAAAAAAATAGCATCTCTTTCTACACAAAATTACATTTCTTTTAAAAGGAACACGTGTGGTTTTTTTTTTTTTTTTTTTTTTTTTTTTTTTTTTTTTTTTTTTAGCGAACTGAAAACTAAAGGTCTAATTAGTGATAGCGGAATTGGCTTTACTTTTCGAAACAAAATTAATAGTGGACTATAGCTCAAAGAAACTTGATGTCTGTAAATTATATCCAGTACAGAAAACACCGTACACTTGTGGAGACGGTCAACCAGCGAGCGTTGCACATTTTATACTGTTTCTACATATATTGGAGTACACGCCGCGATAATACGCTATTTCATATACTCTATGTTGTTGGAATTTCCTGATACACTTATCTTTCACTGCGCTCAGAGAAAGTAGTCTAATGGTGTCTAATCGGGGCTCCGAGCTGCCCATCTCACAGGACCATCCCGTCCTAACTACCGATTTGTAAACTCTCTGCATCCACAACTTCTCTGGAAACATTGGCGAAGTGTGCAGGACACCCATCATGCTGGAACCTTATCAATAGAGGCATTTCCAATCCCACGTCCTCCATAAGAAGGGGTAGTGTCTTGCAGAAATGATGCGTATCGCTGTCCGTTTAATGTTCCTTGATAAAAATAGGAACCTACAACGCGGTTGCCAATGATACCACACCAAACATTAACACTCCACTGTTATTGATGAGCAATCTCACGAAGCCAGTGGGATTTTGCACGGAGCAGTGGTTGCATGCTCCTAAAATTCGCATTACCATAAGTTATAAATGAAACTTCATCCGTAAACAAAATATTACTTAGGAATGCACTGTTATCTTGAAATTGTTTCCAAATATCAATACAGAAAGTACATATTAGCTGAGAACAGAGACCGTAAAATGTTTTACAGTACGTACTATTTGCCTATTTGACACTGACAGTGGTACAGCCGACCAGATCAGGAGACACCAGTACACTAGGCAGACTGATAATGGTTTGTTTACTGCATGCTTCTAATAAAGAGATATATTGTAAGGAACCCATGAGTACACTTTTTGCATAATATCAGAAATAGTGAATCACTGTTTAAAAGTTTACTACCTATTTCAGAAAGTATGCGGTTTAGAACGGTGAAACCAATTCTGTTATCACTAATTGGACCTGTAGTTTCGGTTCGGTAGTAAAAAACATACATATTCAATTTTAAAAATGTAACTTTGAATTGAAAACTATGTATATTTTTTAATTTTTTTTTGTATTGTGTCAACCCCTGACATGAATACATTCCAGCGTAACTAGATTTTACACATTTGGTTTCATTTCGAAAATATTTTAGGTAGCAGAATTAGGTGAGACACCCGGTATATATGGGACACATCTTGAGAGTAGTTGTGAAATTGGACAGTTAGTCTTTAAAATAGAATTGGCATTGTGGTTTATTTATAATAATGTTTAATGGTACACAGCATACATTGTTATTTACTTTACTATCATAAAGAGGCCACTAGAATATCGTTCATTTGAGGTGGCGTCCTCTCTTTCTTGCGGATCCCATCGCGAATCGCGTTTGCCTAGGTAAATATACTGCCTTTGAAGAACATATACCTGTTGAAAATATTGGAATTGCTTGAGATGGATTTCTATGTTTAATTTTCTTCTGATGTTCTTCCTCTTCTTCTTGCTAAAACAGAATAAGTCCGAAGGAGAATATTTAGAATGATTATACTCTAAATGTCAAACAAGGAAGGAGTCTGTGTTGGTTTGTGCCCTCAAGAGATCATTTCTGGAGCCGTATATAGTTCATGTAACTTGGGTGGCTCTAAACACACATATGAATAATTAAAGAGTATCTAAATATACTTGGACATTAATTGGGCTGAGTGAGAGATACCCAATTATCTCTCCAAAATAAATATGCCAATCAACTTCGTTATTCCCGCTTATTGCGAGATTTACTATAAGGTGTGAAGATCAGAGATCACCTCTGTTCCCTTCTAAAACACTAGAGATATTAAAAATATTTTACTGAGCGATTAAGGGGAACAACAGGACAATAAACGTGAAAGAAAATTGGATAGAAAGGACATGTAAAAATGCGTGAATATGAAAGGGCTAAGTAATAAATATGCCTTGGGGTTTTGAGGGAAATTGGATAGCAGACATGTACAAAATACGGTTTTTTCTACTTCCTTCAAAACACTGGGGAAAAAAAAATATATATATATATGGATGAAGCAATGGCATCAGTGGCATCAGTGGCGTACTGTGTATGCGACACTTATTCCTGGGCTAAAATTTGTTGTTCATCTACATTCGGTCGCCCAACACCTCTAGTACCTGTGGGTTTATAAAATAAGCTCTGCGAGGATGTCCTGAGACTTTCATTCGAAAAACATCGTCTTCCCACTTTTCAGTTATCTTTCAATTTCTTCAGAATATTCTCTTGATCTAGCTGTTGCATTATGTATGCATTTCTGATTCTTGTCACATCTTGCAGAGATCTTAAGACCCTCATAAATATGACGTCTAATCTATTTTTGTCTGCTATTCGGAGAACCCACGTTTAGCTCGAATACATTAAAGAAGGTATGGATATAATTCTATAAATTGCCTCGTTCAACGTCTGATACACTTATTGAATTGTCGTTTAATGCATCCATTTATTTTCTTGTATTCTCTTCCATATTTCAGTTGTTTCTACAAGGGCAGGTCCATCAATTTGTGGCGTAACAATGTTCTAGATATGATAAAGCACAAAAAAAAAAAAAAAATATATTTTCTTTTTCAATATAGTTACCCTTTATTGCATTACACTTTTCACATGTTTGAATTAACATTTCAATTGTCCCCACCAAAATAGTTAGAATTCTTGTCTACAAAAAATGGGCATAAACAGCATCCTCCACTTCTTCGTCACACTTAAATTGCCTTCTTCGAAGGTCCTTCTTGAATTTTGAGAAGAGGAAATGGTCACTGGAGTTAGATCTGGGCTATAGGATGGATGGTTGATCTCCTTGAAATCACATTTTTTCCTTGTAACAAGAGCTGTGTGCACAGGCGCGTTGTCGTGAAGAAGGCGCACACCACCACTCAGCTTTCCTGACCATTTTCTCTTTGATGGAAGCACGTAGTCTGTGCAGTAGGCCAGCATAGTAAATGGGGAGCCATTTACTGTGGTGTTTCTCTCCTTGAAGTCAATGAAGAGTATTCCTTCACAGTCCCAAAAGATTGTGGCCATGATCTTCTTGGTTGACTGAGTGACCTTGGCCTTTAGAGGCGGTGCTTCGTCAGGTTTACGCCACTCCATTGATTCTCTTTTGGACAAGGGATCACAGTAGAGGACCGCAGTTTGATCTCCTGTAACGATGGTTTGCAGAACTTCTCTGTCGTTGCCACGGCAGAGCTCCAAAAATGCGTGACAACAGATGACTCGTTGCTGCTTTTGGACGAGGAAAGAAGTCTATGCCCCCATCTTGCGCTAATATTTTTCATGTTTAAATGTCATGAATAATTCGAAGAACTGTTGTTTTAGAAAGGCCCAATCTTGCTGCTATATCTGTAGCTTTGAGCCGCCGGTCTTCTATAATTTCTCCTTCCACAAGGTCGAGGTTTTCAGGAGTGAGCACCTCCAAGGGCCTACCTGCACGCTCTTCGTCTTCATTGCTTTCTCGACTGATTTGATTAAGTTAGGCTCATTATTTAATGGTAGAATATGAGGGGGATACTTCCCCATATACACCGTGTAATCGCAGTTTAATTTCATTTGGAGTAAGTTTTTCTTTTGTGAAGAACTTAATAACAGCTCAACACTGCATTTTGAACATGTCACAATATTCTACACATTGTCTTTTTATGCAACTATATCTGAACAACTGAACACAGCGGAGCGGAGATTACAGCTGCAATTATTTACTTAACAGATAAAGTATGACACCAGATAAGGGTTTTGTGAAGATAGATCTACCCTCATATAGCTGGTATGTTAGACCCAAATAATTGAATTCTGACAGTTGCTGAATTATCTAGTCATTCATGATTATTTTAATTCTTGCTGTTCTTTACCCATCGTTGCTATGGCTTTAGTCTTCTACATTAGAATTCATTTTAGTATTATTAAGATCTTTAAAACTTCTGTAGGTTATTTTCAAACCGCAAAGAAACCAAATCAACAAAGACTCAGTTAGTAGAGCTTTAACGTCAACAAACAATACAGTTCAAATATTAACGTTCTTGTTTGGTCATATCTTTTGATTTACTAGTCCTTCATTCCTCTATCGTTTTGTCTGACATATGTCATACAGTAAGAGGGAAAGTTACAATCTGTTTCAAGTTTAATTTGTAGTAATATATATATATATATATTTGTGAGTGCGTGCGTGCGTGTGTGTAATTGCAGCTTTCTAGAAATTAGTATATACAGTTGTACAGTTTAAAAATAACAAGTTGGTAGTTTGAACTTTTGAACTTCAGGTTTTTATTTTACATATGTATAATACATATTACCTATCTTAGCTTGCTTGAACTATATTTGTCCACTCTTGTAATATTTTATGCATTATAGTGGTTATTCTTTGCCTATATTAGTTTATCAAGGCTACATGCAATTTCCAGCTTTGGCTTTCTTTAATCTTTTAGTTTATTAATGCATTATTAAACTCACCAAAAAATATGAATATATTTTTATGAAATAGTAGCAACATTGACACTAATTTGTAGTATATATATCGTTAGGTATGCTATTTTATCATAAACGCTATCAGAATATCTTTAATATAATTCTAGAATGAATAACAAGGATAAACTGAAATTTGTTCTCCTTGAAGACTCCTTTTCATGATTTTAATTGCAGATCAATAAAATAACCGAACAAGTTTCTTAAACGACGTTTCATAAAGGAGGAGATATTATACTCGATTAATCAAGTATGTTAAGCTTTTGAAAACAATTATTACGGTTTAAAATAGTTCGACAAATTAACATTTTATAATTTGAATTGTATGATATAATAATTCTGGAATGTTGTGTTAAAAATTATTATTATTATTATTATTATTATTTTTTTTTTCCCGCGTGTAGCTTTTCTGAGATTTCATACGCAGTTCATTACTGCATTTGAATAAAAATATCTAGAAACTCTTTAATTTAGTTTATTTTTATATCAACTTGCTTATCCCTTTAATCCTTATATAAAAAAAAAACTTCATGATCCTAGAGACCTTTCAGCATCCGCTACAAAAAACTTTTACTCCTCCAAAGGAACTGTTTGTTCTTTTTGTCAGAGAAAAGATCTGCAACTGTTGTAAAAGTATACCGTCAGTAAACTGGGTCGCCTATTAAGCCTGTTGTCCAGGGTTCTCCAGTTCTGTAAGGGAATGGCAGTGTTTACTTTACGACAGGACAGAAGATACTGCGCTAGTCAGATTTCTTTTGATGTAAACAGCAATGAGAGTCCACTATGTGGAAGCAAACAGTTGCCTTATACAGACAAATGACATCTACCCAAGAGTCAGTTAGAGCAATAAATCAGAGACTATGTCATTGCGGAACATTTAATATTGACTCTCCCAATATAAGCTTTCTGACGGTATGTTTCAGAAACACCGTTCTATCTTTAAACGTTACTCCACTTTATATGGAATTTTCATGTAAAGACATTTTGTCCTGTAATAAAATTATGTTTCTTTATGATTTATATATTGCTACATTTGAAGCTAACTTTAAGTCGTATAGTTGGCGAATATTATTGAAAATATTATATTTGTAACATTTTAGTATAATCTTTAATGGAACTGGTTTGGAACCAGCACCAATGAATGGAGTTAAATTTATCTGAAATATGCTGCTATAACTTTAAACATATGCAACAAAATATGCAGTTAAAACCAACCTTTGAATAATTTATATGCTATTTGAACCTGCCATGAAAATCCAACACATCCAAAATAGAAAATTGATCTTTACCATTACCATTTTATTTAAAAGTTGAGTATATGCTGTGCCTATTATTACATAATACCAACCTAAATTATATATTCTTTGCTTTTAGTATGGACAATACAGAAAGGAAAGTTGACCATCCAGATTTAAATATTTGCATATACTCAAATTACAAGGTTGTATAATATATATATATATATTGAATTCAAATAAAATATCATTTCACTTGATACAGTAACAAAACTTCTCTATATTTCGGTATTGCGCTAATATATGTTTGTATTTAAAATATTTCATATCTCGTTTTCTAAAATATAACAGCTTAAATTTTATTCAAATTTAGTGGAAATGTTTTTTCCAATCTTCTCTATTAACACACTTTTTTCAACTTCCAGTATTTTTTCTGTTATTGTACAAATTCTAGGTAAACTGCATATTCATCAATGCTACTCAACTATAACTTTCTTCATTCCATGTTAGAGATTCTTTAACATTTAAACAAATAAATAAGTAAATACATAAATAAATATATCATTCTATAATCATTTTTTACACACCAGTGCATAGAAGTGTATTGACAACATAGGTAAATAACAGAACTGTAATTTAGCAAACACAGACTTCATATGTAAGCTTGTTAGTATTTAAATAAATAATATTGTTTATTAACTTTCAATAACCAGTGCTCCTAAAATTTACTACTGTCTACAATTTAGGTTAAGAATGTAATTTATTACATATTTTTGAAGTCAAATTTTGAGACTGTTTGGTGGCCGCACGTTGGGCGCCAAAATTTCAAGCGGTTTGTTGTCTATGTCTAGTGGCCTCACGCTGTGATGCCGGTTTGGTAGATTTAGATTGATTCGGTGTTGTTGCCCACGCTTCAATGGCAATGTATTCTGCTATTTTGTTGATAGGGACTCAACGGGACTGGGAGAGGAGTTCAATAGTATAAATAAGCACACGATATGTCAATAATTCATACATTGTACTTTATTATATTGAAAATATTTCGCGTCCTCTGGTGTTGCGTACGATAGATTTAGCTACATCGATTACAAACTTTGCTGCCCCGAATGGAACTTAAAAGTGCAACTAAGTACAGCGTGTTTCTCGGTGTGTATCTTACAACTGAGTACCTCAGTCGGAATTAGAATAACAACAGGTGCCTCTCGCGGCGTGTAAACTTGTTATCTGCGTCTTGTTGATTCTGTAAACTGCGCGCCTCATCAACAAGGAACTTATAATGCGCACGGCGTGTAAATCCTGGAACTGTTCCTCGCCGCGTGTAGAACTAACAAACGAGAGCTGCTAACTGCATGCCCAGTGGAGCAAACGCTTCATTATATTTTAAATTCCATTCAAGTAATTGTTGGCTTTACGACCTAAAGGAGGTCACATATGCACGCGCTTGTCTAAAGTAACTAACTGACACACGTGCCATTCGCTATTTTTTGTTGACATTGACTAGTTTAAAGGTTTACGGTACAACGACATGTTGGGTTCAGAATCCTAACGAATTTAAAAGTCCTCGTGTTTATTACCCCTGCAACGACAGTCCTTTTAAACACTCGACCCTCGGATTTCTTAGAGCTGTATGGCCCTCTTGGCTTTCCTAGCTACCGTAAAAGAAAACACTAAAGCGCTTTCTCTTTTGTCGACGTACAAGCTACATCATAACATTATGACGTATTATACGTATATATCTACATTACTAATTAAAATACATGAAATGTTATGATAATTATGTTTGCAATATACATATTATATTATGTTTATATTTCACTGTGGATGGGTCGTAATAACTATGTCATTTTTAATTTAATAATGCACTTGTATACAAGAATAAACATTCAATAACCGAAGCGTTACGGAAAAATAATGTAGACTATATACAAAACATTGACTATTATCTTGGCGTACAAAAAAGTACAGAGTGAGGTTATGACTTCCATAGAAAATTTATGCTCAATGGTTAAAACTTTCCATACTTGCACTTCGAGTAATGAGAAATTCTGTGTTTATGAACTCTCACTAAATTTGACAGTGAAATGTGAATTGTTTCCAGATCTTTTTAAAAACACACGAGACTTGTAAATAGATACATCCTGCAACCACGTGAACAGAGTTCATCATTATTTCTTCCACGGTTTTTGATTATGAAGTCGACTCATTTTCTATCGGTTCTGTCTATTCCCATATTCTACTTTCCGTTTTCCTGCTGTGTTAATAAACTGGCTGAGCATCATAATGTATTGTAGCTATCGAGCTATATTTATTCTATCGGCTTGATCTGTCAAATCATAGATAACTCGTGTCCATCTCTTCATTTATTTCGAAGACATGAAATAATATTTCTTAGGAATTCTATTGCCTCTAATCACCTCTGTAGAGCCATATCAATACGCTTTAAGATGAGCCAGCTATTCATCCCAGAAAAACATCATATCGGAAGAGCAAGTAAATTTTATAATCAGGGGAACCATTAAGCATCTGCACCATGAAAGCAGCAGACTTTCTGCATTTTGGCCAATATTTAGTCTTGCTACATTTTTTCCTTGATAAATATAAAATTGTATGGTGGCTCAAATATAATATTAAAAAGATAATTTTAGAAAAAAAATTTTTCATCGTTTTTACTACGCTCTAGATAGCATTGTTAAGCAAATTTTATGTTAGTTTGAAATATTTTTAACATGCGGTTGTGCCGTTTTTGCACGCATTTCTACGTGTTTTTGCACCAAATATTTATTTTCCTTCCTCTCGCCTTACTTCCTATGTTACAAACTACTCCATGTGTTCTTTCTTTTCACTAGTTTACACTAACGCTGTTTTATGATATCAAACACTACCGTCGGGCTATCAAGGTGTGTTAAATCATTTTAGGACACAATCCTACGTTTGATACTCTCTCTCAGGCCTAACCCATTGAACAAGGCACCAGAACATTTATAATACCTACTGTATTGTTTTAATTAAATTTTTATATAAAACTAAGCCTGAGTAAAAATGTTACATAGATACGTTTTTCGTAGAATAATTCATTTTTTAAATTCTGGATTCAACTTAGGATCATTTTTACAGTTGATCACCACCAGATGTGGTGATCAACACAGTTAAAATTTCACTCATTGCTTTTTAGGACGTCCATATAGCGCGAGGAAGTTTTCAACCTCTCATGATGTACAAGATCTGTTCAAAAAGTATCGCAAATTTTGTGTTTTTTCAAAAAGTATTTATTTATTCATGAATATCTATTTTGTCCCCTTCAAAGTAATCCCCACCAGATATTATACACTTGTGCCAACGTTTTTTCCAATCCTCGAAGCACTTTAAAAAATCGTTTTTTGTGATCTTGTTCAGCTCCTCCTTCGATGCCGTCTTTATCTCTCAATCGTGGCGTAGCGTCGTCCTTTCATGGGCCTCTTCAGTTTTGGGAACAAAAAACGTCACAGGGGCCAGGTCTGGGGAGTACGGTGGCTGCGGCATCATAAGTTTGTTGTTTTTGCCCAAAAATTCGCGCACAAGCAACGATGTGTGAGCAGGGGCGTTATCATGGTGCAAAAGCCAATATTTGTTCTTCCATAAATCCGGGCGTTTCTGGAGGATTGCTTCGCTCAAATTGCGCTAATATTCCTTATTGACCATTTTACCCTGTGGCAAGAACTCATGATGCATCACGCCCCTGCAATCGAAGAAAACTGTAAGCAAATCCTTCACTTTCGACCGAACTTGGCGCGCTTTTTTCGGTCTTGGCTCGTGTGGCAGCATCCATTGGGATGATTGAGCTTTAGTTTCCACGTCATAACCATAAACCCATGATTCGTCACCAGTTATGGCCCTCTGGAGCAAATTTGGGTCGTCGCGGACAGAGTTCAACAGCTCCTTAGCAACGTTAATGCGATGGCGTTTTTGGTCGAAATTGAGCAACTTTGCTACGAATTTTGCGGCGACCCGTCTCATGCCCAAATCATTGGTAAAAATCGAATGGCACGAGCCAGTCGATATGATTAGGTCCTCAGCAACTTCTCTAACGGTGATTCGACGATTGGCCAATACTGTTTTCTTCACTTCTTCAATGTTTTCGTCTGTTGTTGACGAGCTCGGGCGTCCGGGACGCTCTTCATCGTTCACATCTTCCCGACCCTCTGAGAACATTTTATACCACCGATAAACGTTGCTTTGGTCCAAGGTAGCTTCACCATATGCCACAGTCAACATTCGGAATGCATCCGCGCACTTAATTTTGTTTTTCACACAAAATTTGATACAGATTCTTTGTTCCATTTTTTGGAATAGGCAAAAATCGAAGACGAGTCAAAGCATGTCGAAGCAAAATAGCTGTCAACAATTAACTGAACATTCAAAATGGCCGAGCTTGTCAACATAAGTGAGGGACATAAGTACCAACATAACGCCCCAAAACAATGGAAAATCCAATATACGTAGCCCGCGGAAATTCAAAATTCGCGATACTTTTTGAAGAGACCTCGTATACAAAACTGCTACTTGTTCCGCTGTGATAATTTTTATTTCTTGGCATTACAACACGGGGTTCTAGAATTTCTTGTATTTTACATTTTTGTTCATATCTAGATGTTTTAAAATTATGTGTTGAAAATTTTCTGCAACCATTTTATAAATATGACCAAGAATATTAATGGGTAAATTGTTTTAAAAGCATTTAACGACTCAACACATTTTGGTACTACTGGCTTACAATAATTAAATGGCAGAAGAAATGTTATCGTTTGTACTGATCTGATTCTCATTGAGAAGAAATCCACAATTTCACACGGCATTATTAAACAGAAAGTCTATGTATTGCTAATAATTTCATTATTATTCCGTTCTTATTGGCATAAATGCAGATTTTTACGTTCTATTCGTAGCAATGAACGCATCTTTATCTTTCATACTTAATATCCCTCCCACCAATATGCTATTGTTTCCAAAGAAATCACAGTAGTTTAAAAAAGAGACTTTTCGTAGTTAAGGAAAGGTAACTTCCCTTCGCTGAGGCCATAACCTGGTCAACATTGGCTTTGGTCTTAGAGAGACATTTGGTAACACCTCTTTGAAAAACAACACTCGTGCAGACCCCTTCACCATTGCCGTCAGAGTATTGCAATATTTTTTTTTCAGTCTTATATTTTAAGGGACTACACTCACTTTATATACAGGGATATTTTAAAGTAAACTTTCATTTGCATTTCTATACATATTAACAGTTTAGTTATACGTGTATATTTGTTTCAATTTCGTTGCTAATGTAAATTGTGTAAATATTTGTGTTTTAGAACACTTAATGAAATTTTCGAACAATAGTTTTTAGAATGGTCTTGCCCTCACCAGTTCCTATGGTCTCATTCAGTGGTATGTAATAAACAATATCCCAATCACAGAGAATGTTCCAGTTCATTGGGATATTTCATGGATTGAGGAATGAACCCACTCTGTAAAATAATTCCGTAAGCTAGTGAACAAAATTGAGGAAACTAATGCAGTGCAGACAAAAAGCGATCGAGTTGATGGAAATTAGTGGAAAGCGAAGTGAGTATAGCTCCAGTTTTACAGTATGTTCGTGAAAATTGCGCATATAATGATTGTAGTACTGCGAGGTGATATCCAGAATATTCGGAACTGGTGCTGCCATCTGGTCAAAAACTTACTTTGAGACTAATGACCACCGTCACCTAGAGGTAGTTTCCTTCCACACGTAAACACCGGTCCCAGCGATTCTGCCGTTTTCCGAGTACATCTTGGAAGTCATGTTCTTTGAGGGTGTTTAGCACAGACAGCGTTTCTTCTTCAATCCTCTCAATTGTGTCGAACCGATGTCCTTTCAACTTGATTTTCAGTTTGCGGAATAGAGCAAAGTCGCAGGGTGCCAAATCAGGTGAGTACGGTGGATGGGGGACAACCGTCATCTTGTTTTTCATCAAAAAGCTCCTGGTGAACAAGGAGTTGTGACAGGGCGCATTATCGTGATGCAAACAGCCAGTTCCCTTGTCACCAAAGTTCGGGCTGTCGTCTCTGTACATTTTACGGAGCCGTCACAAAACGTCACAGTAGTACGTGGAATTCACTGTTTGATTTGGTGCGACGAATTCTTCGTGCACAATCCTCTTGGTATCGAAGAAAACGAGAAGCATGCTCTTGACTTTGCTCTTCTTTCTTTTTTTGGTTTTGATGAGTTCGGGCTCTTCCACTGGGAGGATTGTTGTTTTTTCTCAGGGTCATTAGAGTACATCCAACTGTCGTCACCGGTGGTGACCCTGGACAAGAAGGTTGGGTCATCAGACACGGCCTGACGAAGCTCCGTGCAAACTTCAACACGCTGCGCCTTCTGATCAGCAGTCAGGATCCTTGGCACAAATTTTGCGACGAAACGATGCATGCCCCAATTCATCAGTTAAAATTCGTTGGCATGTCCCATAACCAATTGCCACTTCATGAGCAAGGTCTTCAATGGTTCGACGTCGATTCTCACGAACGAGGTTTTGAACTTTGGCAACAATGTCAGGTGTTGTGCAGCTGACGAACCTACCGGCGTGAGCATCCTCTTCAATGGCTGTACGGCCGGCCCTGAACCGAGCATGCCACTCAAACACACGTGTACGGCTCATGCTTTGTCCCCCAAGTACTTGTGGAATCATTGCGGGGGTCTGCGTAACATTTTCCCCGAGATTTGCATAGAATTTGATGCACACTCTCTGTTCTAATCTTGGATCCATCGTAAAATCGTCACACACTACACATAGAGTATCATGAAAGGTACTATAGAATCTCAACACATCTACCCTGGTGCATGAAACTTTAAACACTCACTCATCTGATGTACTAGTGTTGCCACCTAGCGGTACAAAAACCTACTACAACTACTGTCGAGATGGCACCATCAGTCCCGAATATTATGAATACTACCTCGTAAACTCTAATATCCTAAGGATGGACTTCAGGAAACTCTTTTGTGAGAATATCACAAAGGATTTTATTGCACCCTTTCTTCTCAATAATTTGTCTGTTCCTTGAATGTGGATAAATAAATGTTCAAACTTCTTAATCTTCCTCAGCCATTCATCTGATGGTACAAGAAGTCCACGAGGAGAAAGTATTCCAATCCATCCCACTGTTTCGGCGGATGTTGTCATTAGGTCTCCTGTGGCCGTTCCTAATCTGTCATATTTCTTACAGCGTAATGCGATGTCCGTGCAATGTACTTGAATCCCTCTGTGCTGAAACCAGAAACCAATGGAGCTGCCGAAATGTCAAGTGGAGAAAACAAAATATTTCCTTCAAATCCTTTTTCGCCTTCTACCACAGCCAACGCCTCTGACATATTTGAAATGCTGCCAAACGTTTTTGTTGTAACAAATTCACCGTCCTCGTCATGCGCTACAGTTGAACCTAGAGATAGAGGAAGCTCACTGGAGTTTTTTCCCAATAAGTTATGGCTTAATCGACTTTTGACATATGCGGGAAGTGGATGCTGATGGAAGCCGCCTAAATCTCTTAGAAGAGAAAATACATTTTCCAATCAATCCGGTTTAGCGTGCTGTTGGGATGTACTTAACTTGGAGTGAGTATAAATCGCCGAAGGGACCCAGTGCTTTTAACAAATCTTTTTAAAAATGTAATAGAACTTTAGAGGATTCAATGAGCATTGTCTTACACACTTTGTAGATCTGGCGCAGGCGCTTCTCCCGAGCTTCACGCTGAACACCACACCAAGGTTTCTTGTGCTCAGGTATTCTAGAACTTAGTGTGTCAAATACATCGTCAATCAATTTAATGAAATTTGCAATATGCATCTGTTCCGGCACTAAATATTGAATGACTTTTGTATTATAAAACAAGTCAGCTGCCAAATGGAGGCGTTGTCGTTCTGTGTCTTTGACATTGATGTGATGAGGTGTGAATCGAGAACACATTTTGATCTCATTGTTGTCCATAAGCAGCAACATGTTAACTATGCTTTGGTTATTCTTGTTTTGTTCTGCAGTAAAATACTTTGGTTCAAAAATATTTCAGATACGACTAATTTCATCACAGGTTCGAAGAAAGCGTACTGCAAGGGGACGGAAGAATGGAGGAAGAGATACCTACTGGCCCCAGTTGTTAACAGGAAAGGAGGGCAGTGGCAGTGCTGGACTTTGTTGGCAGATAGGAACGAGGAAGAGGGAGTAAGTAAAATTGTAAACAAAGCGAGACAGCTCGGATCGAAAGAGGTAGACTAACTGAAAGGGGATAGGGGTACATTAGTCTTTTTTTTTAAAATTATTTATGCATATATGTTTGGAAATGTAATTTGTTTACTTTTGTAATGCTTTTTCTGTTTATTTTATTTATATATTTTGGTTTTATCGATTATTATATATGTTTGTCCTTTTGTTCATTTTATTATTATATATACTGAGTTTCTCCTAAGAATTAAATATTGCTTTGTATAATTTCATGTATTTCCTAATGTATTGGGTCCCAGGAAATGTGCGGCATGGATGAGCTAGATTTGTAACAAATATATTTTGTAAATAAATATTACTACTACTACTACTACTACTACTACTACTACTACTACTACTACTACTATTACTACTACTACTACTACTATTACTACTACTACACTACTACTACTACTACTACTACTACACTACTACTACTACTACTACTACTACTACACTACTACTACTATTACTACACTACTACTACACTACTACTACTACTACTACTATTACTACTACTACACTACTACTACTACTACTACTACACTACTACTACTACTACTACTACTACTACTACACTACTACTACTACTACTACTACTACTACTATTACTACTACTACACTACTACTACTACTACTACTACTACACTACTACTACTACTACTACTACTACTACTACTACACTACTACTACTACTACTACTACTACT
Organism: Metallyticus violacea; assembly: GCA_030762175.1. Classification (NCBI taxonomy): domain Eukaryota; kingdom Metazoa; phylum Arthropoda; class Insecta; order Mantodea; family Metallyticidae; genus Metallyticus; species Metallyticus violacea. The sequence continues at coordinate 78,397,331 of CM060844.1, forward strand.
ACTACTACACTACTACTACTACTACTACTACTACACTACTACTACTATTACTACTACTACTACTATTACTACTACTACACTACTACTACTACTACTACTACTACTACTACTATTACTACTACTACACTACTACTACTACTACTACTACTACTACACTACTACTACTACTACTACTACTACACTACTACTACTACTACTACTACTACTACTACTACTACTACTACACTACTACTACTACTACTACTACACTACTACTACTATTACTACTACTACTACTATTACTACTACTACACTATTACTACTACTACTACTACTACTACTACTACTATTACTACTACTACTATTACTACTACTACTACTGCTGCTGCTACTACTACTACTACTACTACTACTATTACTACTACTACACTACTACTTCTACTACTACTACTACTACTACTACTACTACTATTACTACTACTACTACTACTTCTACTACTACTACTACTACTACTACTACTATTACTACTACTACTACTAGTACTATTACTACTACTACTACTACTACTACTACTACTACTACTACTACTACTATTACTACTACTATTAGAGAAATCCTTTGGCAGTAACCAATCAAATACACATTTTTACTGTATATCAACACCATTTTTACGCGTAGGCGTAGACTGTCTGTTATTCTCCAATAGGCTTAGAATGCCGTGTCACTTTTTCTATCGAGGCAAATCTTTGTATGAATATAGGCGGATATTACCAGAAATGGAAACTATAATATAATTTTATAAAATTTCCCTTTGGAACTAAAGTTAATAGGATTGCCAAAACAATTTTATTTTTTATTTTCCCTCACAATAACACAGGTTCTATTTTAGTAATCATACTATTAATGATAAATTCACACAAAATGCTAAATATTTCATTAGAATCACGATCTCTTTTTGTTGCCAGGTTCATCTGGCATTTGTTTTCATTTTCCAATTGAATGCCCTAGGTCATAGGCGCTAGTTGTTTGCATTTGAAGCAGGTACATTCACTCTGTTGCTGTATAGCATATCACAGTACGCAAGTGGCTGAAGTGGGAAGTTCTGAGTCAATCTATCATTTGATATACCTTCTGTGTGACGGTTTGTGGTTCTAATTAATTCACAATGCTGTTTCTTAACAATGGATCCTTATTGACTCGTGTATATTTTAGTTTGATTACAAACAGAACATGTTTCTCACTCTGGTTGGATAAGAGATTAAATATGTCATTAAACATTGATGAGAAACAGGAAACTTTAGTCTGGATCCAGTTTTCTAAGAGTCTGCGATACATTTTTGGGACATTCAAATCAGATGAAAGATAAATTTTAACCTACTGAAAATAATATATTGAGTAATGTGGAACTAAATCCGGCACATGCAACGTCATTACTGGCCCTTACACAGATGACAAAAAAAAAATGCATACACACTTCAAGCAAAGAAAAAACTGTGTTAACATAACAAAACCGAATTCACACAAACAGAAAATGTTGAGCACTAATCATCTTAGACTGTTACAGTTACAACAGTTGCTCAAAATGTCCACCATTGGCGTCGATACACTTCTGAGTACGTTGAACTACTGATTGAGCAACGTTTGCGAAAGTGTCCTGAGCGATTGCAGCACGTGCTGTTTCAATTTCTTCCCGAAGTGCTGCCAGTGTAGCGGGTTTTCTACGGTATACAACATCCTTAAGAGTTCCCTATAGGTAGAAGTCCAACGGAGTTAGATCCGGAGAACGGGGTGGAAACCTTTTCGTCCTATTGCCTTTGAACTTCAACAGCATTTTTGGTTTTCCAATACTACTTCAAAATTGCTTTCCGATGTTCAAACGATAATCTTGTCTCCATTGTTGTAGCTACGCTAGCATAACGTAATGTGATACACATCTGTTTACAGAACATAACACTACATACTACTGTTGTTTTTCGTCGCCAAATAAAATTTGTAAAGAAGGTTTAAAGTTAAACTGTAAATGATTGTAATAAGTAAAATATATAATTATACCCAGGCACATGCTCCTCCTCTGCCCCAGAGGGAGGAGGATTTGTTGTGTTACTTTGGAACCTTAAATGTACCTGAGCCTTATTGAGGTCCTGCTACATTTATCAATTAAGTAGAAATAGCAGGGAAACTGTTTAATATGAAGTTACCATACGGACTGCGGTTCCGCGCAAACAAATATGCTATAAAGGTAGGCTGACACATTTTATGTCGAAATTTATAAAAAAAAGTCTGATTTATATTATATGTGTCACGAAAATGACTGTAATGTTATCATAATTTTTAACATTACACTTTTTTGCTTCTTTTAAAGTTCTTTTATATTTCTTATTTATATTTTATATGTGCTTTAATTTAATTATTGCTTGCATTTTTTTTCCTTTAATTGCTCCAGACTTCTGTATAAGTTTGTTTGAATCATTCGAATATTTTAATACAAGTTTGTTATATGGTGACAACCAAACATCGCCATGTATACTTTTAACGCCAATAAACTTCTTGAAAACGATACCAGATTGCGGTATTGCAATAAAGCAGTGATGAAATGAGTTAATACAAATCCGGTATTATTTACTATTGAAAGGTCACTTGCACTATTTACTATTGTGCTTAACTACTGTGAAGCTGTTATTATTATGAGGAAAGAAAAACTATTTTGTGACTCATCTCAATATGAACATATAACTATTTTTCCTTAATTCTTGAAGCTTCATTGTGAAAAGAAGTTAATTGATGCATGTAAAATTTGAAAATGCTACGGAAACCGGTGGCAAATGCTCAAAACTACTGGGTAATGGTACAGCACCATTGGGGCGCTAAAGGTCTACATATATTTTAGATTAATGACATTTGTTTAATGACATTCTTTATCTATTGGCTATTATTTTCAAAAAGAGCCAAATTTTTGAAAAGACAAAACTGAAAACAAATTTGCCTAATTCGTCTGTTTCATATTAAGATAAAGAAAAATTAATTTTGAGTGAAAATTTGTAATTTTAAACAAAAACTCAAATTTAGTTGGATGTCTATTTTGGTTGCCTACTGTTAGTTATGAAAAAAGAATTCTCTGTAGTTCATGGCATTAATTAGTTCAACAGTTCCTAATTAAGCCAATGTGTGCAAACTTTTCTAATTGAGTTATATTTTATATCCAGTATAAAATATAATCTATGTTATTAGGTGCTACTAGGCGCTATTTAGAAAGCTTACTGTATTAATTTTTAAATAATTATTTACTAAATTCTATGGAAATTTGCTCCAACGTTACCTGATTACAGAAAACCGCGCTACTGCAGAGATAATGAGCTTGGTGCTTGCCTCTCACGCTGCAGACCCGGGTTCAAATCAAGCTGCGTGGTTGAAATTTCATTCAGGGTTTTTCCTCATTTGTTAGAATGAACATCGGGTAGATTTAGCGTTTTAGATCCTTGAGCTCATTTGTGCTGTCGTTTGTTTGCACTCATTGACTGATATGACAGCTGAGATTAAAAATAATAAATATTTATGTCACATTTTATTCCCTTAAAGTGCCGTTAACGATTATATCTGAAATTCTCAAGGGATATTTTGCCAATTGGAAAGCTAAATATTCTCTAATTACTTTATTTAAGCTTGTGTTTTATGCTTTCTTTGAGGAGTGTATTACATATTTGACACGTTTTATGGTAGTAATTTCAGAATATTCTGAATGATGTCGGGGCATAATAATGAAGTTATTTAAAAGAAATCTGTTTGTCAAAAGCAAACTGAGCTAATTAGGAATACAAATAATCTTCACAATATAATTCCTGAGTTTTCTAACCCCAACAATTTTACAATTACTTCAAACTTCTCTGAGAACAGTGCAAGGATTAGTAAAGTAAAAAATATAATTAAATAAATAATGGGTGTGAACAGCTTGAAACTACTAATGATACACTTGCAATTGTGCATATTTTTTGTTTTAACTTAACTTAACTGGGTTTGTTTAATACATAAGGAATATATCTGTAAATTTGTATTAAAGGAGGAAAAGAAAATTTCGATATTTATTTAAACTACAGATATGTCGAAATGTGCTTTTTAGGTTCGACACAGTTAAGCATTTTAATAAGAAATGTGCACTATATAATATGAAAATTGCAATTTATTTAATTATTTCAATCACTGTTTCTTTGTTAACACAAAGAACTGTAAAATCTTTAAGTCCTCAACGTATATTGCGCGTACTTTTTTGTGAGAAAGTTCTATTAAAAAGGAGGAATGATTAAAGTTTGAAACATTCTCATAGATTTTGTTGTATTATATCCTTCAAAGTAGGAGCTATATTTCTAAAGTATCTTGAGGCCAAAGTATGTATCACCAAGGAAAAGTAAATAAATCAAATAAAAGCTCTAACAAAACATTTATTACATATACCAGCTATATATTCCTCACTTCAGATGCAAATAACTACCCGAGGCTGGCTGCTAGGCACAACAAAAAATTGAAAATCTGCCTTATTTCTTATAACGTAAGTTTGTTTTCAAAAGACTGGAGATGAAAAGTAGATAACAATCTGCTACAAAAGTTCTATGAACGAGAGAATGACCAAGAACGTGTTTCTGCTTTATTTTCCACAATCGTTTCTTATTTGCCTAAGGGAGCGACTTAGTTAAAAAGTAAGGGAATTTTGTAATAACCTTAAAGGAAAAAAAAATCACAATTTCCTTAAATAAAACTTTTTGCGAAACATTTTTGCACTTATAAAGGCTTAAGATAAATCTACAGTTGCCTGTTTTGATCTTGACAGCAGAAGACAAAACAAAATGTACCAATGGATAATTAATTTATCAGCTATACAAGTGCAGATACTAAATTTCCAGAAACATTTGAAACAGCAAGCAAGGAATATGTTGGAATCTCGAGTACGTATTAATCTGCATGTCTACCGAACAAGGTGAACTAGGCGGTAACGGTTGAAACTCGTATTCTGGAGGTCCCGTGTTCAAAACTCTTGGGCATTTTTCGCATTTTCCCTAACGCAGGGATGGATATTTCCGTTCCACAAAGTCGGTCCTGGTAGTGTAGTGGTAACAATACTTACCTTCTAAACCCAAGGTCGCGGGTTCGAACCCGACCAGGATCGATGGATTTTTTTGGGCGTAAAAATCGTAAGTATGGCTTCCTTCGGAAGGGAAGTAAAGCCGTGGGTCCCGTGTTGTACATTTACGGCACGAAAAAGAATCTCAAGCCTGAAAGAAGAGGCCTCTGAGCAAAATTTGACAGCCGTTTCATGCCCTAAATAGAATGGGACGCTGATGACTTGAAATGTTAAAGAGTGTCCTTAAATAATCAAATAAAAAAAAACCGTTCCACAAATATTCCAGACCCCCATTTCACACCATTGATTCTATTGCAGGGTGAGGTGTGATCTGACGGGCTGGCGCTTTGAAAAGGTTTCTGCCCCAGAAGCAGACCTTCTGAGGGACCGGAACTCCTTGTAGGAGGGGCTTCTCTGGCGTCAGTGTGTTCTATCTGGAAGCAATGTTAGAGACCCTGTCTATATTCATACCCTGCATTCCGTGGCTCATGGTCGCCCGGTATTTCCCTCACCTCGTCCTTTCCTCACCTCTCCCTCTACTGGGACGTGTGCTCAAACGGCCAGTCCTTGAGCAAGGTTAAGTACCGAAATAACCTACTCTGATTCTAATAATCCAATCCAATAGGCATGTCTTATCATTCATAATATTCTGCCCTTCATACACACTAAGCATTATCATGCAGGGTTTACAGCTTTTCTGGGGAGAGACACTGCGGCAGTTTCCCGTTGTTTTTCGCAGTAATAAAGACGAAGTTATGATGAAGTAAAAGCAGAATGAATGGCAGCCAAACCGGAGCACCCGGAGAAAACCTGCCCAGGCGCAGCTTCGCCCGCAATAAAACTAACGGCCCCTGAGATCGTACCCGGGTCCCCTAGCTGGGAGACAAGTAAACTAAACTCTCTGCCATTCTGCAAGTTTAAGTTGTTGATTTGTTTTATTTACGGACGCTCTTTAACATCTCAGGTCATCAGCGGCCCATTCAATTTAGGAGTGAAACGACCAACAAATTTTGCTCAGAGGCGTCTTCTTTCAGGCTTGAAGTTCTTTATCGTGCCGTAAATGTACGACATGGGACCCACGGCTTTACTTCCCTTCCGAAGGAAGTCATACTTAGGATTTTTACGCCCGAAAAATAAAAATCCATCGATCCTGGTCGGATTTGAATCCGCGATCTTATGTTTATAAGGCAAGTATGCTTACCACTACACCACCAGGACCGATATTAAGTGTAAAGCATGTTGAACTATTCTGCATTATTCTAGTGCCAAGATCGGTACGGAATTTAAAATGGCACAGTGCATTAATTGTTTTTGTTATGTTTTAAGTTTATAGTTAACCCCGAGGACTTAAAAAAACTTTTTGATAGTATGTAAGAATAAATTATGTTTTAGATAATGTACTAATTTTAAAGCAGTAAGCAATAAATTTCCAATGTGCGTTTAGACGTTTCACTTTTCTAAAGAAAATCAGAGTTTTCGAATATTTTCAAGCTCATTCTCAAATTTCGGCAGAATGTCAACACTTAAAGCTACTCAGAAACTGATTTTATGCTTTTCTTTACGCCTGCCATCGAAATATTTAGCGAAATCCTGACTGGAGTTCAATATTTCAATAAAAAAGGAGAAAATTTGAGAGAAAAGCAATGATAAAATAGAGCGTAAAAAGCGATGATATATAGCTGAAGGGAGGAGGAGAGTGAGAAGGGGAAAAAACAAAGAACAGTAGAGCATCTGTATGTGAGAGAATTAATAGCGAACAAGAAATTACTTCCAGTATTCAAGATAACATCTCCAACTTATAATGACAAATTTAAAAAGGGAACCCTATGTTGCGCCTCTTGGTAAAGTATGATGGATTGCAGAGAGGTAGTGGATTGAAATATTGAAAATTACTTCGGCTCAACAAGTAGATAACATGAAAAATGTGGTGATACGCGAGAAAGCTGAAATTATTGCCGACAGTTATGGAGTTGGATGTAATTATCTGATAATTGTGTTACATGTACCTCTGAAACTCAGTAGTAGAGATATATAACTGCATTAAACGATAATAAAGCCGTTGGAATCGCGCAATTTTGTTCAAGTTTTATACTGAATGTTACTACGTTTCTGTTTTATCTTCCAGAGAAGATGAAACTGTCCCAAATTGACAGATTGATTTCGTCATCCTCATGTTCTCTCATATTTGTCATACTTAATATATGTCTATAAGACTCTAATTGTTATGTAGTTAATATCGCAATTTAACACTAATTTCCTTATTTTCCCCGTCAAGATAGTCTTATGGAAAATCTGTAGAGGGCTATTTCTGCTGTTAATTTGATCTTTAATAAACACAAGTCAGCGTTTATTAAGACCGAGAATTTGTTTGAGAGCTTAACCCCAGAACCTCTGTCTCGACCTTTCGATATCCCGGTTTCTGACCTTAGGCGCTACGCTGTATATTTTCAGTTCTAACTTTGCTCAATGGCTATCATTAGTCCAACGATGTAAAACTGACGTTATTTGCAATTCACTCATTCGCTACATAATTTTATGCGGAACAAAAATGCATATTTTGGTAATCATATTTCTAAATTTATTAGCTTATCATATATAACTGATTTCGTATTTATGTTTGGAACTAGTGCCTATAAATGAAATTAAACAGCAGCAAATTCTCATTCCTTAAGTCACATCACATGAACGAAACAAGAGTTACACGAAAATATAAACAAACACCCGCTTTAATTTAATTTATGTATTCAATTCAATGTGAGTCACTTCGATCAAGGAAGTGCTATGAGCAGAAAATGGTAAACATCTCTTGCAATTCCAATGCAAACCTTCCTATCAGCTACTTGCTGTTATTTACAGTGGTTTGTTCAGACTGGGAACGGGATATTTGTTCTATTTGGTAACGGCAGTTATCAGACTTTAAACAAAAATTCTTATAATAAAAGCAGTGCAAATACTTGATTTGTTTTATTTACGGACGCTTTTTAACTCTCAGGGCATCAGTGTCCCATTCAATTCAGGGCGTGAAACGGCCGATAAATTTTGCTCAGAAGTCTCTTTTTTCAGGCTTGAGGTTCTTTTCATTCTGTAAATTACGACAAGGGACCCACGGCTTTATTTCCCTTCCGAAGGAAGCCATACTTAGAATTTTTACGACCGAAAAAATCCATCGATTCTATCCGGAGTTGAACTCGCAGTTGGTTACCACTACACCACTAGGACCGACAGTGCAAGTGCAAAACTATACAGACTTTAAGAGGAATTAAAATTCTCAAATGTTAACGACAGATAAAAAATGCCTTTTAGTCTACCAAATGAAAAAATAATTGCTAATAAAAACATTTTCAAGCGACTTAACTTTTTAACTCCAGTAAGTGCAAGGAAAGGTTAAAGATAAAATCCCCAAAAGAGTTCCTGTTCTAAAACATTTGGTGAATAATCGAGTACTAGTAAAACACTTCCTCCAGATTTGTGTCAAGTTTTTATAGCAGTTCATATTCCTTTGTAGAAATTAACCAATCAGCTCTAAATAAATTCTTTGAAATGTATACACTATACAAGGGGTGCCTAACGAATCAACTCAGAGCAAAAATTGTGTATTGTAATGGAACTGCTGATAAGGTTGAAATTACATGCAAGTAAATTTTAGTTGATGAAATAATAAATAGCAAAGACATATATTACAAATTTTATGGCTGGTTCGCTTAAAAACGAACCCTGTAGAAGAAATTGCAATCACAAACAGCTTCACAAATTGCAACATTTTAAATTTATTTAGCAAATTTACTGTGCCTGCTATATGTTCAATAACTGTAAAGTCTTACAACTATATTCCCAAACATGATGCACATGGGTTGCATCGTGTACCAGGAACGATCAGAGTTATTTTTTCATTTGTTGATAATGATAACATTCTGTAAAATTGTTTTATGGAAGCCTCTCTCTGATAGATGACAAAAATAATGGCACCGGATACATTCCTGTTCCAGAACTCGCTGGAGCACATGACTGCTTTCTGCTCTCTGCTGCGCTAAACATAATTAGACTATAGTAAATTCATTTCACTCCAATGATACTGCACCGACCAAAGTAACTCAAAGCATTCTCTCAAAGGCAGAATTTGTCTTTGTAACATAGTTACATAGTTACAAATTTTTCATTACTTCAATGTTGGGACGACTATAAAAATGGTTACTAAATGAAATATCGACAATGTGATTGCATTATTGTATACTGCTACATTATTATAAAAATGACTACTGATTGGTAGCAGAGTTTGTGTTTAAAAGGTCGAGCTGTCCGTTAGGAAGAGAGATAATTAAGGAGAAAAGGAGTAGGGGAGTTAAAGTGGTAGATAGCGTTGGTCTACGCATCATGCGCGGCTAACGAATACTTACCTTGCAGACCAAGGAAACATTGACTGCAGTCACGCCTCCTTTTAAGAATGCCAGCGGAGAAAACCGAGTCCAATTCCAAGAGAAGTGGCAAGGGGAGAAACCCGAGACAATTCCAAGAGGAGTGTGGGTGTGAGTTTAACAAAAACAGGCAGATGGAAGAGTCTTAATGCACAGAAACGAGCAATCTCACGCCAAAAATGAATTTTGTACAAGGCATGTTAATAGTTATTCGCATTCAATATACAGTGAAATGAAATGGGAAACTGTAATGTAGCAATGGAACAAAGAAAGGAAATAATAATGCATGCGCTTTTAACACTATAAGTTTGCATGTATTACTATATAAGTGTGGTGACACTAATGACTTCTTTTCCCTCTTGCAGCAAAGAAAACGCGATAATGTTGGCTTTTGTTGTATTAGTTTTCCAAGGTGAATGCAATGAGGTATTTTTTTGTTTTTGTTTTGTTCTGTGTGGAAAAACGTTCCTCTTTTGGGAGATTTCTCTAAGTTTGGGCATGGATACTATTTCATTTTGATTTCGAACTGCGGCTCAAGTTGCCTTTAAGGATGCCGCGTGTTTCTTCACAACTTCAAGTTCTATTGTTGTGGAAACTCCCATAAAGGCATCCCAAAACACGAAAGCAAATATTTCTTTTTGTTCTGATAGGGACACAGAACAGTTGCGACTTTCTTGTTTCTACTTGCCTCCTTTGCATCGAGAACAGAGAACAGAGAACAGTGTTAGATCCAATATTGACACCGTACCTCCAGAGAATACAGCAAAAAGCTAAATTATATTACAAAATGCAGTACTTTCTCTTTTTGCCATTTTTCACAAATAGAAATTTATTATCTAATATAGAAACGATTCGACCTAATGATACAACATTTTTCATACTTTCGTCTTTATGCATATTTAAACTCTCTGGGCAATTTAGAAATCTAATATTCACAAACATTAAAAAAGTATAAAAAGTATAAAATTACTTAACTTGTTATATATTTTTGAATTTCTATCTAGGGACATATTTCTAAGCAAATGTACAATTATGTCAGTGTATTAAATCTTTAAAATAACTGCAGATTTTAATTTTTTCAATAGTGTTTAAACCTCGAACATTCAACTTTTCTGGGTGTACTGCAGACACATGCAGCCTAAGATTTTTATTGTACTAATATTTTCTCCCACATTCCAGGCATACGAACTGCTTTGATGCACTCATTATGAACGAAATAATAATATAGCACTTACACTTTCTAACTGTACATTGTAATAGGCGTAAATTGCTGTCTTTTTAGAAAAGGAACGATAACTCTTCCACACTTAAACTTTCTAACTCACATAGGATCACCATAATTGGCTTTAACAAAACAGTAACACAGCTACTTTTTTAGAAGGGGCGCTAAAAAAATTAACAATTCTGGGCGTTCGGTTTTCTCCATAGGCGTTTCTGAAACGAGCGTGACTGCAGCCAATGTTTCGCCGGCCTGTACGGGTAAGTTAACGGATGGTTTGGCTTGGCTTGTAAGAAGACAGTCAAGAGAAATCTCTCCTCATTCCCCGAGATACCGCGACGTAAAATTATAGGTAATTAATTATGCGAAATATTTTTAAGTATAATAAAATGTTTAGCCACTTAATATGCAAGGCCAATAGTGTTATTTGTGAAAAGACGCCTTAACATTCCATCCTCTGTTCAGATGTTTAGGATTTAATTCGATTTTTAAAACTAAGAATGTTTGTGGCTGAATGCGGCCCTAGGCTAGTAGAATTTTGCTGTGTAGAAGACCCGGACTACGATAGTATCTAAGTACACCATCCTCACAACATTATTTCGTCGAGCTGAACTAGATTGACTCTATTCTTGAGCGCTTTCTGATGTTTTTCCTTGCCGCTCTTACAGGTCTTTTCTTCCGCGTAGTACCAATCAATGGAGCATATAAACTTTGTATGTTCTATTGAACTGAGATCTGGATCTTTGACAAGCCATCCGATGGGATGTATTTCGGGACTGGCTTGTTGAAAGAGGCTGCTTTTTAGTTTTGAACTATTATATCCCTCCCACCTGTTGTCTACACTACAATACTAAGATAACTTTATTACGCTTCATTCTGGTTGTAGTGCTTAGAAATTCGGATATCTCCACATAGCATTCACGATGCCGATTTCGCCAGCCAAACTATCGAATATCTTCTCCATATCATGTTTGCTTTTGGAGTTGCCTTTAATAATTCTGAAGGATGGAACCGAAACTCGGAGTTCCTTAATATTAAGTCCATATTGTAATTATTATTAAAATTAATATTTTATGTATATAAGCACATAGGACTATTTTGTGCACATTGGAGTAAGGTAGAAGTATAGTATTTATTTTCAGGTTTTGCTATTGTGGTGACTGGAACATCTGTAAACAGATACAGAGACAGAGCTGCTGTATTGTGTATTATATGTTTAAGGAAAGGATTGTCGGCGGTTGATCTGAAGATAGCAGGTAGTGGAAATAGGCAGAGATATGGAGAGGGTTGTTACTTTTCATCTGGGTGAATATTTTAGAACGAACATTGCCGGCATAGTGTTTTTTTTAATAGTGTTTAACGCCCGTTTTTATTACTGAGATACCACAGGTGATGGGCACTGATGATACATGGGATGAAATGATAAATTGGGAAAAACTTTTTTTTATAAGGAAGGAAGCGTTCCAGGACTAAGTTTAGGGTACCTCCCCTACATGTGCCAGTTATGAGGACTGAGGAAAACCTGGAAAAAAAAACCCAGTCAGGGAGGACGGTCCTGGTGGGATTCGAACCTCAGACCTCCCACTCACAAGTCCGCGCCTTAACGACCTCGGCTACCCGTGGCGGTCCGGCATATTGTAAAAGGGCATTTCCACTCTCAGGTTAAAAGCAATACATTGTTTACCAATGGAGCAAAGAACAAAGGACGAAGGTGGTACAGATTTCTGAGAATGTGTCGAAGATGACAGATATGAAGTATTAAAGGATTTCGAAAAATGGATGACCGAAAACTATTTTATCTATGAGAAGGTTTGCCGATCTAAAAGTAAATAGGAGAGGAAAGAGCCATTATTTTAGAAATCCGACTTAAAAGACATATGTCGAAGTTTATAACACACACCTTTTCTGACAAAAGAAGGACCGTAAAAGTTGTAGAAATGTAGGGAAAGAAATAAAAATAACCAATGAACGTTGTCTAAAATAGCACGAATCACAGCCAGCCGGTACAACGAAAAATATGAGATGATATCCAATAAGGAAGCCCGGAATTCAATCTGGTTTTAGAATAATATAGAATTAAAATTCGCGGAGGGGTTTAAGAATAAAAAATCAAATGTTAGGGCGTTCGGGGGAAGTAAGAATTCGAAGTCGGGCAGTAAGAGGTCGGGGAGCCACAAGTCCGCCAGTAATAGGGCTCAAGATTTGTCTAATAGTCAGGAACTAGAAAAAGTGTTAGCTAGAACTCAGGTCTCCGGGTTAAATTAACCTCTATAAATATAATCAAAAATTGACTTTTAAGTCCATTGGAGTTTATTGTGAATCCTGTATACAGTTCAACCTATAATGAGAAAATATTACATAATAAATAGTGAGAATTTATTACCCACAATAATAACACAATTCTTCTCCCAAAGACAAGACTTCAAGAACATCGAGAGCTCCATGAACATCCACCGTACACATCAAACACAGCACCCACCTTACACATTACCGCTACACGGATGGAGTAATACATGCACTATAATATTATCACATTATTATATATTAATGATAGGTAGAGAAACAACTGCTCAAGAAACGCCATCATTATTAATAAGGGAATAAATTGAAGTTTAGAAACACAAGTTTTAGATCTTTTCTCTAACGGTATTGAAAATATTAATGGAAATAAAAACGGTTAACATGACTTAAATATGCATACCTGACACAAAGTGAAGTAATCAGGGGAAGTAAACCGAAATTTTGTTCAGAACCCAAACTGTAACTATAAATGAAAGTTCAATATGAGCAGAACACAAAAACGTGAATAATCGAGGGCAAGAGGATTACGTACGAAATAAAAAGGACTGACCAAAGAGAAAAATAGAATGGAAATGAGCCACAATTCGGAAGCACTAAAGCAAAAAGAGCAGGAAATTAAAAAGGAAAGAAGAAAAAGTCAGCCATTTTGGAACTACTTTATGGCTGATTTTGCCGACACTTACTGGAGTTCTCTACCTCATTTTTCAGCATTCCTTCACCCTTAATATTTCTTCCTCCATAAGAATAAATTATTCCCATTTTTAGCGTTTTTCTCTCTGCTTTAGCTCTTAAATTATTTCATATGTCTTCATACTTTTCTCCAGAATTATTCCACCCGATGGGCAGAAATCTCACAGCCGCAGACCGAGTGAATTTCCTGGAACATTAGCATACGTTCTGCGCAATTTAGAATAACGTATTTATGTTTTTCCTTGTGCTGTCATCTAAATGAACTATTCGTTTTCTTTTCGTAATTTCAGGTTTATGTTTATTTCGTGAATCGTATGATGAACTCTTTTAAGGGGAGGTGGTACCACCTATCTTCGCAATATTAATTTTGTCATATTTAGTACATATTGCACAAGATCCATTCAGTGAAATTTGGTACACACATTGTGAAAATGTATTTTATAAACATTTTATGAGTTACATATATTTTTATACATTTTTCTTGGGATTTAATTTAATAACTACCACAAATATTGAGATAGGAGTACAAAGAAAAGTTAGTAGATTAAATGTAACTTGTGCAGTATCCAGTTATAATTTCATGTACCTACCATGAATGCGGGGAAACGGAGGTTTTAAGATATGAACATTTATCACCGCAAGTTTTAAATGCCAATACATTTACAGGAAAGTGTTGGTGCATGGGAGATGTTCACACAGCTTGGGAATATTTCTAGCGAAGACTCGACAAAGAAGGTTAGTGGCTATAGAGAAGAGAGGGGAGTTGGGGAGGAGGGATATGAGTAAAAGGGAGGGGGGCTCAGGAGTAAGGGTCCCATTCCTGTTTATGTATTTATATATAAAATTATTATTAGAAGACTAAATATATCGAAGTATTTGTTTGTATGCATGTAGATTTGTGTGTGTGTGTGTGTGTGTGTATGTGTATGGCCATTTTGATTGTTATAAGGATGATATTAGCATGAATGGCCATAAGGCCCATACGACAGTTGTATTTATTTGAATGTATTATGAAACTAGTACAATAAAACGTCCATTACTGCTACTACCTTCCTTTTCATGAAACAAACCATAAACACTTTATGAGTTATAGGTTTCTAAATTGCTTAAAAAACAAATTTGTGCAAAATGAAATAAAACCACACAATAATACCATTAGCATCACAGAAGTTGCATTTTACAAAATTGTTCAGAGCACTTGACAGTAAATTCAAATTTATTATATGGTTACCACTTCTTACCCAATCATCTTTTCCAAACTATCATTATATACACTATAGCTAGAAAACAACTTTCTTGTAGAGAAAGTCTATAACTATCTTGAATATTGATATTTTCCACAATAGTACAATCACTAATATGTACATCACTCACAGGAATTGTTTTACCTCTTACAGGACTTCCTTTATGCTTTTTGAATAAATTTTATCTGTTGGCATTTTACAAGTTTTTACAACTGATTTCAAAACAAAACTAATAGGAAACAGCAACAGAAAGCTACAAACAGTTGACAATCTGTGAGCGTCCATCAGTGCGAGCAATGCCTACTAGAGCGGAAAAAAGTATCTAAGCTTGGGAATTGCAAAATACAACCAGAATATTTTGAAGTAAAGAACTACAGCACAAAAAGGACGCACCATTTGACACACGACTTTTAAATGCCACTGTACCACCTCGCCTTAAGAC
This sequence comes from Metallyticus violacea, assembly GCA_030762175.1. Taxonomy (NCBI): domain Eukaryota; kingdom Metazoa; phylum Arthropoda; class Insecta; order Mantodea; family Metallyticidae; genus Metallyticus; species Metallyticus violacea. The sequence goes on from CM060844.1 coordinate 78,412,729, forward strand.
TTCATTCTTTGAAATATGGTTGAATTTATATTTTATGATTAATAATAGTTGATAATAGTGATAATAATTATAATAGTAATAATATGCTTCAAAGATTAAAGTTTTAAACATAAAGTAATAATTTTGACTAAAAACGACAAATGTTCTAAGGAAAATTTAAAAACTACATTTTGAAAGACATCAAAATTACAAGAATTTAATTTCCTGAAGTGTCTAATAGATGAATTATTTTTAATAAGTTCTTAAATGTGAATTCTATATTTTCAATATAATTGTGTTAGACCGTTAACTTTAACATTTTTAAAAGTAATTTTACATATCAACAGAGATTAGTTAGACTTTTGGAAATTTATAGCAATTTTTGATTGGCTGACATTATTTATCCAGTTTTATGGAGTAAGGCATGATTCTACTGAAATTCAATGGCATACTTTTTTGCTGATTATTAACTATGTAGAAACGTTGACATAGACATTAGGCTGCCTGTTACTGAGTAACATTAGAAAACTTTAAATATCTCAGTTCTTCTATAATTAAAAAAAATATATATAGTGATAGATTTCACAGCTCATAGAATGTAAGAGGGAAAAGAGAATTTATGTATAATAAAATATAAGAGGTAGGAAACTCAATAGTAATGCAGACGGTAAATAATGCATATTAAACAAATAAAAACACATGTCTACTTCCCAAGGATGCATGTGGATATGTGGTTTAATAGAGAAGGAATTGGCAAGGAACTTGCAAACTATTCAAACTGTTGCCGTTGATTTTAAATTAAAAATATGACAAAAATTCCATTGCTAAATGTGATAGTTAATATGGTAATTGAATCTACCAATCACAAAATATATATCAAATTAATGGAAAATTACTAATCTTGCATTTAAATAAAAAACTGGCATATAAATTAAATATTCATTATTGCACATTAATTTAAATTGAAAATGAATGACGCATTAACTTCTTTTAACGTATATTTCATCTGATATAAGGAACTTAAAATAATCCTTGCCTTAACGAGCATTTAACTTATAAAATTCTGTGAAGGGGTAAACGTCCGCGGCTCGAGGTCTATGGATAAGTCGAACTCTACGGAGCAATTAGACCTCCGTAAGCACCAGATCTTTGATAAATATACACTATAGTCTACAGTGCAGAACCTCTCAGCAGTGACCTGTTTTACTACTAAGAAGCGTAAGACCAGGGAGCCGAGAATCTAATCATAAAACACTCTTTTATAAATATTTTATAAATAACAAAATCATGAGGGAAGAATTCATTAAGAAAACACGTCGAATATATTGGATCACACTAGTAATACAAGGCTAAAAGCCAAAACACTTGCAATTAAAAACTTTCTACAAGTTAATGTAAAGATAAATGCAAAGACAATAAATAATTAATTAGTCCAATCACTGCGCTCGTCACAGAAAATGAGTCAAGCTAAAATTCATCAATTTCAAAGAAGAAATTTGCGGTTAAGCATTGCTAGAGAATATCGCTGCAGGACGAAAGAGCATGCTTTTTCACTCAGCTAGCCTCCAGCAAGACCCAGTCCGGAGTCAACAAGTAGGCGACTTATAGCAAAGACAATTGATTGCTATGTGCCTATAAGTAAAGGGACAAAGAAGTAAAGAAACCATGGGGTACTTGGAAATAACAGAGGGAAAAAGATATCAAAGATCCCAAAATATTGCAGCGGAGCAAGAGCACACACAAACTTAGCCTAGCAGCTAATACCTATACATCGCTACGATTTTACAAGATTTGAGCTAGCAAATGCTACCGCTACATACAATTTGGCACAGACTTCTTAAAAAATAAAATACCCAGGTTTCTTGGCTACTATTTATCGATTTCATGCATGATGGCACTCCCGCACATTTCGCTAACCGTACTCTCAATATTTTAATGGAAAGCGGATAGCAGAGGAGAACCGATTATTTTCAATTCAGGCTAATATGGTTTAATCAAACTGATTTCCACTTGTGGGACCATTTAAAATCATGGATGTATATTCGTTTCGGATAAATGACATGGAAACGTTCTTCGTAATTGAATTGTGTCAAGCAATGCGGCAAATGTTCGCGAGCCAATGAGAGGCAAAAGTGCAACTTGAATTAGGCCAAGTGTTGGGCATTTTCAACATTTACTGTAAGATAATAGCCGATCTCCTTATATCACCCCAGAATTATTATTATTATTGTTATTATTATTATTATTATTATTATTATTATTATTATTATAGAAATCTGAACATAGTTTATTTAACTAGCTTTAGCATTTCCCATTGTCATTTTTATTAATCTTATGATTTTTTTGTTTAAATTTAAAACTTCCCACTGTTTCATAGATGGCTTCCCTATCAACGGATCAAAAGAACGTCAACTGTTTAACCGGCGAGCGAATTGATTGACATGACATTCGAAAACCAAGCATTTGTAACACCTAAAGTATTTTGTATCATGATTTTTTATCTAAAATAATTCTGTAAAGTGTTTAAGTATCTAATATATTGCTATTCGATTTAGAATATAAAAAGTAGAATCTAATATCACGTTTATATTTAATAATTTACATAGTTGAAAATTTGAAAATTAATCATGTTGATCTACAATACTAGTTTGTGCAAAAAAAAAATATCCTTTAAGATGTAGACACTTCAAAATAACAATTTTAAAAGTATGTATGGCAGAGGTATAAAAAATAAATACATAGTTGCAATTTTATTACATGATGAAATGCCAACGAACACAAAGAGCAAAGATGATATTTTAAAAAGTCCTAAGTTACAAATTATCACATTAGGAAAAGAACAAAGATATAGTTAATGAATTATGAATATTTAATAAAACAAAATGAAAGCATACAAAAAAGTTTTTACATTATTTAGTATGATAGTGAGAACTAAATATAACGAAATAGACATTATTTATGTTATTAAAAAGTTAGGAGTTCAGGATTATATAAACTAGATAGACAATACAAATATTTAATTATATTTGGGATCGACATATGTAGAGATAACTAATATTTGAAAGAGAGATATGTTAAATGCCTTTAGTTTGCCGTCTTTTCATAATTGAATACCCTTCTCTGTTTTATTCACTTGTATAATCGAAAACTTACTCATGTTCTATATAAAAATAATAATGAAGAAATTACTTCTCATCTGAAAAAATGTGACACTCGTATTTTTAATTTAATTTGCCTCTATAACACTCTAAATACATGAATTCATAATTCTGTCATCCTAAGTTGTATAACAAATGCAGGATATTCTCGCGGAACTTCTTTTTAGCCTTCGTCTAACGTCATCTTCCGCACGACAAAAAAAAAAAAGTCAACAAAATGCTGTGCGCAAAGCATTAACTTCCTCAGTTTTACTTTAAGAAGACTTTATATAATGTAACTGAATTACCATAGCCTTTGTTTTATTCATGAGGTGCCATTTTTTCGAGGGTTTGTAAAATACATGCTTTAAAAGTCGCGGATCCGAACAAAGTGCTCGCTGCGGTGGGGACGAAGGTGGTCTCAAAGCGTAGTGCATTCGCGAGGAACAGAATTTGGATCTCAAACCATAAAAAGAAGAGTTTATATAATGTTATGTTTGATAAACGGAATAATAAAGAACAAAACCAGAAACATTTATTATATTATGTAATATTATTTTTAACTACTCACATTATATGGGTTACCAGATTCCAAAACTCACCAACTTATAAAGCATAACTTTTTCAGGAAGAATAAAAAAAACTGTTATGCTTAAAGTATTAACTCTTTAGTTACAGTTTTGTATTAGTGCTTGATAAAATTGCTTTTGCATAAGCAATTTAAACGAATATCTAATACAAACTGTGCAAAAATTATAAAAAATATTTGTGACAGGAATGAAGGCCTTGGCGACGTTTTGAAAAGTATATTTTGGATTTAGATAATTTTGTTGCAAATTATTTTTGAAAGATGAGTTTCGTAATCAAAATTTTAGATATACTTATTGAAAGTGTGTGTGGAAAATAATAGCTAACAATAATGAACAGAAGTTTTGCATTCATTGGTTTTACATAGTTTATATTTATATTATTTACATCATCAAAATACCTTCAACAATCAAAACACAATCTCCCATTTTTCCATTACTATAGAGTCCAAAGTAGGTGGGTGAATGCTTCGCTGCTGTAGTCATTTTTACATGCCTATTTTGACATAGAATTATACGTTTAGGTATATAAGTATTGCCTCTTCTTGTAGGTGACTAAGTGTAGAACAAGATGGCATGAACATCTTTTCCCTATAATTTAGAGTTAGCTAGTTGTCGAAATGATTAACGCATACATGTATTCATAAATTTAATTTCACTTCATTACATGACAAAACTTTTCGAATTTTATCGATATTTTTGGCATTGAAAGTTCTTTACAAAAAGCTTTCTAATTGTAATAAGCTTTTGAAATTATTGCTATTAATTATGACGTGGACTCCCTTGCCTGTTGAAGTAAAGCTTTATTTAACCTTAGTGGCACGCTTAGAGTAGGAGTGAAACAAAGAGAGGTGGTTCGATTTTGGTACAGGTACAGTCGGGCGCAGGAAGAACTAGTCATTATTTCTTCTTTATTAATACCGTAGATACAGGCGGGGTTGTCATTCCGCTATGCAGCTAGAAATTGATTTTATTCAGGGGAATTTACTGCGTAAGGGCTTCGCCACTTGTCGAGGGAAGTCAAAGCGTTCAGAACTTCTAACTTATTTAATAGTAAATAATAATTAATATCGTACAACAGGCGCACTTTCATAAAGTCCCTGGCAAAGCTAGGAAATACGAGCTTTTGTAAAGTTAGTCCGCACGCGTTTAGTCCAATAATAATTATTTGCATGTTTGAGCAGTACAGTGGAGCAGCTTTTGTCGTTCTATTGTTCTAAAGTTTATCGAAGAAGTTTTGGCGGCAGTAGCAGCAAGGACTTTTTTATTTTTTTTTATTTTTATTCTGCAATACTTACATCAGGACATAATACTCCAGATTTAATTTGTTTATTCCTCTTATATCTTTCAATACAATTTAAATTCTACAGATTTTAAAATCTACAATACTAATACTATAACTAAACAAAATTAAAACTTCAATAAACTAAACCGGTACTGGAATCCAGCACTACGGCTGTTTACTACAGCCTACAATTATTACTGGTACCCAGTAGTAATAATTACATTTAAAATTAATTAATTTACAATTTTTATCCAATTTAATATCTACATTGTGCATTTCTGCTAACGCTCGGTATCCTGGCTGCTCCCCACTGGAATTCCTGACATTAGGACCTGAACATCAGTGGAGTTGCTGCCGGTCTCAAGCAGCAGCTGTACTGACTATGGTGTGTTGACAGTGCAGTTTCCTTCTCCTCTCTCCTTCTCTTAACTGCTTCGTTTCCGCCTGAAAACTGCCATTATTCCTTTCTTCTGTCAAATCTGCTCTCTTCTTCTGATTCAAATTGAGTGTTATCTTCTTTATCATCTTTTTCTTCTACTAATTCTAGTTGTAAATATCTTTCTTGCCTTTCCCTGATTCTCTGGGATCTTCTAGGGGAATATACGATTTCTGACCTTTGAATTTTTTTCTCTTGATTGTTTTTATACTCTTCTGCCATTTTACATGATATTTTATTTGTTAGCTCGTTCAATGCCCTAAAATCATCTTCGTGTCTCATGATGTTCCAGATGCGTTTCCCTGCAAGTCTTTCCTATGCTACAATTTTCTGGTATTTAGGACATTCAAATGAGACAATTTCCGGTGTATTGATCACGTTACAGTCCGTACATGTATTGTTTGCTTGTAATTTAAATGTTTGTAAATATGAGCAATATGGACTGTCACATAATGCACTAAATCCTTATTGGGATGAATATGCTTAAATTGTAATCTGTCCTTTATGGATGGGAAGATTTCATGTACTCTTCTACCTTCTTTTATCTCATCCCATTCTCGTTGCCACATTTGTAATAAAGAATCTTTGATTTCTTTTTTATTTCTACACTTTTTACCCACAATGTCCATTATTTTTTAGTTATTTTGTTTTTAAGCCAATAAGAGGCTGATCTTAATCGAACTAAATAATCAATTGACCATATACCCAATATTACTAGTAGTCCCATTGTTGGAGAAGTGGAAAATGCCCCTATACATCTCAATAAAATTTTCCTTTTGGAGCTCCTTAAAGTACGTATAAAATGTACCTCGGGTGCCTTTTCCCCCCAAACTCCTCCTCCATAGTATAATATGGCTGCAAAGATGCTATTGTGATATATTTTTATTCCGTTAGCTTGTATATTGAAATATTTTTGTCCAATATTGGCCCACCTAAATATAACTTTTTTCTGCTCTAGTTCTTGTATTTTCTACATGTTTCTTAAATTTTAATTTTTCATCCAAATAGATACCTAGACATTTATTTACTGCTTGTCTCTTAATATTGTTATTGCTAATTTTAATATTCGGTTTTCTGCTTAGGTTTCCTTTTAAAAACATATAGGATGATTACGTGTGGAGCAATTTCCAATTTTGCTTTTATGCAACAATTGTTTACGTGATCAGTTATTATATTTGATATCTTTTCAATTTCATTTCTATTATTTCCTTCTATTATTATTAGTAGGTCATATGTGATAATATATTTTATATTGTTTAATCCTTCCAATTTTTCTATTAGAGATTGCAAAAATAATATGTCCCAAAATATCGGCCCTAAAATTGATCCCTGCGGATATCCTTTGGTAATTTCCTTTGTAATAATCTGGTTTGCACCTTAACATACATTCTTCTATTTTTACAATAGTCTATTAACAAACTATAGATGCATTTTGGATATTTCCTTTTCCTTAAATTTTGAAACAGTGCAAGCCACCATAAGTTATCAAACACCCCCGCAATATCGAAAAATATTGCTGTACTAGCAACAACTATAACAACTATAATTCATCACAACTGAGTACTGGAGCGAATACATGCAGTGTACTTAGAGCAGACGTCACTTTACAGAGCATCGGCCAGCTTGAACATTCACTAGACATCGGATTTTTAGGTACTAATAATTGCAGTTTTAGATTCCTAAAACAAGTTTTAAATTTAATAAATTTGTCCCTATTTCAGTAAAACTAGGCATTTCAGGCACTAATTCTTCAAACCTATTTATTTCACGAAAATTTAGAAATTATAAATTAAAATACATTTAATAAATTGTCTTACTTATAACTTTTTTCCCAGTTTCTCTCAAAGCAAAATTTTCCTGTACATTCTTTACCATTACTATTTGACTACAAAGAGACAGACTTTTAGGTTCTAAGTGTTCCTTCCAGGCATAGATGAAAAGTTTGATATTCTATAGGCAATATCTTTTTTTCAATGACACACCCTGCAGTATCAGATTCAGGTAATTTTTCAATAACTGTGACCACTTCTTTGAAGTATTTAGAATAATACACCACTGACTGAATCCATGTTCCCCATAGTGTTACACAGGTTGAGGTGGGAGTGAAATATCTGGGAATTTCTGTCTGAACATTGAAATTCTGGATGGGTCTTTGCATAAACATTTGTTCATGTTGCAAATGAATGAATTGACAAGAGGGGATTCGTTCTTGTGAAGGGCGTGTGTTACACAGATTACATAATGACGTTAGAATGAAAAGTTTTCAAAATCTGGAGCTGCAATAATCATATATGAGGCAGCATTAGCACAAGACAACAGAACTTTTGCATCATCTTTATTGCAGGATATAACGACTGTAGGTCTTTGTTTACAAAATAAGCAACGGTTTCGCTATTCCTTTTCGGGAGTTCCTTAACATATACAAGGGGTGGAATCGAAAGTTCCTCAGAGTCAAGTTTCCCCTAATATAATACTTGCTATATAAATTTGAGGTTTCATCCATAGAGGAGACTCATATATAAGAATTCCCTACATCCTCCCGAATGGATGCTAAAACTTTATTGTACATTCTGTCTAAATACTTTTTTCTTAAGGTAAATTTGCAGGGTATAGTATCTTTGCAGTATTTTTGTAAAAAAAAATCTCTTAAAACTGTTATCATTGAACACTGAAAGCAACAAACGCCCTGGTTAAGTCTGCATAGAAATTGCTTGAACAAAGTACATTATGTCAGTAGAATTTGTTTGCTTTTATTTCTCTACTGAACTTTTGCCTTGGACATGCTGCCTTCTTTCTATTGTAAAAGGTGTAGAAGTTAACGGAATAAAAATTTAATCGCTCTATTGCAGTATTTATATCACAAAGTGCGATTACTTGCTTCGAACAACAAGATCTCAAACACCTCAACTATCGAAATTTAAAACTTTAAAGTGTAGTTGTGTTTAAAAGAATTTTATCTCAGACAAATGTATAAATATTATAAATCCATACTCATTAAAATATAGTTCAACCATTGTTATGTACCTGTTTGCTACAAGTCTCACAGATTATTATTTTTCCATCGTAAGTGAAGTATAGAAATTCTTACAGCCATTGCCGGATCAGCAAAGATTTTACATTTTTATCTTTTGGCATATTAAACTGCACAGGATACTGCCCTACTATTGCAAATCTCTCTACACAAATAAAGTGAGGGTAAGAGGCCAGCAGACATTCAAACTAGCTGTTACACAGTATTAATATTGAAATTCTGTTTGGCGAAAATACAGTGTTCCATAATTGTTACAATTCTGGTAGTGTTAATCCAAAAAACTGACATCTAGTATTGATTACACATCGGTATGTGAATAAATAATGAAATAACGAAACTTTACCTTGATTTAGGCATTTTAAGCGGAATATTAACAAAACAGGCTCTAAAACCATTTCAGTGCACTATAAAACTATATGAATAGCTGTCAATTTTCATGAAACATAAATATTAATAATTTTCCCACTTTCTCCTAAAGGAACAAAATAGGCTTTTGCCCTAAAATCCGATATCTCCCATTCATCTAAGTATCTATTATGATACCAAGCGAAGCCACTCATTAGTGAGAGAGTCGCTCCCAAGTAAGCGGAGAATGTTCGTGTCCCAAACTCTGAGATATACTTGAATCCTTTTGAGAAGATTTTGGAAAATTCTCTGCAATTCGTCCTCCTGTTTCTTAATTTCAGCGCAGCAAGGCTTTTATTTCAGGTGCAGAGTAAGTTTATTATATGGATAAAAATGCAACAGCTGAGTGGCTTTATACACACAGCAGACCGATACACCAACTTGTTGGGATAATTCTGTTAAAGAATTTTGAGAAGTTTTTGTTCGTTAGCCATTTTGATCAATATATTTTCTTTTGTTAAAATCCGTTTTTGGTCTCGACCTCTTGTCAATAAAGGCACCTTAAGTTCACCAATCTTTCCGCTGGAGATATTTCCGCTGTAAATGTAGCATGAAGTTCACTCGTACAGTACTTTGAGATTTGTTTACTAGATATTACTGATATTTTGTATAACGAATTCCCCAATTTTCAGAACAATTCATTAAATAATTCCTGAGGAGAAAAATGTTTTCATAAACTACAGAAAAAGGATCTTGTGGTGCAGTTTCAACATTGTGGAGTAACATTTCAGATCTGGATACCAGCGTATTTTTTAAATAGTGATTACAAGATTGGCAAATAAAATGAGTATTACTTTAGAGAAACAACACAAATTACAAATCTGTAGTTTTCTTATATCTTTCTTTTTTGTAATAACAAAAAAAATTTCTAACAGCGGGCCTATCATTCATTTTGTTTTCCTTGAAATTTCCACTGGATAACTTCCTTCGTTCCTTCGTTCCTTCCTTCGCTCTTCTCTCTCTCTCTCTCTCTCTCTCTCTCTCTTCTTTCTTTCTTTCTTTCTGTCTTTCTTTCTATCTCTCTTTCTTTTTCTCCCTCTTTCTTTCTTTCTTTCTATCTTTCTCTTTCTTTCTCTCTTTCTTCTCCTCTCTTTCTCCCTTTTTCTTTCTTTCTTTCTTTCTTTCTTTCTCTCTCTTTTCCTCTTTCACTCTCTTTCTTTCCCTCCCAATTATCTTAAGATTTTAATTTTCAAAATTATTATATTCAAAATATATTATATATTTAGATATAATATTCAAATATTAATATATTTGAATTATATTCAAAATAGAAATTTTCATACTACTTTAACATATGAGAAATCACTTTTGTCTTTAGAACTACCCTACTCAATTTGAATGCCCCTATGCTGACTTCAGTGTCTCCATCTTCACAGTTCTTGTGAAATATATCTTTCTTTCCCCTAAATTTACTCAAATGTTTGACCTTTTTGCTGTTGTCTATTCTGGCATGGCCGATCTTCAGTGATGCTGAACTTTTCATAGATTCTTCAAACTTGATTTCACTCACATCCCTTGTTACCATAAGAGTAGAAAGCACTGCAGCTTCATTCTGTTCTTGGTCCATATAACACTATGTAAACTGTCATTATTATTATAAGTTTTTCCTCTCAAGCAGCTAACTAGTTATCATTTGTAGTCAGTCTTCAATAAATATACATTGTCTTGCAGGAAACACTTGGTAAAAGTGTGACTTTTATATTTTCTTTGTACTTGCCTAGCGTATCTTCTCTTGCAAGAGCTCGATCATAGAAACACTTAAGTAATGTAATGTAAATATGGTTTTGCTTCCCTTCGGAAGGGAAATAAAGCCGTCGATCCCATGTCGTAGATTTACTAGACGATAAAGAACCTCAAACCTGTAAAAAGAGGCTTCTGAATCGAATAGGACGCTGATGACCTGAGATGTTAAAGATCGTCCATAAATAAATCAAACTAACAATTCTTTGCAGTGAGTTATGCAGTTGTTATGCTTGTCTGCGATACAACAGAAATGAAACTATTCCATAATTTCTATAGATGAACTGAACACTGGCAGTTTTGAATACAATTGCTCAAGTTTTGTTTTGTTTTTCCTTATCTGATATGAGCTTCCTAATCTGTTGGTATACTAGCCTTATTAAATACAGAGAATATTTATTTTATTTCTCTTTTTGGCAGTCAATACTTTCATATACCTTTTATACTATCGCTTATTTTATTAGACATGTCAAGATTATAGAAAATAACCGTTTTATTTTTGTAAAGGAACATAAATATATACACCAATTCTGCTGTAATTATAATATTACCTAAAACTAATAAATTTTCTATGTAGCACTTTTTTGAATAGTGTTTAACGCCCTTTTTTACTACTGAGGCACCACAGATGGTGGACACTGATGACACATGAGATGAAATGATATATTGGAATGAGTATTTAAGGAGGGAAACGTTCCAGGCCTAAATTTAGGGTACCTACCCGGCATTTGCCATTTATAGGATTGAGGGAAACCTGAAAAAACATCAGTAAGGGAGGACAGTCCTGACGGGATTCGAACCCCAGACCTTCCGCTCACGTGTCCGCGCTTTAACCACCTCGGCCACCGAGGCGGTAGTATTTACATCTGTAAAGCGACAAATATAAAACAGAAAAAATAGAGAGGAAAAGTGCTAGCAAGGACTCTAATTACTTTCCAATTATTTATACCTGTTAGCAAAACACAGTTACGCAGAAATTTCCCTTCTAATTTCCCTCGGTCACTTTTCTCAAACACCCGAGGGTTTTTAAATACTTAAAATATGAGAAGTGAAACCGTCAAAGAACGATTAGGGCTAGCAGCAGGGCGTTTACTACCATGTGGCATGCCCTTAAAGAGCATCAATTACTGAAAATATCATAGTAAATTAATCTATATATAAGAAATGTTTATGTGTTGACATGCAAAAATAAAAAATCTGAATTTTTAGAAATGTTCTATGACTTTTACAGGTTTGTCCCCTTAGCTCTGAAACACACTACCATAACACTACTCAATTATAATCAAATTCGTGTAAAAAATGTGCAGAAATAAAACTACGCACTTTTTTTTTTGCATAATTACACAATATCAACAAAGAAAGATAACGAAATCAGGCGTAGCCTAATTTTAAACTTTTTTTGAAGCATTTAAAAGCCTAACAGATGCAAAACTTAGTACTCTCAAAACACTGTTTTCAAAATAAAGCACAAAAAATTGTCAAAATGATGGCGAAACGTGATCTCATGTAGCGAGTGTACGACACGGGTTTCTTCAGTATAAAACCTGAGCCCCCAGTTGTTGGCGGTATGAACCTGGTGCATATATTACCGTCCTAAAGACCAAGGTGTTCTGAAAAGCTCAAGTAGCATTCTTTGTTTATGCGATAGCTTCCACAAGTCGTAAAACGTGTAGAAAGGACAAGTCTCATATTTTCGCGATTTCTTCCTTCTTTTATGTAACCTCACAAACTGTGCACGGGAGGGCGAAGAAATGCAGGATAGGAAACTAGGATGCTGCAAGTTATGAAGATCCTTTTCGTATATGTGTGTGTGTGGTTTTTTTTAATAATTCATGTTTGTTCTTCGGCAGTTGGAAGCGTGGGGAAAGAGAAGCGAACGTGCACCAGGAAAGTGTTGGCACGACCGTCTATATGCGGCACACGCGATGGAAAATTATTCATAAACTTTAAGTGCGGAATTCGTAACAATTGTGTGTTTAACACGTGGCAAGAATGCTGCGAGGCCAACTTTTGCGATGTCATTTGTTGATATTAGAACTAAAATGACATTGCTAGCTTTGCAGAGCTGAAATAAAATGAGTTTTACTTATAGATCAGCTGCCATCCATTTGTTTGGGCCCTTTTTTCTGGAACAGAATAGTTCTGCCTGTCGATGGCTGCTGTGGGCCAAGCCGACTCACTCAAAATTGATTATGATCGAATGGAAGCTGTGCACGGTTAATGATTGTCGTGTCCTGTTTTCTGTTCTGTTTGTTGCAACGTGTAATGCAAATTTTGCATAGACATTCTATCTTTTCTCTCACACAAAAATGATTTTTAATATATCCTCGAAAGGACACTTTTTGGTATATACATTACAAAAATATTCTATTAAAAAGTTCTGTCTCTTTGTTCGTTAATATCCTAATTTCTCTAGCAGGTGTTTTTTATTAGAATGTGTTTGTATCTGGATACCGAACTGTATCGTGACTAATGAACCTTGAATTTGAATGCCAACTACTGGAATCACTGTGCTGCATAAAGTGAGGCCCGAATAAATAGATGACACAGTAAAAAAAAAAAAAAAAAAAAGTAGTTTAAGTTGAAATGAACTACACACATGTAGACCATTGCTTTTCTATTCTCCCCTGTATTGAATTAGGCCAAGTTTCATTAAAAATAAGAATATTTTGGAAAAAATTAATGACTTTATCAAAACGATTATCATCATACAAATTTTTTAAATGTTACCTTACACCTGTGATACGGATGATGACAAATAAAACTAATAAAAAAAAGGGGGAAATCACTTTAATTATATTCTGCTTCTCCTTTTATTTAAATAAGGATTACAGATACTTAAGAATTTTAAGATATGGAATAGTTTCCACCAATAATATCTTACATTAGATCCACTATTTGCACAAGGGAATAAAAACATTGAAATCAATAGCAATTTATTATGAGGCTTAGAATTGTTTCTTAAATCCAAAACGTTTATATGTTTTAATATCGCCTAAGGCAAATATTTACAAAATGCATATCTTTATAAGGACTTGTTTCCTTTAGTTTTGGGAAATTAGATATGACTTGAAGTTTTTTGCGGCGTTAATTATTTAATAATGCTTATCGGGTATCAGTCATGTCGGATGAAAGTCGACCTTTCGGACATACTGATGAAAGTCACATAGTTCAGGATGACCGAAAGCTCGACTTTCATTAATCAGACATTGTTGATGGCAGAATCCTTATTAAAAAAATAAAATGTTTAGAATATTATCACTATGTTTATTGCAGAAAATTTGTACATATATGCTTCTGGTATGTTTCCTAAAACTGCGGACTCCACTTAGAGTCTCTGCTTAGGAATCCAATTTGTGATGGACATGTCGAGTTGTTGGGATTGTCCAATTACATTCGGCAAAGACCACGACTTTAGTAAATATTCCTCAAACGTTTCATATGCAATCCTGAAGTTCTTGTTTTCCTTTATGATCTTAAAGACTCTGGATTCTGAAATCTGGGGCGCTTTGACAAAACTGTGTTCCTGCATGTCTGGTTTCCGAAGAAAGTTGTATTTACTAGAGAAGCTTATAGTATGTATTAATACTTCCATTCCACCTTTTTCTATTCTTATCTTTCTAGTTGGCATTCTCCTCCATTCCAGAACCCAGTGAGTGCATCATATCGTTCCCTTAACTGATACTGAGGAGTGGAGATAAATGTTTTTATATTGAAAATAATTGAGAGAATGTACGCTTTCGCGACCGGAGTCATAGATGTAACTATACTTTTCTTCCAGGCCTTTGTGCCGTGGTCTGCTGGAGATGAGAATTCCAGATGTTTCATCCGCAACTACGACGGACATCTTCAGTGGCGGGACGAAGTCTCCTCGGAGAAGGTATCACTGAGTCTGAAGTGCTGGCTGTCAAAGTCGCTCTATTTATACAGTCAGTGCTCTCCGCTGGTTGGTCCGGAACGGGGAGTGTTCGGTGGCAGGGGCCTCGCCTCTCCTCTGTTACTGCTGTCTTGTGATATGCTCGCCCAAGGAAACTTCGTCCACGACACTAAAGATGTCAGCTATAGTTGCGGACGAAACGTCTGGAATTCTCATCTCTGGCACAACAGCGTGGTAGTTACATCTTTGAAAATAATTGTTTGCATAACACAAGTAAACTCAAGCAAATGCACCATTGTTTTCATGAATATATTTCATTTCACGCATTTTTGAGCATTGATGGGCAATAAGATAGTGTAAATAAATCAATTTGCTCAACAGGGACAAAGGGATGGAAGGCATTGGTGTAATCATTTTATGGATCTGCACAGAAACCACCAAGGATATTTTCACCATTTTAGTCACAAAATTAGTGATCAGGGCTAAAATTGAGTTCTAATTCTTTTTATATTACTTCCAGCGAATGAATGAAGATAAAATTACGAATTTAAATAGATCGCAGAAAAGAGGTGTGTTAGCAATAGATTATATGCGAGTTTGTTTCCCTTTTGTTTAATATGAATATGAATATAAATTTATTTCCATCAAACATAACAATACAATACAATTGGCATATTTCCATCATTTAACAGTTTAAGGAAATGCTATTACTAAGTTCTTATTGTATCAGCACTTAATTATATTACAAAATAACTAACATACCTTGCATTTTACAAAATCAAAAGTTTCTGTTGCCATCATAACTCCAGGTTGTTGAGCCAATGGGAACCGAACCATAATCAATTTCATTACTTCAATTCTTATTCCTATAATCAATATTTTCTGTTCTTTTTTTTTTCTCTAATTCCCCATATCTAACCTCTCTTTTCCTGTGGTGCTTCTAATCTTTCTCCACCATTTATCCCTAAGTTATTAATAAATAAAGAAATGACTTCAACAGATAAAACCACTATGGAAGAATTGACCGAGGTCTATAACACCATGCACATATGGATTATAATTGACTGTTTCTAAAGTGTGACAATAGCATCGGCTACAACAAAATGCCATTAAACAGAAAGCATGTGAAATTCAATGAACCTTACGGGTCCACAAACTCCATCTTCCAGTCGTGCACACATTCGCCTGTAGTAAGCCCATATAGCTTCGGAAACCAGACAGCTCTAAACTTGTATGACAGAAACAGAATCTCCGACGTAGTAACCAGAAGTTAAACTTTCAAACCTACGGTAGCACAGGATATGAATGAGGGCTATTCACAAGAACCGAGTAATGGACAGGAGGAAATGAAAGAGAAGGGGGCGGTTAGAAAGGTGAGAGTGTTGTTGAAATGAAACTGGAAGAAAACAAGGAACTCCAATAAAGTCCCGTAATGCCACTTGGGACAACTGTGTCAAAAATAAAGTTTCATGTTAATTTTAGGAATTTATTCGTTATTTCTCCCATTTATTATTTATATTTATCTATCACAAATGCCTTAATTTGGATTTTTTTTGTGCTTTGGCAGATCATTACCATTTGTCGCAGTTCTTAATAAATCGCTTATAATACGCTATTTTATTATTATTTTTTTTTGTAGTTTTGGTTATTTATGCTTTTTATGCCTTAGCAATAAACAGAAATGTTCATTATTTCTTAGTCTGTAGAAAATAAACTGGGCAATGATCCCACGGGTGGCCGAGATCGTTAAGGCGCGGACTCACGAGCGGGAGATCTGTGGTTCGAATCCCGCCAGGACCACCCTCCCTGACTGAGGTTTTTTTCCACAATTTTCTCAGGCCTCATAAGTGGCAAATGCCTGGGAGGTGCCCTAAACTTTGGCGTGGTACATTTCGTTCATAAAACACCCTTTTCCAATATATCATTTCATCTCACGTATCATCAGTTTCCAGGCGGTTGTGGTGCCTCAGTAGTAAAAACGGGCGTTAAACATTATTGAAAAAAATACTGGACAACTTTAATTCCGTTGTCTAGGTGATCACTATGGGATAACCATGTGCTGTTTGCATTTCTTTCTTTTAATGAAGAGGGGGGATATGGAGAGGGGATGTGAGTAAATGGAAGGGGGGCTCAAGAGTAAGGATTCCATTCATGTTTATGTATTAGCACATAAAATTATTAATAGAAAACGTAAATATATCGAAGTTGTATATTTGTGTATATGCATGTAGATTTGTATGTATGTATGTAGGTATGTATGTATGTATGTACGTATGTATGAGTTAGGTCCTTTTGATTGCTATAAGGACGACGTTAGCATGTACGGCCGTCAGGCCCATGCGAAAGTTGTATTTATTTGAGTGTATCCTAAAATCGTACAATAAAACGTCCTTACTACTACTACATTAGAGAAAACTTGGGGAATGGTGAGATAGATGAAAAGTAGGCTAAAAATACTATGCAGGTAATCTTGTTCGAATGCATATCTACATATATATTTTAAAAACACATACCAAGTACTGGTAAGGGAGTCATAAATCTTCTTTTATTCTGTGAAATAGACAATAGGTACTTTCAGAAGAAACGCAAATACTGTACGTCAAACTTTTATTGCAGACATTTGAATTACAAAAGCACTGTGTTATGCATTTCTGATGTACAATTTGCATATCAGCGAAGAAAATGTGAAACATGTGGAAAAAGCAGCTTCTGATCGGGTCATCCTTGCGCACTATTAACTGTTAACTCTGTAGAAGAGAAGGCGAGAATTTATTTTGGAACAAACGATGACAGGCACGCGATAAAACAGTTACTTGGACTACACTCTCTGCTTTTGCCACCAAACGAGCGCGACGTGTGTCGAATCTTCAGCATGTGTTCTGACTGAAGGGCTTAGCACTGATTGAATTACATACAAACTCTCGTTCGGAGATAGGGTGGGGCAACAAACTTCGACTGCTGACCGGGCGCTGCACCTCCTAGGTCAGGAACAACTCAAAACTGGTATTAAGTTACAGTTGGAGTTCCAAAGTTCTTCGTCAAGAGAGGAGCAAGACATGGTCGTACTCCCACAAGCAAGTTTCTCCCTCACTCGCACCATCAAACTGATTGAAGTGTGTTATATTATATTGTTAATTTATTACCCCCCAGCAGAACTTCTTTGATATAGTTGAATTATCTCGTTGTCAGGTCGCTGTGAGCACTTGCAAGGTATCTTTGTTTGGGCAAAATCGAAATCTACACAAAGATGCATTAAGTTCAATTCAGCGGTTTTCAGCCGTACTTTAGCCAGTATTGCTTGTAATCGGGAACGTGAATTATGGGGTGTGTGTTATTTATTATTTATTTATTTTAATTGGATGTCTTGCCTCGGTTCTTGGAGTCATGAGTTCGATATTTCCTAACTATCGGGTTCCAATGCAGAGGAAAGGGATCTCAGGGTAATTTTGGACTTAAAGTCATTAGAGAGGAAGAGTATTGTTCACTGTAATAATGAAGTTCGGCACTGGTTAGACATTTAATTTATTCGACAACTTGGAAGGTTCTGGAACATGCTGTGCTTCGACGGATTATATTCGCTGTATTCACACGCGTATTCATTAACTTTAACACGATTGTGACTATTATTACTATTACGTTGCACTGCCTGACTAACTCTCACTGACCGAACGATTTACTTTAACTCTTCGCGACGGTTTAATATTCTGCTATGACAATGAATAATGCAGATACGGACTAATTGTCACACTTGCTGCTACCGTTACTACTCTTACTGTTCTGTTAGGACTGCCTCTCTTCGCGAATGCCTAAAAACTTAACTTCTCATAGTTAATAATAAATCTCTTATGCGAAATCGCTCCTCCCTCGCGAAATTTTAATTCCTTTAAATAAATTGAATTTGGTTCCTTTTAGAATATCATTGGATCATACAAGCGCAAGGTTTATTACAAGTTTGCTTTAATTCGTCGGGTTTTCAAACATGTTGATTGGTTGAAGATTCAGGGTTTTACCAGTAAACATTTCTTATTCCCACACTAAGGAAAAAAGTATATCTGCTCTTCACTAGATTCTTGCGATATGGCACGCTTCTACAATACATGTAGCCCCCCTTTGAAACAGCTAATATCTTGGTTTCTGTGAAACCACATGTTTCTGTATGCGGTATTCCTTTTTGACGGCAAGTACCGTTTTCAATTGAATGCATATTTGTAGCAGTTTACAGTGGAATGGCATATCTGGCGCCTCCAGACCGGCGAGACTGTCCGGGAGTGTTTGCATCCTTTTCTCAGGTAAAGCTAATGACCTCCGACAAAGAACAGCTTGCCCATTCCTTTTACAAAAACATAACAAAGACATGGTATTACAGAAAGATAACTTGAATATCGTTTTCTAATAAAAAGACATATCTACATACATACACTAATACATATAATGTTAGGGTGTTCCTTCTAATTATAATATTAATACCCTTGATTACCTGAAACAAGATACAAGTAGTCATCAGAAGATATTATAATTAAATAGAAAATTTTGAGATAACATTTCCTACTTCAAACTCCATAACAATGTTTGTTACTTCTTGGGAAACAAATTTTTGGAAGCTTCTTTCATGAGGAAGGAAACACCTTGTAACCTGAAGGTTAAGACATTTGGCGTTGTTCTCTTGCAAGATACACGCTTTTCATTCACTAGCGCCAGACATCTCTACATCAAAATTGCAGAAATATGTTCTAACTTTCGCGATTAAATATCAGTTTTGGAATCACTGAAATTATCAACAGATATAAACTTAATTTAAACTAAAACTTGGTAACTGATACGTTGTTTTGACAATTGCCGTAATTAGAGTATTTCCAGCTCTAACTAAATAGCACTTTGAATGTTCTCATAGAAAATGTAGTTATATACACTGAGTAATAAATAATATATTTATCAAGGTTGTTGATATGAATTGTGATTTTGTCACATTCTGCATAATGGTGTATAGGTGTTTAAGTTTTTCAAACTCAGGCACCAGTGACTTTGGTATCTTATTAATTAAATTGGTTATTTAATGTCATGTGGGCATTAAAATATTTTTTTATAAAATAATAAAGCAGTGATAATCCAGCAGACAGTTAATTTTGAATTTCATTAAAATTAAGTGAAGGTCTTATATATCATTCATGACAAATTAATTTTTGAAATGTATTTAAACATTACTAAAATAAATGTAAAGAAAAGCTGGAGCCTAAACTTATAATGTGATCTTTTTTGTAAACAGATTCATTGCTTATTTATGTGTTTATCATAACATTAATTTAAGTTTTGTTTTCTGCCGTTTCTAATAGGTTTAAAATTTGCATGCTGCAATTTTTTTCATTTGTTGTAGCTTTAATCTTTATTTGTATACTCTATGAAGTTTTTTGCCCCTGGAAAAAGTAAAGGCTTGGTTACGTTATATCTCTTATTAGATAGGTAGAATTAGGTAGATATTCCAATAAGAAAAAAACACAAGAATTAGAAAATATTTATTTAGAATACCACATTAGAAGAAAGTAATACTATTAAAGAATTTTTTAAAATACAAGGGAAATGTTAAGTGGAAAGAATCATGGTATTTCAAAGAGCAGGAAATTTTGCAACAGATAGGTATGGGAAAAGTATGGATAAATAGGGAATACCAAAACAGAGGATTTTGGAAAGAAATAAATCTTAAGATTGGAAGATATTGAATGACAAGAAATAAGTAGTTTAGGGAAAACCGTTTATTGAGTTTTTATAGGGGAATAAAAACAGTATGAGGTGGGGATAAATATATACATAAGGAAGGTTTTGCTTGGGCTAGAACTGGAGTTATGAATTTAAAAGAAATAAGATATGATAAAGGAATAGGAAATTGTTTAATGTGTGGAGAAACCAATACAGATTTTCATTGTCTGTTATATTGTAATCATATAAAGTTATGGAGAGAAAAGTTTTGGAATAAAAAAATGGGAAAATTTAGATGGGGAAATTTTAATTAGGAAAATTTTGCTGTAAAAGAAAAGAAAGATTTAAAAATAATAGAGAACTATTTAGGCAAAGTTAGAGAGAAATGGATAAGAATGACGTAGAGGATGTTGAAAGGAAATGTAGAAAGAAGCGTACCATAGAAATATAAAATTCATGGATTTACAGCGTATTTAGAGAAGGTGAGGGATTTGTTGATTTGTTTATTTACGGACGCTCTTTAACATTTCAGGTCATCAACGCCCCATTCTATTCAGGACGTGAATCGGCCGACAAATTTGCTCAGAGACCTCTTCTTTCAGGCTTGAGGTTCTTTTTCGTGCCGTAAATGTGCGACACGGGACCCACGGCTTTACTTCCCTTCCGAAGGAAGCCATACTTAGGATTTTTATGCCCGAAAAAATCCATCGATCCTGGCCGGGTTCGAACCCGCGATCTTGGGTTTAGAAGGCAAGTATGGTTACCACTACACTACCAGGACCGACAAGGTGAGGGCGAATTGATAAAGAATGGTCTGATAGTTAATGATTGACAAATTGAATAGGAGAGGGAATGGGAGTAAATTAGCATTAGAAACAGGATTAATATAGACCAATAACCTGGGTGTTAGTGTCTATACAATCCTAAGGAAATAAGTAACTCACAGTTACAGGACAGTAGTTCGATATAGTGTTTAAAATTAAAATATTATGATAGAGTCATATTGATATGAATTAATTTTTTATTATCAGTTAGTATTGCGGAATTGACGAAGACGTAGATCTTATTGTAATATTTAAAATTGTATGTTGATGTAAAGAGAAATAAATTAAAATCATTCATAGTATATGAGTTCTGTTTGTCGCGAATACAAATTCGTTCCTTGGGCTTTCGCTTGCCCACACACCTCTGCGTGGTGTCTTAGGTGCTTTCTCATGCTGCCTAAGACGTTTTTTATTAAGCTTTGTATAAGTGATCAGATTTCAAACAGGCAATTTATGCTAAATTATGATAAAAATTAAACATTTACATGGTTTTATTTTAGGTTTTTTAATATGTTTATAATTTATATCAACATGCAATATTATAAAAATTGCTCATAATAACTTTCGAAGACTGTAGCCATAATACGATTGAATATATGCATAATGGGCTCTGTTTTAGAGTTTTTTTTTTTAAAAAAATTGCAGCACATAATGATCTTTCCATACAATACACTCAAAAACAAACAAATGTACAAAATTCTGTGTCATCAGTTTTAAATTTTTCTGATATAGGAACTGTTTAAGGAAAACTTTCATAGAGCTAAAATATAGTTATTATTTAGTGACGAAGCTAGATTATAACATTGGCTAATATTTCTTCATACAAACCAGCTGAAATACTCCAACTATTTCTTGAAAATGAATAATAAAATTAATATTTATAAAACTAACTACAACGTAATGAAAACTTCTTATATTACAAATGATTATATATCTTTATCACTATTCAAACTTTCGGAATAGAATTATATTGAAATATCAACAAAGGATATGCTTTAAGCGTCGTACATCGTTAAGAAATAAGGACAATTCTTCACAATAGATCCAGATTGTTTAAAATCCTCAATTTTTAGAATACCCATTTGTTTATAAAATCTTAATATTTAATTAATTTCAAGAATTACGGTCCTTTAAAACTGAAAATGATTTTAAGAACTTTCCACAATTTTTGAAAAAGTCAGTGCTCTTGCATTAAAGCATGGAGTCTACAGAAATGTATTAGTCTCAAGGAAATAATAAAATAAAAATAATTAGTAATATAATATAAAATAAAATTTAACATTCATCCTAACACCTAATTCTTATATCAGGACGTGGTAACTTTTCCTAAACTTGCCTACTAGAAACCGTCGTTTATCTAATGGCCCTCAGGACCTCTTGTCATTAAAGAAAAGAAAAAAAAAAACCAGTCGCTAAATGTGTATGGTGTTGCCAATGTACTCCATCCTGCTTACTAGGGACTGACTGAACGAGAAACATCATGAAAACTTCATTTTAGAAAACCTTGGCCCTCGGACATAATCAGATATCGACAGAGCCAGGAAAAATCAGGAAAGTTTGGAGAGCTTAAGAAGAAGGAGATTAAATCACCACGAATATTCTGATACGATTACTTGACTGCTTGGCAGCATAAGTCGTTCTCCAAAGTTGCTTAACATCCCAGCATCTTCAGCCCAACTTGAAAGTCTTTTGTCTATAATACCAAAAGAAATCTACTCAGCATCGAACGTTGCAAGAAACTGCTTTAAATATACTTCACACTTAAGTTACAAGACCATAGCAGTGATGATTATTATTAAGATTAAGGTAGTTTGAGAGTAGACTGTTATTAACATTTAAAGTGCATCACATTTTTTTTCAGAGAATATTAAATAATGGCAAAGTGTTAACAAGCGATACTGCAGTGTAAAATAAACATTCAAATGTTCGGTTCAATTAGCAGTTTTATCCTTTTGGTGTTACAGCGAAATTTACTTCTCTCATACTAAACATATAAAATTTGTAATAGTAGTAATGGATATTTTATTGTACGTTTTAGAATATATGCAAATAAATACAACTGTTGCATGGGCCTTATGGCCGTACATGCTAATGTCGTCCTTATAACAATCAAAATGGTCATACATATACATGGACAACATACATCCATAAATATATACATACATTTTTTTTAATGGTGTTTAACGCCCATTTTTATTACTGAGGCACCACAGGCGGTGGCCACTGATGATACATGGGATGAAATGATAATTTGGGAAAGGATTTATTTTTAAGGAAGGAAATGTTCCAAGCCTAAGTGTAGAGTACCTCCCCGGCATTTGCCATTTATCAGGAATGAGGAAGACCTGGAAAAACCCCGAGTCAGGGAGGACGGTACTGGCGAGATTCGAACCCCAGACCTCCCGCTCATGAGTCCGCGCCTTAACGACTTCGGCCACCCGTGTCGGTTTATACATACATAGATACATACATACATATAAATATAAAAATACTTCGATATTTTACGTTTTCTATTAATAATTCTATAAACAAATACATAAACATGAATGAAACACTCACTCTTGAGCCCCATTCACGACCCCTCGCCAACTCCCCTCTCTTCACTATAGCCATTAACCTTCTTTGTCGTATCTTCTCTAGAAATATTCCCCCCAAATTGTGTGAGTATCTCGAATGCAGCAACACTTCCCGACAAATGTTCAAACTTCTATTGGCATTCAAAATTTGTAAATTTAAGTATGAAAGTATGTACGTATATAAGAATGTACGCTCGAAAAATTTAAACTCTTACTAACATTTGAAAACAAATGTGAATAAATTGATGTTATGTAGGTAATGTTGGTACTATGAGACAAAAGTTTTCTCAAATTATAAAAATACAATTTGTGAATGTTTTTAAAATCTGAAATACAGGTTAAAATGTGGGACAATTAAATTAGTTTTTTTTTTTATTTGTATGAGACAGAAAACGAGATTTTACGCAGGCTGACTTTCTATGCCACACAAATTACTACTTTCATTTTTATCTAAATATTTTAACTAGAGACTTGTTCTATTATTTCTTCATTAATAATTATTTTACATCGTACATGAACATTTCTTTTAAAAACGATTGATTTCGTGTTATTTGTTGAAATCTTTAAATTATATGTCTCTATCATATCTTTCAGGTTATTGGCGCTTCTCTGTAGACCATCTTCCGTTTGCTCAAAAATAACCTGATTGTCATAAAATATTTTTTTCAACTTAATATCTGTTAATTTGAACACCCCCAGTAGAATAGTGTCTCCACTCTTTAAGTGTTTCGTCTACAATATACACATTTTAAATAATGTTGGCGGTAAGATTATGCTTGTTTGATGCCTTGGTTTATTTCTTCTGTTTTTTTTTTTTTTTCAATTCTAACGTTAATCTTAATTCTTGTATTTTTATATAGACTCTTAACTTACCTTGATCAGATGATTGGACTATCATTTCTCTTGCAATATAGTCCATGGTTTATTTCGGAGAACCTTATCAAAAGCTTTTTCATAATTTTAAAAAATAACATGATAGTCGGCAATTTTGAAAAATAACATTAAACTCCCTTCTCTTCTGTATTAATTGTTCCACCATAAATATACAATTTGCACATGATCGCCCTTTTCTAAAACCACATTGTTTTTCCTGCAGCAGTACTTTTCTAATAACATTTAATCTTCTAGATATTATTTTTTCATATTTTTATATTCTGTTTGAAGAGGGTTATGCCTCTATAATTATTCAAATTATTCCTATCTCCCTTTAAAAAAAAATATTGGGCAGATCACTCCAGATAGCGAATCTTCTGGCACTCTGTGTAATTTCTAACACGTTAATTTTTTTAAAAATATAATTTACACAGTTGTATATTTATATTATCTTTCTCTAGTAATATTTTATTTTTAAATCTTGTTAGGATATTTTCAAATTCTTCTTGCTCCATTTATCCACCATTTTGAGTGTCCCAGAAAAAGGATTTAGGCAACTAAATTTATCATTCTTTCATACGTTACCTAAGTGTTGCAACAATTCTTCTTTTATATTTCTTAGCTTTATTATGTCTTTTTCTTCTTTATTCTAATATTTCATAATTTTATAAGCTTTATTTTTGTGCACCATGTATGTCTTGTTCTAATTCATTCACTATTTACCCCAACCTTCTTTGCAGATGTTTATATTCTGTCTTATCTGCTACTGAATTTATTTGTGAATAACTTAATTTCTTCTTTTCTTTTGCCATTACTCGTATCTCTTCATTCCACGTTCTCAATCCTTTTCTATACCTTAGGTCTTTCATTCATCGTTTATATCTTTACTTATTGTCCTTTCAATTTTGTTATCCGTGTTTACTATAATTTCCTTATACTCTCTTGTCGCAGCAATTGATTTTATAGCATCTATTTGGGTCAATCTTTGTAATTTCTTCCAACGTGTTGGGTTATTTATTATTTACCTTAATTACATTACTTCGTCAACATTTTAAAAAAGACACAGCTGCAGATTTTAAATTATTATTAATTAATTGGTTTCTGCATAGATGCATCTTTAATGTTATGTTTTTCCAAGTATATAAATAATACAATGCAGGCAAATAACTCAAGATTGTGTGAAGTATTCTTGAAAACAAAACAGCGGCGAAAGGTATAACAAATGATTAACGTAATCGCGCCTAATATAGAGATAAATTTAAGCTAAGAAGTTTTACATTGAACGATCAGTTCGTAAACATTTTCTTTGTTTTTTTTTTTTTTAAATCTATACATCTGAGAAACAACACTAACTTTTTTAAAACTTTTGTTTGCTCTATTTCGGATTCCAAAGACGCTCCTGTCGGAAAAGCGTATCTAAAAACTGGAAACACTGGGAAGGCCCTTATCTTCCTTAAGGCGGACATGGAAGACATAACTTGCTAAACGTTATGAAGAGGCAAGGCGATAACACCGGTGTAAAGTAGGGGTTGCCTCCAGCTGGAAGGAAAAGCCGATAGCTTGCCCCGAGTATGCAACGCTAGAACCGTTGGAGTTGGCCGAGAGGTTTTTTTGGTGGTTCCTACAAACTCCAGCTTGCAGGACCCGCAGTAATGGAAACCGCACAACAAAGCTCTTGCCGGACACTGGTCCTTCCTTCTCTTTCGCTTTATTATGAAAGTTAGCATGCAATCGCTTCTGGAGATGTATGTTGGAGAATTTCCTCCAGCAGTTTGTAAAAATAAAATATAATATAATAATAAAATAAAATAAATAAAATAAAATAATAAAATAATACCTGTTTCGTATCTATATACTTTATATAACTGAATGTGCATATAGCAAACGTTTATGTATATAAGTAAAATGAAGAAATGAGTTGATGGTAAATTTTTCATGGTACCCTATACTCGACATTTTATATTTTACCATGCAAAATACAAAACTTTAATATTTTAATTTTCAAACTACATTTCTGCATGTTTTATTTCCCTGATTTGTGATTTTTAAAATTTTTGTATCTCAGATTTACTGTCGCTGCAGAAATACGAGGAAGGGGCACTTTTATTATGGGATGGCGCTTGGGTATAGAAACGCATCCATTTTCTGGATATCTTCTATCTGATACTTCGTATTTATTTAAACAAATCTTTAATATCTCTGAGGATTAACGTCTCATTCAATTCAGAGCGTGAAATGACCGATACATTTTGCTCAAAGGTCCATTCTTACTAATGAATACACACGTTTCTTATGAATTTTTAAATTGTGATACTTGTGACAATATTAATTAAAAAGCTTAGTGTTAACAAAATCGCACTCTGTTCAACATAAATATCTCTTGAGTCCTGAGTAAATTGCGTTATTGAGAGTAACAAAAACTAATCTCTAGTAAAAATGTAATTAAAATAAGAAAACTATTTACAAAGTCTCTGAGGGTTTTTAAGGAGCACAAAAAATCATAAAACAGTGTAATTACACATTCAATCATTCACACAGAAGTATGCTTACAAGTAACAGGGGGAAAAATATACATACATATTGGGATAACATTTACATAAGTTATTATTTTACGGGCTCGAAAATTGACTCCAATTTGGATAAGCTTCTATTTTTCATGAACGTTGCAGTAAAGACAGTAACTAAATCCGAGTTTTATTTCCAGTTATATTAAATTACTCAATCGCTTTGAATAGTGGTTTTAAGTACTGGACTCTGAAATCTTAGAAAGCTTACAGCTATGATTATTAGCCCAGGTATAAGAAAGTTTAAATTTTTTAAAAAAAACTTTTTCTTTGGACATATTTGTGACAACTTTTGTCATTTATTTTTGGTTACATTAAAAATAGATGAGCAATATATTTAAGTTCATCGGGGGCTAGCATGGTCTAATGGAGATTAAAAAAAATATTATTGAGCTGTAAGTTTAAGTGATAGAAAATAAATATTAAGTAAATAAATTGAAGATAGCCAGACCTAAGAAGACAGATATTGTAGGTAGAGTTATAAAATAATAACTGATGAAAAACAATTATCTAAAATGAAAGAAGGAAAATGGAAAAAATAAGGAAGAAAGAAAAAAAAAGAGAGAAAGAATAAATTGCAAAAAAAAAAAAAAAAAAAAAAATTATCAAGCCGCAATTAATGAAAAACAGATGGGACAGAAGGAGTAAGCGAAGTAAGCGAAGGAAACAGGAAATAGAAGAAAAGATCACAGGAAATAAAGAATTAGAACAAGAAAACAGAACAAATACTTTTTCATGATAGAGCAATAGCAACAGAAGAAAAATATCCTAATGTTGCTAGTGTTGTTGATAATGAAGTCATATTAAGATGAGAAATAGAAAATAGACGAAAAAGGAAAAGCAAGCAATCAAACAATAGAAATATCTGCAATAGAAATGAGAATAATTAATGAAGATGTTGAAAAAGAAATAATAATAATAATAATAATAATAATAATAATAATAATAATAATAATAATAATAATAATAATAATAATAATGAGAGCCCTTGAAACACAAGAAAAGAAATTAAGAGGCCAAGATGTAAAGAGAAATAAAACTTTTATATGAAGAACAAGAAGAAAAGGTAGCACAGGAAGAACTGGAATAGTGACAGCAAAACGGAAACGGCAAACAGAATAAATAGAAGAAAATATTGCAGAAATATGGATGAAGAAAGGAGAAAAAACAATAACAATAACAATAAAAAGGAACGAAAGAAGAAGAAGCATAAGAAAAGACAACAGAAATTGAATAAGAATAGATCATGATGATGATGTTAACGTTCAGAGACGCAGTAATGCAAGAAAAAGTTATCTAAAATGAAAGAACGACAGAATAACAGCACAATAAGAAACATAACACAGGAGGAAAACACAAGACTGAAGGTTACGGTAGGACATAGGTAGAAAAAAACAATTGCAACTGAACTAAACAACTACTAAACAAATGAAATTCAAAGTAAGGTAACAATTGAAATAATGGAACAAGCGGTTTAAAGCAGCGGTTCTCGAAATGTGATCTATGTATTTGTTAAGGTAAAACAAATTAGAATCAAGTTGAAGGAGACTATTTGTTCCGGAGAGAGCTTTCATATAGTTAAATCTCATACGCAAACCAAACAGAACACTCGTATGTATTTCCCTGTCAATAGGACAAAAGACAGAAATTAGAGATGACTTTTGTAAAAACTTACTTGTGTATCTGCACTCATTTATCTAAAAATAAAGTTTAGAAACCGTTTTGAAAATGCAGAATTACAATTTAGAACACAGATTTCTCGTATTAAGCCCGTTATATCACGACTTGTAAGTTTAAAAAACAGCAGCACACCTTTCATTTAGGAATTAAGGTCAATGAATATTATACATAGCTAGTTATTATTAATATTAAGTGTTATCCTTTTATGTACTTTTTGAACGTGTGGTTAGCATTAATGGAAAATTTGAAAAAGTGTGCATTTGAGAGAACGTAGGCTTTTCCGGCCGGAGTCATAAATGTCAGTGCAATTTTCTTCCGGTCTGTTGGAAATGAACTTTCCAGACGTTTCGTTCGCAACTACAGCGGACATCTTCAGAGCGTGGACGTAGCTTTCTCGTTGATTCACTTGTGTCTGTCATCTCCAGCAGACCTCGGCATAACAGCCCGGAAGAAAATTGCACTGACACCTAAGTGCACTTTTATTTGCTTTTTAAACAATTTTAAACCAGTGATGAACCAATATATCGTAGGAGCAACAGCGAGAGATACTTTAAGAGCGGCCGCGATCAAGGGTAGCTTATGGTCTATAGGGGGAAAAATGGTTTAGGAAACAGTAACAGCTCTTAAGAATTAAAAGCGGTAATAGCAACTGAACAAATAGAGATATATACATACAAGAAAGAATAATAAAGAAAGAGGGGGATGAACACAAAATTAGGAACACAACGTTTAAAGTTAAGGTGTTCACGCTTGCAAATGAAGGCATTGAAACTTTTTAAATGTAAATAATATACTTCTCATCGGTAGACGTTTTTTATAGTGATCTCTGGCATGGTCGTTTGAGTGTAAGGATGCTGTTTATGGTGGTACAGAAACGCCCTCAAAATGGCAAGTTTATACTACCCACTTGTTCCCTCAACATGTTCCACTCCATGAAAACGCTGCCGACCGTTAGCTTGGCATCACTTGAGCGAAGCATCTTTCTCCTTGTATCTAGCGATATTCATTATGTCAAGAGGACGAGACGAGCGCTTTACTGCGTCGCAAACAGCCTCCAGACTTTATGAGACACAAAGTTGTAATATTTTCAACTTCTTTTCCTTGATCATATTATCCTCCCTCCGCCAGTCAAATCGTTTCTAATATGAACTCTGCACAAAATACAAGAAGATAATAAACTGAAGGAATGGAGATGAGTGCTTACTGGAAAATAAGTGTTTTTTAGCCAGAAGAAAGAAACATTTGAGAAACATAGAAATAAACGTAGGCTAAGATTGGCAAGTGAATTGTAAACAGATTTTAAATTGTTTCTCGGTTATTGGAATCTTTTCAAACTTCCTGAATATACTTCACTACTGAGACGGTTTAAAATGTTAGCCAAGTAAGGCAAATCCTGAAAAGAGGCCTACACTAGGGATACATATAGATCGTAAACTAATCCAAATTTATAGCAATTTCATTTTTACATTTTATTTTATTCAAGATGTTTTTTTTTGTTCTACTTTCCACTAATATTGAAAGGCTCTGAAATTTGGATTTAGAAGACAAGAACTTAATATTTTTGGCAAAACAATACTCTCTTGAATGTACACTAAATGCATAAACTAAAACACCAAAGCATCAATAAAAACTATTACGCCTAATTACCTACAGATCTATAATAAAACTAGTGCAAAGCTATTTATAAAATCTTTTTCTGCAATTATAATGCAAACAATATTGTAAAAAGAAATATAATTTGAAATTCCAAGACGGTGCAACGAAATGATACAAGTGCAAAAGTTCAAAAATATTGGAAGAAAATTTTGAAAAAAAAACGAGGAATCTCTTACGCACATTCATTGCTACTATTTTTAGACGATGGTAACTTAAATAGCTATTTTTTAATATTAAATATTGTACATATGTGTTTCATAAATAACATTTTTTCTTGTAAGATAGTTATCAATGTCGTTGCTATAGCAATATAGGTGTTTTGTTTCAGTTAGAGACTAATATTAAGTTTGCATAACAAAAGAACATTTTTCCAACTTTCGAAAATGTAGCATTTCCACCTTCACCTCGAAAATAAATATGACATTAAACTTAAAACACATAGATCATACTGCTCCGGCAAGGTCCAGTATTGCACGAATTTATATTACATTTCACTTTTCTAAATAAAAGATCTACTTGTTTGTGCTAGTACATTATAATATTACGGCGAGTTAATTATATGAGCACTGAACTTTCTTTTGTTTCTGTAGCAGCCAGACAAAATTCCGTATTGCCAACTTATGAGGCATGTAACAACTGCAATGGCTAAGGGAAAAAAAGGCAGGATAGCTAAAAAAATAAGGGCACTACTTGCGAGTTAAATGCATGACAGAATATTTTTTCTAGTATTTTCTCAAGCTGTTAAACTGCACTTAGGCACTCGCAGTTTGGTGCAGTATTATCTTCGTTTTTAGTAATTAATTTTCTTCGCCATCTTTTGTTATACGATTTCTGTATAAGTGAGAAAAATTACATACCGTTTTTGCATGCTTAAGAATAAGGCAAACTGCTTGGCGCCTGCGTAGTTTGCTTTTCCCTTCCGTCACATGACATTCAGAAAGACTCTCCTTGGCCTTGACTTCAAACTTTATTTGGTGTTTTAATTTGTAATGCAAACTCCTTGCCCAAATTCCTCCCTAGCACTGAAATATAGAGTATTGGGGTTTCAAGTTCGTTTATCACTGCTCGGTTATAAATGGGACAAGGATATTAATGTTGCATGTACAGGGGATTGTATTTATAATTAAACGTTTATCATAATAAGGCTAAGTTGTTACAGAAAGTTTTAAAAGTCGTTAATTATACCAGGTTGTAAGTAATCTAGTTGGCGCCGCCCCCCATTCGTTTGTTTGATTACATGTAAATCTTTTAAGCATTCATCGCCAAAGCAAGTTTAAATAAATATTACTTGACTAGTTGTTACTGGCCGTGTCCCCTATATTCTTTTTATTATTCTTCTTAAAACAACAACAACCTGAGATCGGGCCATGGCCTGCCGCAGTGACCTCTACTTACTCCACTTTCGTCTTACGACTTCATGAAGGTAATTGCAGGGGAACATGTACCTAATCAGTATCTCGGTACCTTGCCTGTCGCGCCTTTCTGGGTTGAAGAGCGCCACACCCCCCTCAAGTATCCCCACGAAGCTAGGTGAACTCCCCAACTTAGAAAAATTCCTAGGCAAGAACCGAAAATCGAACCCGGGTTCAGTAGTCAGCAAAGCTATTCACTAGACTAAGGATGTGGTCTTTGCCTACATTGTTATAGTTCTAATACAAGGCTCAAAACAGCTAATCAAATTAGTAGTTATTAACAATAGTGCAAAATATGATCTCCAAGCACGTATTCCTGTTTTATACCTTATGAGCAGTCTAAAACAAGACGTCATGACTACTTTGCGGTATTTAAAAATAATCCATTCAATTATTTGAACGCACATTTAAGAGCATATAACGTTTGTGTGATTAGACCCATCTAAGCACTAAGATCGATGCTAAACAAATAGACTTAATGCTCTATTTATTTAGACTTTCATTAAATAGATTTTTAGTGCAGAAAAGAATTTTTAGAGCTAATAGATTATAAATAATATCAAAAGCTTTAACCAGTATAGGAAATACTGACTATAAATAAAAAAATAACCTTAAATAAATAAAGCAAAGTGAGTATGCGTCCCTATTACAGAATGAACACCAATCTGAAGACTTCGACCTATTATCTCTTCGATCTTAGGACGTTACAATAAATTAATGACATTGTACGAGGCAGTTAGATAAAAACGGGTCACCAAACATATAGTTCAAAGCGCACAAAAGCATTTAAAAATGTTATTTACTAACGAGGGCCATCCTTGGGGAAGTGGGAAGCACTTTCGTTGTTTGTTTATTGTACACTGGTTTTTTGTTTGTTAGCTGGAACTATGGTTAGGCATATGCGCAGAAGTCAGTCAGGGAGGCGAGTAATACTGAACATATATCCATTTTTTTTTGTTTTGCTTACTGAGAGTTTGTAATGTATGACGAATACTCATTGTAATTTCACATTTGTCGGAGTGCCATCAGAGATTCCACGACAAAGGCCTGCAAGACGATTTTCTGCTGTTTTTCTGATTTCGCCGACAACTTCTAGTAAACAAATTCATTCAGCATTAACTGTTCTTCGATCCTTTAAAGGAATGGTTGCTTCATGTTCAGTATAACCGAAGAAACAAACGATCGTTTTCTGGGAAGTGCTTCGAAGACGAACAACTTTTATGGAGTTCGGTTCATCTTGGAACACCCAAACAGCGGATTGTTGCTTAGTTTCCGGTTCATTAGAACATACCAAAGTTTCGTCATCTGTTACGATGTTGTAAACGGATGTAGCAGTTTCTCGGTAGAGTTTTTTGAGCATTTCATTACACCAATTAACACGAGAGTTTTTTGGACTTCGACAAAATTATGCGGAATCCATCGGGAACAGATTCTTTTCCGATGAAAAATCGAACGTACTGCACTCTTAACTATACTTAAGGTTGCCTCTATCTCACTGTAAGACGCGGGCCAATCTTCTTCAATCATGTTGCGTACAGCATCGAAGTTTTTGGAATGTCAACTTTCACGAAATTCATCACTGACGGACAAACGACCACGACGAAATCCTGCAAACCGTTTGTAAACTCTTTTCTGATGATGCTTCATTACCAAAAGTTGAACGAAGCAATTCTATTACAAGTCATTAATAAAATCTTTAAAAAAAATCATTCAACGAAATTTCACGTGAAATTTTCATTTTCATTTTCACTTTTTTTTTTTTTGCAAAATGCTTTGTTTAAACGCTCACAACAAACTGCAACTGTTTTCTCAAAAACAACTGTCAATTGTTCCGAAAATAGTAACGACATAATCTCAATATCACCACCTAGTGGTAAAAACTTAAAGGTTACCGTCCTATGTGTTTCTATCCTGAATTGTCTCCAGGGACTAAAAGTGGTGGCGCTATTTTTAGTCCAAGAGCAAATACAAAACAACAATGGAAATGCGTGAATTTTCTCCAGCCGAAAAAGTGCAAAGCCTTTAATGCAAGTTCTAGGGAAGTCCATTATCGATTGCGAAGGTCCGCTGCACAATTATGCAAAGCGGAACACATTTCACAGTCTTAGATGAAACGGAGGAACACCTGTGTGACTGAGTAAGACTGTGTATCCTACCTAAAAACTTGTACAAAAATGGAATTGGCTATTTTGCCTCTCGGTTGGAAAATGTATTAACACTTATAGAGATTACTTTTGAGGTAATATTTTTGCAATTTCTCTTTTTGATGTCTGACCTTCCTTAATATAAACCTTATTAACTTGCATAACGATTTAAATTCTACTAAATGCTATCTGATACACACAGGTAAATTGTAATATACCCTCACGGGTGGCCGAGGTCGTTAAGGCGCGAACTTGTGAGCGGGAGGTCGGGGTTCGAATCCCACCTGGACCGTCCTCCCTGAGTTTCCAGGTTTTCTTTACTCCTTACTCCTCATAAAAGGCAAATGCCGGGGAGGTACCCTAAACTTAGGCCTGGAACGCTTACTTCCTTTAAAAATATCCTATACCAATATATCATTTCATCTCATGTATCATCAGTGTCCACCGCCTGTGGTGTCTCAGTAGTAAAAACGGGCGTTAAACACTACTCAAAAAAGTAATATGATTTAACTGAAGTATAAATTCAACATTGTGGATAATATATCTTTCACTGTGTTAATATAGTGTTTTTAGATAACATTATATCACTTATATATGAAATATTACAGGAAGAAAACATAATCTACAAAAACAGGACGCCAAATACAAATTAAACGCACGATCAATGGCAATATAAACGCAGGAAAGAACACGACAACTGGCAGGTGGTGTTCTATTCTGACGTGATATTCCAAACACCCGGCTCAAACTGAACTATAATCAGATTTCTTCACGCTCATCAAAAGCTGTAATCGATCCTCTCGGAAAACTCGTTCGCTTTACACAATGTGTGTGGTATTTGCGGTTAAACCGATATATCGATTTGGTAGGAATGCAATTGCTCGACTTTATAACTATTGGCAATATCAACGCTTGCAGCTACCGTTATCGGCTGTGAACGGCTTTAACAATGGTAAACACGCACTTTTAGTTGTATTCTCTGGTCGTATAAGCACACCTAGTCTTTAAGATTACACTGGAAAAGCGTGGCAGCTTCTACTTAAGCCAGATGAAACAGAGACAAAAGATGAAGCATAATTTAATGTAAGAATTTACTTTAATTTTGGTGCTTAATATTATTATAAAGTAGCATTTTTATTTTTAAACAACTAGTAGTGTAAAATGAAATAAAATATGTTCTGCATTTGTCAATTGTTTTAAATTGAAAAAATCTAGAATATTATGTTATTAACACACTCACATCCAATGAGGTTATTTTAGTTACGGGCAGTCAGAGCGTTTCTACATACTGGGAGAATCCAGTCCTCAAGACTTGTCCAGACAGGAGCTTTCGTTAGATTGAAGGAAGCTTTGTCAGCAAATGGTTATGCTCTCATGTGCTACTCGGCGTTTACAATGTGTTCATTGTTGTTTGTTAGTTACATAGCTATAGTCTGGAAGAACGGGTTTTTATACACATAACAGACTCTTGCAGAGAAGTGCTAAGGCTATTTTCAAGAAAATATCGTTGTATATTCCAGGTAGAGAAACTGTTCACCAACTTGTTGAAAAGTTACGAGAAATATCTCTCAAAGAAAACAAACCAGTTCCAAAACACCGGCCGTGCTTTTAAGAAAGAAAAGTTAGATGAAAACAGGAATTTACTGCACACATATTGACAATGTATTACCGCTTAGGACATCGTTTTCAACATATCTCATAACATAGGATAGTGATTATACAGAGATTGCCAACAAATGTATACACACTTCAAGATAAGAAAAACTGTGTTAACATAACAAAACTGAATTCACACAAACAGAAAATGATGAACACTAATCATCTTACACTTTTACAGTTACAGTAGTTGCTCAAAAGCCCCACCATCGACGTAGATACACTTCTGAGTACGTTGAACTACTGATTGAGCAACGTTTGCGAAAGTGTCCTCAGCGATTACAGCACATGCCGTTTCAATTTCTTCCCGAAGTGCTGCCAGTGTAACTGATTTTCTACGGTATACAACATCCTTAAGAGTTCCCCATAGGTGGGAGTCCAACGGAATTGATCCGGAGAACGTGGTGGAAATCTCTTCGTCCTATTGCCTTTGAACTTCAGCAACATTTTCGGTTTTCCAATACCACTTCAAAATTCCTTTCAGCTGTTCATACGAATCTTGGCTCCATTTTGTTTTAGCAACGCTAGTATAACGTAATGTGAGCCACATCTGTTTACAGAACATCATACTACACATTGTTATTTTTCGATCAAACTTTGAAATATATGTTAAGTAGATATTTATAGTGAAACTATGTATACATTTTTTGGCATCTTCAGTATTTATCAGTTGTAAATATAGTACAGGAAAAAGTTGAATAAGGCACGTACTTTTGTTTCTGGTTCTTTGAGAACAACGCTTATCCTTAAGTTTTCAAAACATACATTAGTAGATAGACAGTATATTTTTCATTGCATACAATCATTTAAAGATGTATGCTAAGTAGTTATTTATACATTTTATTTATTGTAAACATATGTAACTATTCTCTCACTCCCAAATGTGTTGGAAATAAGGCCCCTCCAATGTGGACAGGAAAGAGAAATAAATAAAGTAAACTAAATTGAACGAGTTAAATTATATTTCTATGTTTTACTAATGCTCATACTTACATAAAACTGCATAAAATATGAAAAAGAGCCTTAAGGAAGGAAGTCTATAGTCTAATTTCACAATAGTGTACAGTAATAGTAAATATAGTTTAATCTTTCACGTCTAGCACAGGTATGTGACACCACATTTCACCCATTCTTCTTTTGGTTGTCTTTCAAAAATGTTCCATTGCAGAAAAGCACTCTGCGTTCTCCTCGGTTGACGACCGTTCTCTGCCTCATTGTATCAGGAAGTTACGTTGGGTAGCATTATCTTTCCTGCTCCTGCGTTTCTTCTCCCCATCTACTAAATTCCTTTTATATGGGAAGCTGTAATAAGGGCTGCTGTAGATGCCACAGTTTTACGTCTTCTTCTTTGGCTGAGCAACAGGTCATAAGACTGACCTTAGCAGGTGTTTCATTTCTTTCAGCAAGTTGATAATCCATCAAACGAGCATCTATTCTAGTGAAGGATCCCACCAGCTCCGCCCCCCCCCCCTACAAAAAAAAAGCCAAGCGAGAAGACAGAATCGTTTATTCATATCTATTATGAACATGCATTATATGTTGCTGTTTTATTTGCCAGTGGTGTATTTTAAAAAGTATACATAAAGTACCTTGCATATACCTTGTTTCAAAATCGTTGATATACCTGCAGATGTGAAGGAAATTCATTTTTGCAAAACTAGCGTAAGATGAGGAGGGTGTTAAAAAGCTAAAAGATAAAGATAAAGATAAAGTGGGCAAATTAAGTAATATAGAGAAGTACATTCGCAGCCAAGTCTGTTGAAAAGTAAGTAAGAATTGCAGATTCTGTACACTTTTTAAATACTCCACTATTCATTAGTCATACAGTAATTTATCCATTTTATGTATCTACCTAAGTAGCATGTATTTAATAATACTAGGTAGAACTTGAATATGAAAGCCTACTTCTATTAATTTGTGTTGTTAACCGAATGGACAAGCTATTGTTGATACCTTATTAAACACCTGACATTCAATTACTCCCTTCTATTTCCTGGGTACATTTCCCTCATTATGTATAAACATTGCATTTAAACTAAGTCATTATATGTTTTTAGCTATTTTTAACTACACTTATTAGTTTTCCATGCTTTATATACGCACGTGTAGATGTTCCTATTCCATAACTTGTTCAATTCCGTGTCTGTTTATATCCAATCTGCAGCTAAATTACTATACATTCTGTAATATTTATCAAAACGTAATTATATGCGATATTATTAATCTAAATTCTCTGGAACTTAAATGCGTTCCATAAATTATCAAGTTGTAAACCTTATAAAGCGCATTTTAAGGAATAAAAGAACTGCTTAAAAACCTGGTTAATAGATATTAGTATCTCGAAGACCTACAGATTAACCGAAAAACAAATTTACAGTGAACTTTTCTTTTGTATGCAAAATGCGCCTGTATCCAATTTTCTTGCGTTCGAGGTAGGGAATCCTAAATTCTTGGTGAGCTATTTATTTCTTTGTAGGAGAGAGAGTTAATTGCTTGGATATCTAAGGCAATAGCGTGCCAAATCAACCCCAAGAGCATTTTATGTAGCTGTGAAAGGGAAAAGAACACAATTCATAGCCTCGCCTTAATAGGAAATATAGTTTAGGTAACAGGGGAAAATTTCCGCCCATTTACCATTAGATGCTCCCTAAAGAGTGTTGTTGTTGTTGTTGTTGTTGTTGTTGTTGTTGTGCTTCTATTTCATAGCTTAAATGGTGGAATTATTGAAATACTCCTGACATTGCAAAACAGCCAAATGTTGCATTTTATTTTATTTAATTAAATAGATTTTGCAGATTTATGTTTCACTACTACCAAGTAAAACATGCTTGACTAATTTGCAATTTTATTCAGGAATTATTTTAAATTTTATTGAATGCATATTAAGTGACTGTAATATTTAGAATTATTTTTTTATATTCAATGCATGAAAATCTAATTAGGTAGCAGTTAGTTAAAATATTTTTGTGAATAAAAAGTTAAATGGAGTTAAAACAAAATTTAATTTGTAATTTAATTTTGTAAATGAGAATATAAAACGGAATATGGATATAGTACGCTCTAGTATTTATAGTGGAATGAAATAATTTTTTTCTAATATAGTTTGCATATTATGAGGCTTAATATAATTTGGCATCTTAGGTGCAGATATAAATTTAAATACAAATTAATTGATCTGATGCATTGACAAAATCAAAGGAATTAAGGCCTAAGGCCTCAATTCATTTCTGACACCTAAAAATAATATCTTTATTTGATAGCTCTTACATCCCCCTGCATACTAAAATATATATTCCTTTTCCTCTTTCAATCCATGGCTAATGTCTTCGTAATAACTTTTCATCTCTTGACATCTAGTTCAAAAGTTTCAAGATCAAAAATATCCTTCCTATCTTTTAGAATCCCATATCATCCTAGAGCACAAAAATTCCAATGGAAAACTAAAACTTCCAACAAGAAATTCAATAACTTTATTACTATTTACGTGCCTGGAATTGAGAGTATCAAATCTATTTTGAAAGAATGTCAGGATTATTTATTAATGTATTCTTCTTAAAGAAATATTTCTAAATTTTTAACCTGCCTTACTTTTAGAATACCCCCCCCCCAAATTAAAAATATTTCGCCGCAACTTATTTCTTTCCAAATTACCTCGTCCCGTCGCATTCTCATATCCTTGCCAACGCCCTAAATGTAAAGCCAGTGCGCTGTTTAAGCCATGTCATTCATTCCACAGTCCTAATTTATCCTGAGCATTTAAGATTAATAAATTTGCTACCGGTTTCTCTAAGAATGTGTATATATGTTATCATGAAAAAGTTTGGAAAACAATTTATATTGGTTTAAATAGTATTGTTTTTCGTTTCATATGAACAATTATAACAAAATCACCCTTTCCGGTTTTCCAACGGCTCCTGTCTCACTGTAAAGGTTTCGATCATGCTTTTAATTAAGACTTATTGATGTGTTACCTACTCATGCATGAAATTTTACTCGGAGATAGAGATGAAACTTCCCCCCCCCCATTATGCACTTACATCACCAGGATTAAATCTTACGTATCAATATTGCTTTTTATTTATTTTTTTTTACTTACCCTCTTGTTGCTTGTTTATCTATTTCCACGCATTAAGCTACCGTTGAGATTCAGTATTTATTTGAATCACCTTTATTTGTTTTCTGTCTTTGAAGAACATCACAAACTGTTCTAAATATAGCGTAAACTTTGTAACTATTTAAGTGTTTTATCTATTTCTGTTTCTCTAGTTCTTTTTATTTTAGTTACAATGGGCCAAGGGTTACTTTATTTTTCATTTTTATTATATATACTAGTTTAGGCAGTGGAACTGTTTCACTAATAAAGCTATATTATAATTGTACAACTTCTAGTGTTTTCTATTACATTTTTTTTTTTTTTGGCATTCTAGTTGCGTAGTTAGAAAGGTAATTATATATTTAATATCCGCATTTCATTTGAATCAGATCTGTATTAAATATAAAAATAAATGTTTTGTGAACTATGAAAATTGTTACAAACAACTATAAAAGGAAATAAAAACCTAATTCCCTTACTATAAAATTTCTTTCATGACATTCCTTCCTTCAAAGAGCTTAATGAAGCAGTTTGAAATAACATATGCAACTTAGGTTTCCATCACAAATAAACAAATTTAATCAGCTTCGAACAAATTCAGTAATCAGTTCATTGTTGTACATAGTGTACATGCAGTGAGCAGTATATACACATATATACCGAGAGAGCCAAAAATATATACACAATTTCACAGTAGATATCCATTTAATATATTTCAAAGTTGGACGAAAAACAACAGTAATGTGTAGTATGATGTTCTGTAAACAGATGTGACTCACATTACGTTATGCTAGCGTTGCTACAACAAAATGGAGTCAAGATTATCGTTTGAACAGCGGAAAGCAAATTTGAAGTGGTAATGGAAAACCGAGAATATTGTTGACGTTCAAAGACAAAGGAGACGTGTGTACAGAACAGAACCACCAACACGAGTAACAATTGCCCTCATTCGAGACAAATTAGAGACTGGTGGTACCGTATGCGATGTTCACAAGGGCAGATCTGGCAGATCACCACATTACCACCGAGATGTACGTAAAAGTCTAAGATGATTAATGCTCATCATTTTCTGTTCGTGTAAATTCAGTTTTGTTGTGTTAACACGGTTTTTTCTCTGCCTCAAGTGTATATATTTTGGCACACTTTGTATATTATCATAAGCTTTCTGTTGTATAATTAATTTCATTTGTAATTTTATAATCATTTTATTTTTTTTCCTCTGAAGCATTATCTTTTCCTTCATTTGTTAGCGCATTTATTGTTTTTCTGAGATTAAAGTAATTCAAATTAATAAAAGGCAAATTGCTGGAAAATGCAGAGTTTAAAGAATTACTGTGCAATTGTACATCTGCAAAATACGTACTAATTTCTACACACAACTGCATTCAAATCCGTCAATATTAACTCACTGTGAAATGCAGCGGGGCTTCAAAATTTGTTACCTCACAACAGTCGGTGAAGTCTCAACATTTTTAAAGGGAAGTATCATTAGGAATAATTATAAACTATAAACTATATACTATATAATTATAAACTATAAACTATATACTATATAATTATAAACTATAAAATTTGCTCTGTGTATTTTTGCTTTAATGCTAAGATTTGCAGGAAACTATAAGTTTATCTCATGTTTTATAGATCGCTGATAGTAAAGCGACATACCGGTCTTGAGCGTTTAGGAATGGCATTACTTCGGTTGCGCCTGTGTGGATCACCCTACGCCTACCGCGGGGCCCACACAAATGGCTGGCATGATATAAATGTCGGGTTAGAATGAAATATGGAAGAAAAATCTTTCTACTATATAATAGCAGAAAGTAGGGATATTAGAGCGTGTTTTTTTAAATGGTGTTTAACCCCCGTTTACTACTGAGGCACCACAGGGGGCGAACACTCATGATACATGAGATGAGATGATATATTGGGAAAAGATTTATTTAATGAAGGAAACGTTCCAGGCCTAAGTTTAGGGTACCTCAGTTTAGGGTACCTCCCCGGCATTTACCATTTTTGATGACTGAGGAAAACCTGGAAAAATCCTCAGGCTGGGAGGACGGTCCTGATGGGATGCGAATCCCAGACCTCCCGCTCGCGACCTCGGCCACCCGTGAGGTATATCAGGGTGTGATCACTGGCTGCTGAAATACAAGCAAGTTTATTATTTTTGTCTACAGGGAAGAAAAAAGTGGTCTCGCATGGTTCAGATTAGGGACTTGGAAAGGAAGTAAAACTGTTAATACTCTCGGTGAAAGGATTTGCCCATTGTGCGGAGAAAGCGATACCTGGAGGCATATTTTGGCAGAATGCAGGGAAACGGAGATTTTAAGAAACGAACCTCAATTTCTAAATTCCAATAGAAATTTGAACATATGCCGGGAAGTATCGGTGCATGCGAGATACACAATTTGGGAATATTTC
This sequence comes from Metallyticus violacea, assembly GCA_030762175.1. Classification (NCBI taxonomy): domain Eukaryota; kingdom Metazoa; phylum Arthropoda; class Insecta; order Mantodea; family Metallyticidae; genus Metallyticus; species Metallyticus violacea. Next base: position 78,454,796 of record CM060844.1, read on the forward strand.
TAGAGAAGATCCGACAAAGGAGGTTAATGTCTATAATGAAGAGGGGGGAGATGGAGAGGGGGTGTGAGCAAAGGGAAGGGGGGATTCAAGAGTAAGGGTTTCATTCATGTTTATGTATTTGTATTTAAATTATTAATAGAAGACTATCGAAGTATTTGTGTATTTGTATGTATGCATATAGATTTGTATGTAGATAGGTATGTATGTGTACATGTACGTATGTATGAGTATTGCTCTTTTGATTGTTATAAGAACGACATTAGCATGTACGGCCGTAAGGCCCATGCGACAACATTGTGTATTTGAGTGTGTTCTAAAACCGTATCGTTTGAACTGCACATAATTGTCAGTTTTTATGAGACATTCATTATGTTTATGCACTGTAAGCTTGAATTCTTAAATTACAAGAAGGTAAATGTTAATACTTTGTCTAACACTAGCATTTGCACTGAAATTGTTGTTTTTTGTATTTGAATGAAAGGTAATAAATATGCTGTTGTCTAATTTACCGTAAATGTAAATTGGATTTAATTTTAGTAAACTTGACTCACACAGAGGAAATCAAAACCGAACCGAACCGCACATTAAGAAACGAAGTCACAATTTATTGTGACTTAGCAATAGTAGCAGGGATTTGCCGAGCTTTACGAATAGCGATATTCAAAAAGTTCATCCGAGCGTGTCTGCTTCCCTATGGGAGTTGTGTACCTAGCCCCACTGTGTTATGGAACAGCAATTAAAGGTATGTGTGCGCCTGCCCGATACACGTGAGAATGGAAGAAATATGGCCGAGTGAAATGGGAAAGTTTACCCAACTGGAAAAGAAAACGAATCACTGCAGGAAATTCCTACTTTCTCTGCCCCTATCCCGCCCTTTTCTCTTTTTGCAGGTATGTGTTTGCAGGGAGAGAGATTCTGCAGGACCAAGTAAGCCTTCTTCATACCGAGCGCGGTACGAATCTAGAGAACTGATCAAATCAGCAAATGTTATATAATAACTAATTATTTGCGCAACCAGTTTAATCCTTTACGTGTGCATTAGAGATCCCTCTCTTTTTTTTATTTTGTTACCAGTCTCTACTATTTTTTAATATAAAAATAATCTTTGAATATATAAAAATGTAATCAACGTATAATTCCAAACGAACAAACAAACAACAACATATTAATTCCCCAATCTACAAAGTATAAAAACCGTTAATCTAATTAAATACATTTTGTAATGTACTATTAAGGGGAAAAATAGTCTAAACAAAAAAGATACCACATTTCATACTTTATAAGTCATACTTTACCTTCACAGAGTACGAATGGTTGATAAACATTTGATTTGTGCAGCTGCTGCGCTAAGTCAGCATTGCAAGGAGCGTGACAAAGGACAGTTACTACCATGCCTTACTCGATGTATTGTGAGGATGTGGGAATGCGGTGGTCGATGATGTCGCATTGCAAACAAAAGAATGTGTCCGACTTGGATTTTCTGATTCCAAGAGCAAGGAGAGGAAAGTTTGAAGAAACCGTGACCGGCAATTATGGGAACTTAAGATTAGGCCGCGGTATTTGCGAGTCGCTTGTCGTCATAGACTTCCTAAGAAACTAAATGGTGTCTTGATCACGATGGTTGGTGGATCTTGTATTAATAAACTGTATAATTTTCTACTTTATATGAATATTTCTATTTAAAATAAAATGTGTTATGCTTTTCCTTTTAATTAGTAAATTAAATAGGCTAATTTTTAATATTCATAGGATAGTTGAGTAGCCTTTCTGGTTTCTCATTAATGTAATTGTTTTTCTGAAAACAAATCAATGGCAATGTTCTGTGCTTTAATCTTCACACAATATGATTTCCTTTGTCGTTATTTGAATTTAAAAATTTACAAAAAATTAAAAATAACACATATAGTGCTCGAATAATTACATCATTAAAAACACAGGTTTGAATTTCGTGGGGAAAGTGAAAAGCTTGGTTAATAATTTACAGAAGTAAAAACGTGATAACGTCTCTGGGTTCGTAGTGTACCATTCGCTCTCTTTCCTTCTCTCTCTCCTACCCAGTCACAAGCGCAAATATTACTGCCGAGTTGACTATGAATGGTTGTTCAAAGTAGCATTTTCTTACATTCTAATATTTGTTTTCGTTATTATTGGACGATTAATGGCTTCAAAATCCCTTAAGTTGCAATAATGTTGGTAGCCTTAATGTCTATAAAAATTGCATGGTTGGCGTTTGACAGCTCTCTGAATAATATGTTGGAAAAATTAATTCTGGTTAACACTATTAATTGCAGCGTACCAAAAAATGTATACACACTTCAAGCTAAGAAAAAACTGCGTTAACATAACAAAACTGAATTTACGCAAACGGAAAATGATGAGCACTAATCATCTTAGACTTTAACAGTTACAACAATTGCTCAAAATGCCCACTATCGGCGTCGATACACTTCTGAGTATGTTGAACTACTAATTAAGCAACATTTGCAAAAGTGTTCTCAGCGATTGCAGTACATGCCGTTTCAATTTCTTCTCGAAGTGCTGTCAGTGTAGCTGCGTTTCTACGGTATACAACTTCCTTAAGAGTTCCCCATAGGTAGAAGATCCGGAGAATGCGATGGAAACCCTATATGACTTCTTCGTCCTGTCCAGTACCTTGCAAAATTGCCATCAAGGCAGGCACGTACATCTCGGTGGTAATGTGGTGGTGCACCATCCTGTTGGAAGTACAATTCCTCATTTCCATAGAGTGTGTGAATGGTGGGTAAGATGGAATTGTTACTCGCGTTGACTGTCCTGTTCTGTACACACGTCTCCATTACCTTTGAAAAACTTCAACAACATTCTCGGTTTTCCAATCTTCAAAATTGCTTTCCGCTGTTCAAACGATAATCTTGGCTTCATTTTGTTGTAGCAACGCTAGGATAACGTAATGTGATTCACATCTGTTTACAGAACACCATACTACACATTTTTTGGCACTCTCAGAATTTGCAATGACCTTAGAAAATGTTTTGTGCCTTATTTTTTGACAAGGCTATCATGTTTCACAATCCTGCTTGGTTCACTGTCCACAAACTTGCGGATCACTTTTATTTGTGTGGTATTTAACAAAATTTTTCACAGCCTCAATCACCTCGTTGCTTCCTCTTTGAATCATAATGGTGCATCCAGGATTCGTCTTCTATCACAATTAAAAAGAAGCATTTTCTTTAAGGAGATGACGATACAAATTCTCCTGAAAAATAATCTGCGGCGCATTCTTTTGATATTAGACACTATTAGATCCATCTGCGAATGAAAAGATCTTTCCTATGGCAGAATCCATCATGGATAATACTGTAGGCAGGGCTGTACTCAGAGGTTAATGTGTCAACAATATGCATGACATATGGATTCCCTATCTCATTGTCATAAATGAGTCGCTTCTAAGGTATGCTATATCAAGTGTTAGGACTTTACAAATGACAGCAGGAACTTCAAAGCAGCCAACATTAATGTCACGTGTCTTTCATATGAATGAGGTGTTTTATTTTTCTGGCAGGGTATAATGTTTGTGATTATACTGAATCGACTTGCAATTAACTCTAGTAATTAGAATCAGTAAGTACATTTAAATTAACAGCTTTAAAATTATATACTACATAAAATAATTAACACACTTTATTATTATTATTATTATTATTATTAATTCGGAATAAATGTTTCCTACGCCAAAAGCCTACACATGTAAGGGTACTCACCAACTTTGGTCACAGAAAAACCTGGCAAGGACAATTAATAAAGTATTAAAAAAAACAACAGGTTACTGGAGTCTCACATTATACGCCCCTAAAATTTAAATTTTGCTTTACCCATTCAGTTAATTTAAATAAATTGGAAGTTAATGGTTACAAATGCACGAGCATCTGTATAAAATGTTGTTTCTGTTATATAATCATTTATAACTAAAGGTTTGAGGAAGAAGAAATCTACCTTTACAGAGGCAGAGAAAAAAAAAGAAAAAGAAAAAGTAAAAGAAACCACACATACACACAAAGACTTAATTGTCTATAATTACAGAATTAGACAGATGTGCTCTTTAATACTTCACAACCAAGCATGTCGTTATGTGTATATTAAGAAGCTTCGTTTCCGTTCCTCAATATGACAGACGGCCCAATAACAAATGAAGAAGAAAATACGTCATCATAACAAAAGCTCTGCACAAAAACAAACTCATTACAAAGAAGAGAATGAGCAGACAAGTGAAAGGTAAGTAGATCAAAGACTCTAGACCTACGCTGTCAAACTAACAATTATTTATCTGAGGATGAAAGTGCAATGCAGTGTATTTACATAACTACTAATTGACAAAAAGTAAACCAAAAAAATTGAAAAATATTAAATAAAATTAATCATAAAGTCGACACACACCAGCACATAATTTTATTTTTGCACACTACAGCTTATTGATGACAACACAGTCAGTACCTTTTGTTGTATTGCATGTTGTTAAAGCTCAGTATAAAAGTATGAATATATTTACTTTTTACTATAATTTAAGCATCGCCTTGCCTTAAGAGTTTCAAACAGACGGTAGTCACGGAGTGTGAGGTTTGCACTAAAGGATGATAGCACTAGCTGTGAGCCAATATAAACCCTTTGCTTCAGAGTCAGGAGCTTTTTCCCCCCTTTTACTTCTTGAATGAAGGAATGAATTTTGTATTGAAGTTAACTTTTCAGTTTCGCTGAAAACGACACGGCAGTCTTTCAAACTCATGTTACGATCGCGTTCGTATTGAGAGTGCTCGAGGGGCGCCCAGAACCAACCAGCCTCGTCTTCTATGGATTTTCTTTCCTCACGAAAGCGACTATTCTAATAAAATATTCAAAATCCAGCAAAAACGTATTTTTCAAACTCATTCTTCAGGCAGATACAACAGTTTTACGTTTAGAAATGCTTTAGCTGTTTTCTTCCATAACCGAAGTCATCTTTATAGATGTCATTTTGTGTAACTTTATTTTTTTATATTACGGTGTACGAGGGTAGGTCCATAAGTTTCCAGCCTAACCATTTTCTAGATATGATAAAGACAAAAACTATATTTCACTTCTCAATAAGGTTACCCTTTATTACAATGCACTTCTCACATATTTGAATTTCAATCCCCCCCCCAGAAGTCTTGTCTGCAAAATGGGCATAAACAGCATCCATCACTTCTTCATCACACCCAAATTTCTTCCTCGAAGATCCTTCTCAAGTTTTGAGAAGTTGAAATAGTCACTGAGAGCTAGATCTGGACCGTAGAGCGGATGGTCGATGTCCTTGAAGCCACATTTCTTCACAGTTTCTTTGCAACAAGAGCTGTGTGTACAGGCGCGTTGTCGTGAAGAAGGTACACAGCACCACTCAGCTTTTCTCGCCTTTTCTCTTTGATGGAAGCACGTAGTCTGTGCTGTAGGCCAGCATAGTACTCCCCATTTACTGTGGTGTTTCTCTCCTTGAAGTCAATGAAGAATATTCCTTCACAGTCCCAACAGATTGTGGTCATGATCTTCTTGGTTGACTGAGTGACCTTGATCTTTAGAGGTGGTGCTTCGTCAGGTTTATGCCACTCCATTGATTTTCTTTTGGACAACGGATCATAATAGAGAACCATAATTTCATATCCTGTAACAATGGTTTGCAGAACTTCTCTCTCGTTGCCACGTCAGAGCTCCAAAAATGCCTGACAACAGATAACTCGTTGTTGCTTATGGACTGAGGAAAGAAGTCTTGACTCCCATCTTGCACTAGCCTTATTCACGCTTAAATGTTCATGAATAATTCGAAGGACTATTGCTTTAGAAAGGTCCAACCTTGTAACTTTGAGCTGCCGGTCTTCCATAATTTCTTCTTCCACAAGAACGATATTTTCAGGAGTGGTCAACCTGCATGCTCTTCGTCTTCAATGCTTTCTCGGCCCATTCGAAGAAAAGGTTTGGCCCATTCTCTTACGGTAGAATATGAGGGGATGCTTCCCCATATACACCTTCCAACCGCTGTTTAATTTCATTTGGAGCAAGTCCTTCTTTTGTGAAGAACTTAATAACAGCTCGAAACTCCATTTTGAACATGTCACTATCTTCTACCATAACCGTTCTTTTGCAACTATATCTGAACAACTGAACGCAGCGGGGCGGAATTTACAGCTGCAATTATTTACTTAACGGGCATGGTAATACACCAAATAAGGCTTTTGTAAAGGCGATAATCCTTATCGGCGGGGCTGGAAACTTTTGGACCTACCCTGGTATTTTTGATCTTGTTTTTTTACTTGAGTATAATGTGCTAGACATTCATGAACCCTGTACCTGATTTCTGAGAGCAAGGGAAGCGTCCGCATACCTGTTATTTATAGTATATAATACATTTTGTAATAAATAATTGGCAATTTCCAGGATTGGTTCAAGAATGGCGAACAATTGTTGGTCCAAGAATGAAATAAAGATCATCGAATATCACTAAAGTTTTTAAAAAAATTTTTTACTAATATCAATTAAATACAAACAAATTGAATTATTCCTAGCTATTTATACTCGTGTTTATGTTTTTATTTACAAAAGAAAAGAAATTATTAACCTTTACATTTCTAAATTTTAAAACGTTAAAAAAAAAAAAAAAAAAAAAAAAAACATTTCTAAGAAATAAGTGAACTAGTCATTGTTCAGAATCGCACACTATACGAAAATAAATAATTCTGAGTACATGCGCATTCGTGTTAATCGGTACTTTTATTGTGTTAACTGTTCTACTATAGTTCCATACACGGAATCTTAAAGAGCGGATTTTATGTACAGATATGTGAAAAAGTACATTTTCAGAGAAGTCTTACTTTTCTTATTCTTAAGAAAATATTTTAGCTATCATGTTCCAGGTTGAGAAACTATTCGCAAATTTGTTAAAAGTTATCGAAGAGACAGAATTTCCCAATGACAGGAAACATCTTCCAAACCGCCGTATTCTTACGGAAGAAAAGTTGGATATAATACAGGATATTCCTATGAAGATACCCACAATGTATTTCCGCAGTGCGGTTTCGATTTCAACATCTCAAATAACACAGATCAATGATTATAATTATAATTATTATTATTATTATTATTATTATTATTATTATTATTATTTATTATTATTATTATTATTATTATGAGTTTATTCATTCAGTAAACATATATATACTAACATAGAAATACTTCAAGCTGCCACTCTTTCTCTTTTTACTTTGCGGCGTCTTCACATCTGTAGTTAGCAGCCGCGTTCAGCCGACCTGTAACTCAAAAATTACGTCACGCAGGGGCTGCGTAAACTAAGCGAATTACTCACCGAGTTGAATAACTATGAATAAAATTAATATAAAATCCTAATTAGGCCTTATTAAATAATAAAATAAGTTATAACATTAGTGTGACATAGTGGAACAAAATTAGAATTCTTGCAACCTACAAGTATTACAAAAAGAAACTACATTTTTAGAATTATTATTACATAGAGAATAAACCACAAAAATTAATTGCATACTATTAAGTGAAATGTATGATTACTGATAGACGAAGTTATATTGTGTGAGTATTTTAAAATGTAAGTATGTTTATGAATTGAAATGAGAGAAATAACAGAAGGTTTCGAGTTATATTGTGTATTTAAGACGATGTCCATATGTTTCAAAAAAATAAAAACATGTTACTGTTTAAAAATAATTACAATGTACAAAGCAAACAAAAACAATCTAAATTTTTATAAATTTTCATTGGCTTTAAATTTTAATTAAAATATTATAGTAAACGCAAAAGTTTTCTGAAGGTTATTACAGACACATGTTTCACATTTGTTATCTTCATGTCGATGCTTTTGCCAAATATAAAACATATGCATTTTAATAAATACAGTTTTTATATGCTGAATTAATTTGTCCTTTTATTTTAAAACAATATAGAGAAAATTAAACGCAAGAGCGCTTTTTTCATTTCTGTTTTCAAGCATACCCCTACTCTTAATGGTACTATTTCCCTAATTTTCGGAAACTATATAACTATAAGTTTTGGGTTTCAGGTAAATACATCTTTTAATATTTTGGTTTCACTGGTTTTCAGAAACTACGCTTCTTATTTTATTTCAATGTCATATACAGACTTTATATACTTTAAAAATATTACCAATGGCGGCCACTAAGAGCCATTTTTTACTTTCGCCTTAATGCCGGCTCGTTATTCAGGTATACCCTCACTCCTAATGGCACGATTGCCCTCATATTCGGAAATGCCTTTTATAAATTTATTTGAAATAAATTTACAGAGTTTTGTTGAGATAAAGCGAAAATTGCGGTTCTAGAGCGATTTTTCATTTAAAAAAATAACGTTTTAGATTACTCCTACTAATGCTCCAAATTTTCTGGTTAATGAGATCGCCGAATCTTTTATTAAATAATGGTTATATGTCGATTTTAGTTGAGAAAAAACAAAAATTATGACCACTATTGCGGTAAACACGCAGGCGCACACACACAAAACACATACCAGAGTAGGTTCATAAGTTTCCAGTCTAACTATTTTCTAGGTATGATAAAGACAAAAACTATATTTCACTTTTCAATATAGTTACCATTTACTGCAATAAACTTCTCACATCTTTGAATTAACATTTAAATCCCCCCCTCCCAATGGTCAGAAGTATTGTTTGCAAAATAGACATAAACAGCATCTTCACTTCTTCGTCACACTTAAAATTCCTTCATCGAAGTTCCATCTTGAGCTTATTGAAGAGGAAATAGTTACTGGGAGCTAATTCAGGACTGTAGGGTAGATGGTTAATCTCCTTGAACCCACATTTCTTCACAGCTTCTTTGCAACAAGAGTTATGTGCACAGGCGTATTGTCGTGAAAACGGCCCACACCACCACTCATCTTTCCTCGCCATTTCTCTTTGATAGAAGCACGTAGTCTGTGCGGTAAGCCAGTACTTTCCATTTACTGTGGTGTTCCTCTCCTAGAAGTCAATGAAGAGTACTCCTTCACAATCCCAAAAGATTATGTCCATGATCTTGTTGGTTGACTGAGTGACCTTGACCTTTACAGGCGGTGCTTCGCCAGGTTTACACCACTCCATTGCTTCTCTTTTGGATAAGGGGTCATAGTAGATGACCATAGTTTCATCTCTTGAAACAATGGTTTGCAGAACTGCCCTCTCATTGCCAAGGCAGAGGTGCAAAATTGCCTGACAACAGATGACTCTTTGATGCTTTTATACTGAGGAAAGAAGTCTAGACACTAGCCTTATTCATGTTTAAATGTTATTGAATAATTCAAAGAACTGTTGTTTTAGAAAGACCCAACTTGCTGCTATTTCTGTAAATTTGAGCCGTCGGTCTTCCATTATTTTTCCCTCCACAAGAGCGACGTTTTCAGGAGTGAGCACCTCCAAGGGCAGATCTGCCGCTCATTGTCTTCAATGCTTTCCCGACCCATTCGAAAATGTATGGCCCATTCTTTTACGGTAGATTATGAGGGGGATGCTTCCCCATATACACCGTCCAATTATTTCTTTTGGAGTAAGCCCTTCTTTTGTGAAGAACTTGAAACTCCATTTTGAACATGTCACAATCTTCTACACATAGCCTGTAATTATTTACTTAACAGATAAGGTATGATACCAGATAAGGGTTTTGTGAAGGCGACAACCCTTATTGGCGAAATTGGAATCTTATGAACCTACCCTCGTACACACACACACACACACACACTCATTTTTTTTTTTTTTTTTTTTTTTTTTTGCTTTTTTCGGTGCCTAGTATTGGTAGATCCATGAAAATTTGGAAAGATTATTCAAAACGACTTCTATTAGTACAATTCTTCGAATTTCACTAATAATCTGGCTGTACATATAGCTTAACAGTTCTTCTCTGTCATAGGAGATCAATTGTTTGCACTTTTGTACTCTTATTTTCTGGTTTGTAGTGAACATACGATTCCAGTCTTTTTACAGTTACATATTTAATGTCCTTAAGAAATCTTTCCACCTTCACCTGCCGAATTAAATCATTTTGATGACAAATTACAGGTCTGACCTTTACAGAAAAATCGATTATTTTATATTAACTTGTAAGGTTTAGAATGAGTTAATAATATTTAAATTCAGTCCTTCTCAATGTCTACACACAATTGTCATAAATCACCTCACTTAGCTGTCTCAACAAAACATCACATAGTTAAAGCGAGGAAGAATTCTTCTGCTTTTCATTTGACTGTCCTTAATTTATGCGTAACACAGAAGAACGTATAAGACCGGTAAAACAGAAAACCACAGGCAGTTTTATTTCCTTACTCTGGAAATTTATGCCGCAAGGGGTAGGAGTGTTAGGGTGTGAGGCGAATAGAAGTGCAGCAAAGACCATGTTGGTTTTAAAACAACATCGGGTTGTTTTGGTTCGAATTCCCAAACATTTGCAGACTCCTGCACCTATAAATTTATATCTGAAAGTTGGTACGTCTCTTTCGCCTTCTATATGGCTTACATTTATATAAGCAGCGGTGTTATATCTAGTGGCATAGCCATAACCTGCATTCTGTATGCAATGATAGATGGTCTCAGTGGCTGTTACATTATCCGCAGTTTTCCTCCTTCGTTTTCTCTCTTATCTCCTTCTTTCTTTTTCTTCCTTCTGCAATATGTGCATATGGATCAGATGGGATCAACTTACAGTAGGGTTGATCCATTTCTGCTTCATTAACATTTTTATTTCCTAGCATAAGAATGCAGGAAGCATATAAACGCTGCATGCTCAGTTGCAACTTGATACATTTTCGCATAACTTCATAGCAACTGTTGAAAAGATCTCTAGAAAAAATGTGTAAAGAGCTGTGATTAAATACAAATTAATAAACGAAGTGTCTCTTTAAGTTGATGAAATCAGCAACTTTGGGTGAATGTGCTTCGTCTTGTGGTGTCAATACTGAAGGTGCCAAAAATGTATACACACTTTCACAGTAGATATTTATTTAATATTTTCAAAGTTGAACGGAAAAACAACAGTAATGTGAAGTATGATGTTCTGTAAACAGATGTGACTCACATACATTATGCTAGCGTTGCTACAACAAAATGGAGCCAAGATTATCGTTTGAACAGCGGAAAGTAATTTTGAAGTGGTATTGGAAAACCGAGAATGTTGTTGAAGTTCAAAGGCAATGGAGACATGTGTACAGAACAGAACCGCCAACGCGAGTAACAATTGCACGTATTCGAGACAAATTTGAGACTCGTGGTACTGTATGTGATGTTTACATGGGCAGATCTGGGAGACCTCGTACAGCAACAAGCCCTGCGCACTGGATAGGACGAAGAGGTCCGATTGAGTTTCCATCGCGTTCTCCGGATCAAACTCCGTTGGACTTCTACCTATGGGGAACTCTTAAGGATGTTGTATACCGTAGAAAACCAGCTACACTGACAGCACTTTGGGAAGAAATTCTAACGGCATGTGCTGTAATCGCTAAGGACACTTTCGCAAACGTTGCTTAATCAGTAGTTCAACGTACTCAAAAGTGTATCGACGCCGATGTTGTAACTGTAAAAGTCTAAGATGATTAGTGCTCATCATTTTCTGTTTGTGTGAATTCGGTTTTGTTATGTCAACACAGTTTTTTCTTTGCTTGAAGTGTGTATACGTTTTTTGCCTCCCTCTGTATATAAATATAGTGGACCATTCTGTGAAGATGAGCATGGCGATGATATTTGGAAAATTATTAGAGCAAAAATATACATGCAGTACATTAAATAGTGTTGTAAGATCCATGAGTGATTATCAGCGATTTAATAAAGGAAGCGTGCATCTAACACCACAGTGTATATTCTATATAATATTTTAATTAAAGAACTAGATAAGTTAAAATTAACTTCAAGATGGGTACTTCAAATCTTGGCACCTACTCAATTTTATTTTTAATAGTGATGAATAGTGTTCAATAGCCCTCATCACAAGTGGTGTACATTGATGATGCATGAGATAAAGAAATAAATTTGAATTATTTTGTGCTGAGGAAGGTAGGTAGTATTGCAGACTGAATTTAGGTTAACTCCCCAATATTTTCCAATAATGAGAACAGAGGAAACCATTAGAATAAAATTAATCGGAAAGAACAATCCTGGTGGAAACTGAACCTTAGACCATCCATTCAGAAGTTTATGCCACTTCGACCATGACCTCCAAGCCGGTAAAACATGTTGGATTAACTACACATGAAGGATATAATGCATTTTCTTGAGGACAAACAGAAATTTCTTCACAGATTTCTTCATCACTACAAAGTAAGGAAATGAAACGGCAAGGGTCCGCATCTCCTAGGAAATCCATGGTGTAGCCATCAGTAGATTTGGAGATATAAAATTCTTGCTGATTTTATTTGCAGATAGGAGCCACATTAGCAGCTTATGATTATGCATAGACACGCTTGGTCGGGGTAGTTAAAGTAAGTACTTGTTGAGGGAAGCCTGGTGTTCGATTCCTGACAGTACCGCCCTTTCTGACTGACGTTTTTAAAAGTTTTCTTCAGTCTTCATCATCAATGATAAAATGCAGGAGAGGTGCCCTAAACTGGAACCCTTCTACTTTCTCATTCCGAATAATTAGAAGTTAATGAAATCTTTTTTCTACTGATTTGCACCATAAACGGCAGTATCCTTTTAGATCAATGGTTACAGAACTTTCTAAAACTTTCTTTTATGTTGGATGTTGGATTATTTCGCACGTTGTAAATATAATACCGCTCGACAGGAATAATAACAAATGAAACATGTATTTTATGGTTTCGAAAAGCAAAAAGCAAAAAAAAAAAAAAAAAAAAAAAAAAAATTACCAGGTGAGTCAGTTACCCCTACTTTTGTAGCTTTATGCAATTCGCAATTTATACATTAACATGAAAACATCGGTCCTAATCATATCTACGCAAACTTGGGTATCTTTTGTTGCACACTTAGCGAAATTATTAATATGGCAGATGTTATAATATCGTTCTTTAATGCAGTAGTAAATAGACAAAGTGTTTGTACAACTGATAATGTATACTGTGACAAGTAAATACTTTGTATCACGTTAACATTATTGTCAAACACCGGAACGAGTGTGTTTGGCAGAAAATCTGTCTGCAGTAAAGGTGGTTCAAGCCACATATGTATAATTATTTTACTGTGTTGTAATATTAATATATAATCTTGTTTTAGATTAATATTATATTTAACATTGTTAATATTGTTTTATTTTCAATTATTTCTGTTTTTATTTGTATTTAATATTTTATTATTGTTTAGTGCTTCTTTATAGCTGATAAACTACATGTAGGTAAGTGTTCAGACGCGACATAAGTATATTTGATGAAAATGGAATAAGAATTATACACATTTGATCTAAGACATCAAGGAAAACACATATCACATTTTGGCATGGAAGTTGTAATAGTAGAGTTATAATTTGGTTCTTTGATGCAGTGCAAAGAAATGTATTTTGTTATAAATATTATTTCGTATTGGTATGTTATTGTGACCATGAAATGACCCTTTTGTTTAATAGAATTCTACTTGTTTCAAATTTCCGGTGAATAACGCTGCCCAAACAAGACTTTGCTAACGAAGTACTCGAACTGATGACCTTCTTGGTTAATACACATCTAAGCACGTTGTTGCATAGTAATTCTGGCTCAATGTAATGGATCTATAGGCCACCGTAATACGTTGGCGAAGACTCTTTGGATCTTCTGGAACCTCTGCATAAACTTGTTCCTTGAAATAACCCCAGAGGAAGAAGTCAAGAGGCGTTTGATTAGATAACCTAGCTGGTCAGGAGACTGGTGCCTTTACATGCAATGACCAGGGTATGGCGCATTTAGATGATTGTAGATGATCATCGATCTGTGCAGTGGAGCACCATCGTGTTCATACCACATTGTTTGTTATTCGCTCCTCCAGTGTGGATTCATAACGGAGAAGTTGCAGGTAGCTTGTTCCTGTTAGAATCCCCTCGAAGAAATCGGTCCTGGTGGTGTAGAGGTAACCATATTTGCCTTCTAAACCAAAGATCGCGGGTTCAAATTCGGCCAGGACCGATGGATGTTTTTGGGCGTAAAAATCCTAAGTATGGCTTCCTTCGGAAGGGAAGTAAAGCCGTGGGTCCCGTGTCGTACATTTACGCCACGATAAAGAACCTCAAGCCTGAAAGAAGAGGCCTCTGAGCAAAATTTGTCGGCAGTTTCACGCCCTGAATTGAGTGGGATGCTGATGACCTGAGATGTTAAAGAGAATCCGTAAATAAATCAAATAAAAAAAACCTTCTAAGAAGAACGGTTCAATAAAATGATCTGTCTATCAACACTATGGCGCTTTACAGTCCCAATGTTGTGGAATTTCTATTCATCGAAAACACGATTCTGGATATCATTTGTCACTTGGCCTAGCATTCATTCACAGAAATTCATTCGAGCTCCCCTGGATTTCTTAGTTTAGGTGCAAAGATACGAATGAAGCTTATTAGCAAGCAGTATTACACCACAGAAGACTGCTAATGTTCTTGGGGCAGTATGTGGATTATTCAAGATAGCATTTAAAACAGCTTCCACATTAGCAACGGATGTCACTGGTTCTAAAGGAGGCATCCTTGCAAGTGATGCTGTTGTATGCCGACTCTTTCAACATTCCGGAAAGTTTTTGCTATTGGTTAGCAATTCAGTTCACTCTCGCCTCTCCATAAATAAGAAGGATATCAACGTACTCGACTATCGAATACATAGCCAAGGACTAGCAGAAATTATGTGTGACAGCACAGCTTAAGGAGTGAAGACAGTCGACATTAGAAACATCATTTTGAGATGTAATGCTATGCCTATAAGTAATCAGAATGTTACGTAAAGCTACAGTTTGTTATTTTCCATAATAAAATTTATATAACCAAGAATTATTAAATTAAAATTCCGTTAAAACTCGGGGGCTTTTAATATTACAGTATTATGATATCGATTTCAAGGTCTTCGTGAGAGAAAAAAACCATGAATAATGCCAATGACGGAATCCGTGTTATTTTTGGTTAACGTACCAGAAGGTCCACTAACCCACTTGAACCCTTGACTGGTAGCACATTCTCGGTTTAACCTCAGACCCTACATTGCATACCCCGGCCCACCTCGATGCTTTGCTTGTATGGTATAACTTTTTAAGACAATTTCAATTCTTTGTTGGACCTTTTAACATGATTATTTAAATCCCATAAGCTATTAGGTATGTTATTTGATATACATGTCAATTAAGCCAAAATTTAAATAAATATTTATTTAATGATCTATTTGTATTGACAGTGCTGCGTTCATTAATGATATTTGTCGTAGTCTATTCCGTCTGTAATTATAAAATTCTACAATTTGATTTTTTAACTGATTTTGACACTAGACCCATATAATAGGCTTATTTTACAGAGACGTTTACAGTTGTGTGGCTATATATACTGTAATGTAAACGTTTGCAAAATCGGTTGGAAAGTCAGAATCCGTCTCTGTAAAAGAACTGTATGTTTTTTGAGTGTAGTGCAGTGCCGAATACCTTTTACTCCTTAAACCACCTTTCCTCTGAATACCTAAAAATATTAATTAATAGTAGGTAAGCGAAGAAAATGGACTTAAAAGGACAAGGCTGCATGGAGAGGAGCCTATCTTCCATAAAACGAAGAGGGGACCTCCATAAGTTTCCGGCCTAGCCATTTTCTAGATATAATAAACACAAAAACTATGTATCACTTTTCATTATAGTTACCCTTTATTGCAATACATTTCTCACATCACATCAATGTCAGCAAAAATGGGCATAAACAGAATCCATCACTTCTTCACACTTTAATTTCCTTCCTCGAAGGACCTTCTTGAGTTTTGAGAAGAGGAAACAGTCACTGGGAGCTAGATCCGAACTCTGGTTTGGATGCTCGATCTCCTTGAAGCCACATTTCTTCACAGCTTCCTTTGCAACAAGAGCTGTGTGCCAAGCGCGTTGTCGTTAAGAAGGCGCACACTACCACTCAGCTTTCTTCGCTTTTTCTCTTTAATGGAAGCACGTAGTCTGTGAAGCAGACCAGCATAGTACACCCCATTTACCGAGATGAACCTCCTTGAAGTTAATGAAGAGTATTCCTTCACAGCCCCAAAAGATTGTGGCCAGATCTTCTTAGTTGACTCAGTGACCTTGGCCTTTAGAGACGGTGCTTCGCCAGGTTTACGCCACTCCATTGATTCTCTTTTGGACAAGGGATCATAGTACAGGACCATCGTTTCATCTCGTGTAACAATTGTTTGCAAAACTTCTCTCTCGTTACCACGGCAGAGCTCCACAACAGATGACTCGTTGCTGCTTTTGGACTGAGGAAAAAAGTCTAGGTACCCATCTTGCATTAACCTTATTCGTGTTGAAATGTTCATTAATAGTGCGAAGGACTGTTGTTTCAGAAAATCCCAACATTGCTGCCATTTTTGTAACTTTGAGCCACCGGTCTTCTATAATTTCTCCTCCTACAAGAGCGATGTTTTCATGGGCGAATACCTCCAAATGCCGAATTGCACGTTCTTCGTCCACAATGCTTCCTCGACCCACTCGAGAAAATTTCGCCCATTTTTTTACGGTAGAATATGAGAGGGGTGCTTCAGCATATACACCATCCAATCGCTGTTTAATTTCATTTTATGTAAGTCTTTTGTGAAGAACTTAATAACAGCTCGATACTCCATTTTGTATATGTCACAATTTTCTACACACAACCTTCTTTATGCAACTATATCTGAATAACTGACACAGTGGAGCGGAAGTTACAGCTGGAATCATTTACTTAACAGATAAGGCATCATACCAGATAAGGTTTTTGTGAAGGCGATAATCCTTATCGGCCATACCGGAAATTTATTGATCTACAGGCTGCGTACTCTTCATCTCGCTTTGTAATCAATCAATATATATTATTTATAATAATTCAGAGGGTAATGTTTCTTTATTCCACTCGATAAAATATGTAATATACATTTGTGGAAATATTAGAACCAGAAAAGAATTAAACGTTATGAAATGTATGCACATCGCTAGGTTTGTGTGATGCAGATTTACTGATGCATTGACTCTTATTACTCAACAGTAAACTTAATACTAGCTAACTAAAAAGGGAAATTTCAAAATGTAAACAATACAGTATTGCGATAGACTTCAGGTAAGTGTCCATTGGCTTCTGCTTAAAATGTCATTTCGTGTCTATTCAGAGATATTAATATAATTGTCACCAGTACAGTACAAGTGCTAACTTCGCAAAAACTCAGCAAGTGGTTATCATGACTTATTGTGGTACCCATATGCACACACAACGCTGCGTCGCTACGATGTTCATTTGTCATTAACTTATGCATTAGCCAGTTGATTATCTATCGGAATACTCGATTAACCGAGAGGTTAACAAGGAGAGTTTGTGAACAAGGCGCTGTGCCGAAGTGGACTTAAATATATTCAAGCTTCAAAAGTCTATTTTTAGTGTAGATTCATAAACTTCTTATTGTGATTTTGGTTTTTAGTCCTCTACGACTGTCAGCATCTGGCAGACGTTTTAACAGTCCATTTGCCAAGTGTGAGGGGAATCGCCGACTGTGGTAGCTTATTATTTATGTGCCCCTCAGGAATAGAAGTTTTTACATGTACTGCAACTGCATATACTTGTAACATATTCACCCGATAACTTCAACTGCTCTGTCGTGCAATAATGAAAAAAGTAAGGTCGTTATAGCTATAAATAATGTCACTTAAAAAAAATGGCGCAGGTCATGTTTTTATGCAGGAACTCTGGATGATGATTTGTACCTTTTTTCCACCCCTTTAGTCTTTTCTCTGTTCACCCAAGCCTTTCCATTTCAATTCTGCCTTCCTTTAGCATTTTCTCCCCTTTCTCTGCAATTCGCACACACGTATTCTCTCTGGAGTGCAGTTTGGCCCCACCCCACAGTATCTCATCCGCACCTTCCACCAGATATCTCAAAAGGATAAGCTAAACCTGTGGGGTCCATTACAGTTCGCGGTCCAGTTGCCAGGCGATCGTGCGGTTAATGGGAACGAAGGCACATTCCGTTCAAAGTTTTGCTACTTTCTTTTGCCTGCAAAAACCCACCATGTTTTCTTTATTTTCACCTTCTTCTTACCTGAAACCTTAAATCACGTCTCGCAGTAGAAAGCAGCAAACCATGATTTTCAAGAAAAAGTCCGTTGTGGAAAAGCTCCCCAAAGATTTCAGCTTATTGCGGAATTCTCCCCCACTGGACCATCCTGCCGTAAAACATCGCTTGTTACTTTATTTTAGAATCTTCTCTCTCTTATTTAGTCTAATGGCATCCTAGAAGTGAATCAAGTCAATTCATAATCGGACCTTTGACCAAAAAAGAAGTGCAACAGTGCATATGTTAAATTCAGAGAATTAGGGCATGAGAAAACAAATTTTTAATATAGTGCTCTATAATGAAAGCAAGCTTTATCTCAAAAACATACTCCATTTCTCTCCTGAATTTTGCATATGTGGTATTATCTCTAATAGAATTTAGCAGTATTAATACTAAATATTAATAACAAATGATTCACGAGTAATTATCATGTCATAAACTATTCCTCCGGTTTGCTATACAGAACGCTTTCTAAGTTTATAAGAAACTAGTTGTAAATGTATTTAACTTTCTTAGCACAAAAATTATAGTACTATAAATTTGAATGTAGCAAGTGGTTTGAGAGAATCACTACATTATAACAATTAATATCATTAAATAATGTGAAACGGTGCCTTCAACCCTCCCTCACTGAAATATAATTATAATGTATATTTATGTAAGCCCAATAATAATATTTCATTAGTAATGTAGATATCACATATAATACGGCATTGTGCTGTTGAATATGAATAAAAAGAGAGAGGAAAAAAAAAACTAAATAGTCATAAAACCTGTGTTCAGATTAAGTAACTCGAAGATGGCATATGAAGCCCCTATCTTTTTTTAAAGGACAGCTACTTCAGGGTTAAAAAAACTCAAGGACTTTTAAACACATTAAAGGGCTCTGGCCACGAACAGTGGTTGTAAAATGTTTTTTAAAGTGACCAAAGTCGAAAAGTTTTAAACCTTTAATTAACAATGAACGGTATGTACGGCAGGGAAATTTTAACCAACCAATGATAGATGCATGTTTGAAAACTTTAAAGAAAGGCGCATGGCTTGCTCATTACTTTTGGTTGTCTCTTCCAACGATTTTTGATTTGAATTTAATATTTAAAGAGGCTATTGCGTGCTGAGACAGGCAGTCATAAGTTCTACACGCTGCGAGACGCACATATAGGATCTACATGGGGTTAAATACACGTAGGTTAGTTCCAGTACTCGTTATAAGTTCGACTTTCAATTTCATGCACTGCGCCACTCATTTATAAGTTTCACACGCGACAAATTTGTTTATATCGGAGTAACTAATGCTATCGTAAGCAAATTCCAGAGGACGCGAAAGTTTCTGGACATAATACTATATATACCGAGGGTGCCAAAAATGTATACACACTTTCACACTAGGTATCTATTTAATATATTTCAAAGTTGGACTGAAAGACAACAGTAATGTGCAGTATGATGTTCTTAAACAGATGTGACTCACATTACGTTAGAGTAGCTTTGTTACAACAAAATGGAGCCAAGATTATCGTTTGAACAGCGGAAAGCAATTTTGAAGTAGTACTGGAAAACCGAGAATGTTGTTGAAGATCAAAGGCAATGGAGACTTGTGCAGAACAGAACCGCCGTTAGACTTCCGCCTATGGGGAACTCTTAAGGATGTTGTATACCGTAGAAAACCAGCTACACTGACAGCACTTCGGGAAGAAATTGAAACGGCATGTCCTGCAATCGCTGAGGACACTTTCGCAAACTTGCTCAATCAGTAGTTCAACGTACTCAGAAGTGTATCGATGCCGATGGTGGGCATTTTGAGCAACTGTTGAAACTGTAAAAGTCTAAGATGATTAGTGCTCATCATTTTCTGTTTCTATGAATTCAGTTTTGTTATGTTAACACAGTTTTTTCTTTGCTTGAAGTGTGTATACATTTTTGGGCACCCTCTGTATTATATATGATATCGCATCGCATGCTTGTTTCCACTATTGAAATCCTCTCCCAGGCCTTTTGAGTACGAGACAACAAAATAGCAGAATTCGCCCTGAGAAATTGTTACCATTAAAGCGTGGGCAAACAACACCGAAGCGATCAATAATCTATCTACAAAAGCACTTCAAAATTGGCATTGCAACGTGAGGCCACTGGATGTTGAGAAAATATCGCTTCAAGATTGGTGCCCAGCCTAGGATACATTTCCACAGCTTAATTTGACAGCTTCATAAATCGATGCCTATTGTGGCTGCCTTACTAAATCCCTTCAAATGCTGCAACATTACAGATGCATTTGAAATGACATTTATAGTTTACCTTCAGCTTGGAAATGTTTATAACCTGGGAGTAGGAAGTCTTAAAAAGAGTAAAGTCCTATTTAGCGATAAATTTATTAATTTTGGAGTATCTAATACACCTGGGCACATGCCACGAATCATTTTGTACAATGCATTAATCCTAATTTCGTAATCCAGTAAGTTCCATAATATTCCCTTCAACTTAAGAAATGCAACTTTTAAATAACTATATTCTGATAGAGTTATTCTTTGTCTTTTCAGAGCTTTACTTACTAGTAAAATGTGATTTTTTATCCCATTAGACTGTTTGCAAAATTGGTACGTGAGATTTCCATAGTAAAATCGTCCGTAGGAGTTTTCGGAATATCTCTCATGTTTGGTAATCATTCAAATTGCCTGCTTTACTTTTTATTACTACTGTCGGATGTTTTGCGTAATTTTACTCATTTCTTTATCAGGAAAGTTCTTCCATCGTATCTGATGTTTTTTCTTGACTAATTGCCACACAGGGGTCCTAGCAGTTTTATTGTTAATGCCGCAGAAACAGGCCCGGATTCGGAGGGGAAAGGCCAGAGGTCCCGAGGGCCCCCATGTCAGATCATATGACAATTATAAAGTTTAGTGGTCCCTTGCTTACGTACTTTTTGCACTGGTTAATTTCCATTGTCGGGTAGCAATTATCTTTCTTTTTAAAAATTGTTTTTGTCGCGCCAGTTTTTTTTTTTTTTTTTTTTTTTGTAATATAACCAGATGCAAGGAAGTAAATTTTATAAATAAAATTTTTTCGTCATAAAATTGATCTGATCAAGAATCGGGTTTACTCCATCAAAGGTAAGGATGCTATTTTAATATTATAGAATATTAATATGCTACATTTGTATATTATAATACAATGAAATATAAATGAACATAGTTATATTATAACTATGTTCATTTAGTTCGTGAAATGATTTTAATAATGGAAAATCAAATATAAATCCGGAGGAAACAATGTGCAGGTTACAGAGCTCTGTTTTCAATAATAGAAATGCGGCAAAGAAAATACAAATCTGCCGATTAGTGTTATTTAAGTATCCATTTGTAACCGACCGTGTCATTAATTTGAATCTCAAGACTCAATCCGTGATTTGATAAATGTTGATTCAAAAACATATTCCAGGTACAAGAAAATCTCTCAGTGAAATATGCAGCTCGAAATTCGATCCTTGGTGGTCCGTTGTTATTGTAAGATGTCGGAACGCAAAATTCAGACTAATTTATTACAGTTCGTTAAAAGGTCGTGGGCTGAAGGATCGGACATACGAAAAAGCAGTGCCGAATAGCGCATGTGTTATAAACTTGAATGCCAATGGCAATAAGTGTTAACCGGAAACATCGTTAGGAAGTGGGACTCTATTTAATAGGCGCGATGCACTTGACACAGGACATTTTGGTGAACCAAGTTTGCAATGATGGCACTAATTACAGAGTTCTGTCAAGTCCGTGGGTTCCAATAACATACGACTTTGCGGTAACTTTAGAAGCCGGACATTGCAGGCGTTCACATAATTCCTGGTTAGACAGTTTCCCTTGGTTTACTTATAGTAAAACAGATGAAGGTGCTTACTGTTGGGTGTGTGTTCTATTTGGTCCTAAGGAGGGGGGCTATAGCAGGGTTCAGTTACAATCTCTAATTTTTAAGCCTCTAAATAAATTTAAGAAAACACTTCAAATATTCAGAGAATAGCCCCCATTAAAAGAGAGAATTTCTGGAGAGTCAATGAAGGGTAAAAACATAACATTGAAATTAAATTGAACAACAAAATGCATGCACTTCGAGGGCACAGGAATGACCGTATCATTGATATAGAGCATGGATTTGAAGGTGAGAATAGGGGAAATTTTAAGAAACTTATTACATTTCAAATTAAGGGAATGAAATTATCGGAGGCCATCTTGCAAAAGCATCTAAAACTTCTACTCTAACAGGTAAAACAATACAAAATAATTTGATAAACTGTTGTGCTGTCATATTTTAAAAAAAATTATAGATGGTTAAAATGGCTAAAGAATACTCTGGAGTCTACTTGTAGATATAGTTCCCCTATTTTTACGCAAAATCCTGAATCGAGACCATCCGCTTTATACATTTCAAAGCTATCTGTCGGGAACACAACTAGATGCATTTATGTTGACCGTCACTTTGTACAAGCACTGTGGATATATGTCCGACAGAGCTTTCGGATCTTAATTCCATTGCGCTACCTGCGTTCTCTTACTCAGTGGTCGTGTATACTGGAAACTTAATGTGCAGATTCTTTCTGACAAAGATGTTCAAGAGCTCTTTGCCGAGCGGTGGCGATGTTGGGTTTATCAGCAACGATTTTATTCTACTAAACTAGATTATGATCAAAACGAAGATAAAACGGTTTCTTCAGCATGTGTCTGGTGATAAACACCACAGTAAACAGTATTGTCGACATTTTCTATATGGGGTGTTATGAGATCTGTTCAGTTTGATTCAAAATGTAGTATTGAGATAAAAAAATTAAAGCTCGGATCCTTAAACTTCAACTGGACGATTTGAGGGGCACTTAGGTGCGTTCCCGAGCTACGTTCATTGATATGCAATACATTATCATGTCAGTGAACAACGGTGTGCTAAGCGAAATATATTCACAGTATTCGAAATAGCTCCCATGTTTCTGTACGTAAAACAAAATAAAATTTTAATTAAATTCAAAAACAAATTTTAACACACTTTAGTCAAGTGTATTTTGCATAGCTATATCTGAAATTACGCCTGAAGAACTGCTTGCTACAGAGGAATTTGCAGTTATAGCCTCTTCTGTCTCAGGTGATACTATTCCACCTTTTAGCTGCCTGTCCCCGAAACAAATTCCCTGGAGTAAATGATTTTCAATGAGCTACAATGTACCACCTTCATTCACTCTGCATTTGTCTATAGCATATCGGTTCTTGTGTCTAAATGTAGCCATTCCAATATTGCACAAGAATTTCCTCCTTTAACAATGCTAAATACTGATTATAAAATGTTCATGCGTTGTATTAAACACCAATCATGGCTGATATTCTTGCAACAACAGTCAATACGACGTGGAGGGAACATACTGTGTGCCCTATGTGTTCTTCACGATGCTTTTAGTGACGCCCATATTTCGCGAATTGAGAAACTTTTGATCTCTTTGGACTTTGACCATACATTTGATTGGTTGAAACATGACTATTTACTTAACACTATGATGCAATTAGGACACCCTGATACCCATTGCTGCCTCCTTCACAATTGTAAAAGCAGCCGCTTCCAAAAATTTACAGAACGGATATTTCATCATTCCTTTTCTGTTACAGCGTCTGTAAGACAAGGCTCTCTGACGGAATGCACTTCTTTGTGTTATCTATCAAACCTCTCCTACGGAAATTACAACAATGCCTCCGTTTTGATGGTCGTTCTTTTATTAGAGCATTTGCATGATTTCGCATAGTAGGACATAGAGATTCTGGAACTATCCCTAATGTGCATAAATCAAGATCTATATACAACAGTATTGTTAAAGTTCATCAAGAACTTCAGTTTCGTTCCCTAAATTTGTTACAGTAAGTTCGTTTTGTTAATATCTTCATCGTCGAAGGTGTGAGTTTGTAAATTAGGTTGTGGCGTTACCACGCACCTTTAGTGTTAAGTTGAAACCAGTACAGGAGGGTTTATTTGGAAAGATTTCTTATTATGAGTCCCTAAAAACCAGCCCACGCTTTCAGATCCTGAAGGATGTCTCCGAACCAACTGGGCACATTTAGAAGAACATGGCGGTCCTTATTAGTTTCTCAACAAATGACCATCGGAACACCGCTTCCAGAATACACCAGACCTTCGAGGTTTGCCGATTCAGGCCCCCTCATGATAAGAAGTTACTGCAACTAATTCGTATACTGTCCTATTGAGCACCGAAGACCAGGGGCTTGTGTATTGCCTAATTAATTCAATTTCCAACTCCTAAGGTCGTTCTCCAACATCCAGTATATAACTGGCGCCGAATCTGGTCAAACATATGACATTCTGCACCCTCAACGGAGATAATAATCCTTGGCGGCGAGGCCGGAAACTTATGGACCTACGCTTGTAAATACATGTAAGTAGATCCGTTTAGTACAATAGTGCAATAGTGTTTGATTGATTTGGGGTGCATTAGCTTTGGAATTTACAATACTACACTCTCCTTTGAATTGAATTTAATGATGAAATTATGAAACTTACGGAAAAGATGAAACGTTGTCAATTCCGCGGTTGTACGTTGCATGTTTTACGATTATCGCTAATTGTTCGGGAGGTACAGAATTTTGAGGCGATGTTAATAACAAAAAGTCAATCAAATTTGTCAAAATGCTCCGACTGAAGAATTTCGAAATGATTCAATGTTGAACGAGGCAAAACGAAACGTTAGCTAGTAGATATGACATTTATTATTTTTAAATATTTGCTAAATTACATTAAACATTTAGCACTGCGCAGTCTTTTAAAACGAGAAACACACCGAGTTGGGAAGTGATATACGGACATTCTTGTAGTACAAACAGGATTACTGCGGTGCATGGTATGACTCGCTAAGCTGTTACAAATGCTGTAATGAGAACGGTCCGCAACGTTAATGCGATATGTTGATTATTGTTACACAACCACGTGACGATCATTATAACCGCTCATTGTGCCGCGGTTCCTGCTCCAACTTGCGTTATCTCATCACATTAATCTCCAGCAATGCTCTCTTATCACCCCCGCCTCGGCTACCCATGTTACAACTGCATATGCTTGTTCTGTTAGCATTCTTATTCATTAGAATTTTAAAATAGATTAAGCTTCTGCAGCGATGTTCATTTACGCGATGGGGTGTTTCGGAATAGGAATTTAGTATAACTGCGTAATATCGTGAAATTAATTATAATAAGTGCATTAAATCTAAATCGCCCACATTCACGTACCGAGTGATAGATAGAAAACCTAGCAAACGCACGAAATTCTCACCTCAAGGCACAGAGATCACATCTAGAAACAAGCAGGTAACGTTTCTCAATTATATATATATATATATATATATACTTTTTTTAGGTAGTGTATTCTTTGTGCAACCGCAAAGACAGTTGGTTTTCGTACGAAAGGCTATGTCAAAGGACGTAAAGAAACTAATGACAGCAGGCATCCTGTTAAATAACAAAGGTCCGACACGTAGAAGAAAAAGGCAAAGATAGGCCGAGTTTTGGAGAATATTTGGCCTATCTTTGCATTTTTCTTCCGAAATTTAGCCTATCTTTGACCTTTTTCGAGCATATTTCGTAGGAAAAAGGCAAAGTTAGACTAAATTTGGACACAAAAGGCAAATATAGGCAAAGATAGCCTGAAATTCGGAGAAAAAAGGCAAATTTAGCCTATATTTATTTGCCTTTTTCAATCAAATTTAGCCTGTCTATGTCTATCTTTGAATTTTTCGATTAAATTTAACCTATTTTTGGATTTTATCGATCAAATTTAGCATATCTATGCCTATTTTTGCATTTTTCGACCATATTTTTCTTTTTCGATCACATTAAGCCTATATTTACCTTTTCCGGCCATATTTAGTTCAATTATGCCTATCTTTGCCCTTTTCCTCCGAAATTTATCCTATTTTTGCTTATCTTTGCATGCTTTATTTGCGTACAATTTGGACAATTGTGTTCTTTTGCGAACAA
Source organism: Metallyticus violacea (assembly GCA_030762175.1). Classification (NCBI taxonomy): domain Eukaryota; kingdom Metazoa; phylum Arthropoda; class Insecta; order Mantodea; family Metallyticidae; genus Metallyticus; species Metallyticus violacea. The sequence continues at coordinate 78,481,021 of CM060844.1, forward strand.
ATTTAGCTTAAATTCACGTTATTTAGCCCAACAGAGCTCATCTTAGCAATATTTGGGTGAAAAAGGCAAAGATACTCTAAATTTACTCCGTAAAATGCAAAGATAGGGTAAATTTGGTCCCAAAATATAAAAGTAGGTAAAGATAGGCGACCTCTCGCAGGAAAAAGGCAAAGAAAGTCAAGTATGCGCTAAATTTGTTCGAAAAAGACAAAGATACGTAAATACAGGCCAAATTTCGTCCCAAAATGCAAAGATAGGCAAATATAGGCTAAATTTCAGAGGAAAAAGGCTAAGGTAGACTAAATTTGAACGCAAAATGAAACGATAGGCAAAGGCAAGCTGAAATTCGGAGAAAAACATAGGCTAAATTTGGTCAAAAAGAGCAAGGATAGGCAAAATAGGCTAAATTTGATAGAAAAAGGCAAAGTTGGGTTAAATTTCGTCCCAAAACATAAAGATAGGCAAAGATAGGCTAATTTTTCTCCGTAAAATGCGAAGATAGGCAAAGACACCCTAGCTTTGCCTTTTTTTCGACTAATATTAGCCCATCTTTGCCTATCTTTGTCTTTTTTCGAGCAAATTTAGCCTACCTTTGCCTATCTTATCATCTACGCACGAATTTTGCCTATCTTTGCATTTTTCAGCAAATGTAACCCATCTTTCCTTTTTTCCGAGCAAATTTAGCCTATCTTATCATTTACGTAGGAATTTTGCCTATCTTTGCAATTTTCAGCAAATTTAGCCTATCTTTGCCTTTTTTCGACTAAATTTAGCCTACCTTTGCCTTTTCCGAGCAAATTTAGCCTATCTTTGCCTATCTTATCATTTATGCACGAATGTTGCCCTATCTTTGCAATTTTCAGCAAATTTAACCCATCTCTGCCTTTTTTCGACTAAATTTAAAAGTAAAGTAAAATGATAGGCTAATTTATCTGGGGGAAAAGGAGAATTAGGCAAAGATATGCAAAATTTCCTAGCAAAATTGAAAATTAGGCAAAGTTAAGCTAAATTTCCCAAGAAAAAAGAAAATTAGCCAAAGATAGGCTAAATTTCCCCAGAAAAAAGAAAATTAAGCAAAGATAAGCTAAATTTCATGAGGAAAATGAAAATTAGGCAATGATAGGCTAAATTTTTTAGCAAAATTGAAAATTAGGCAAAGATAGGCTAATTTTCCTAGGAAAATGAAAATTAGGCAAAGATAGGCTAAATTTCTTAAGAAAAATTGAATATTAGGCAAAGATAGGCTAATTTTCCTGGGTAAAAATGAGAATTAGGCAGAGATAGGCTACATTTTCTAGGAAAAATTGAATATTAGGCAAAGATAGGCTGATTTTCCTGGGCAAAAATGAAAATTAGGCAAAGATAGGCTAAATTTCATGAGGAAAAAATTAGGCATTTTACTAGGGAAAATTAGCCTATCTTTGCCTAATTTTCATTTGTCTCAGGAAATTTATCCTATCTTTGCCTAATATTCAATTTTTCCTAGAAAATGTAGCCTATCTCTGCCTAATTCTCATTTTTACCCAGGAAAATTAGCCTATCTTTGCCTAATATTCAATTTTTCTTAAGAAATTTAGCCTATCTTTGCCTAATTTTCATTTTTGCCCAGGAAAATTAGCCTATCTTTGCCTAATGTTCAATTTTTCTTAAGAAATTTAGCCTATCTTTGCCTAATTTTCATTTTTGCCCAGGAAAATTAGCCTATCTTTGCCTAATGTTCAATTTTTCTTAAGAAATTTAGCCTATCTTTGCCTAATTTTCATTTTTGCCCATAAAATTTAGCCTATCTTTGCCTAATATTCAATTTTTCCTAGAAAATGTAGCCTTTCTCTGCCTAATTCTCATTTTTCCCCATGAAAAGTAGCCTATTTTTGCCTAATTTTCAATTTTGATAGGAAATTTAGCCTATCTTTGGCTATATTATCATTTACGCACAATTTTTGCCTATCTTTGCATTGTTCAGCAAATTTAGCCTATCTTTGCCTTTTTACGACTAAATTTTGCCTATCTTTCCTTTTTTTTCGACTAAATTGACCCTATCTTTCCCCTTTTCCGAGAAAATTTAGCCTAATTTTTCCTATCTTATCATTTACGCACGAATTTTGTCTATCTTTGCATTTTTCAGCAAATTTAGCCTATCTTTGTCTATCTTTGCCTTTCCCCCCTGAAACTGAACCTATCATTGCCTATTTTGGCGTTTTTTCTCCGAAATTTGCTTATCTTTGCATTTTCGACCAAATTTACCCTATCTTTGCTTTATTTCAGCGCAATTTCGCAAATTGTATTCTTTTGAGAACAAATTTAGCTTAAATTTGCGTTATTTCGCCCAATAAAGCTCATGTTACTATTATTTAGGCAAAATATAGCTCATATTTGCCTTTTCCTTCAAAAATTGACATTTGTTTACCTTATTTAGCCATAATTTAGACTATCATTGCCTCATTTAGGCAAATATGCTTAATTTTGTCCGTAAAATGCAAATATAGGCTAAATTTAATGAAAAAAGCAATGATACGTTAGCATAGGTTAAATTTGGTCGAAAAAGGCAAAGATAGGCTACATTTCGGAGGAAAAAGTCAAAGATAGGCAAATATGCACTAAATTTGGTCGAAAAAGGTAAATATATGCAACGAGAGGCTAAATTTAGTCCCAAAACACAAGGATAGGCAAAAATTGACTAAATTTCGGAGGAAAAAAGGAAAGATACGCTAAATTTAATCCGTAAAGAGAAAAGCAAAAAGATAAAATTTGGCCTATCTTTGCTTTATTTCCGCACAATTTGGCCAATTGTGTCCTTTTGCGAACAAATTTAGGGAAAATTTGACCTATTTCGCCAATTTAGCGAATCTTAGCATTATTTAGGCTAAATATAGCCCACATTTGCCTTTTCCTCGAAAAAATGACATACTTTATTTCGGCACATTTAGCCTATTATTGCCTCATTTCGGCAATTACGCTAAATTTTGTCCGTAAAATGCAAAGAAAGGCAAAGATAAGCTAAATTTGGTCGAAAAAGGCAAAGATGGGCTCTTGATCGAAAAGGGTAAAGATAGGAATAGACAGAAACATCAGTAAATGTTGAAGCAATTTTTAAATATTTACAAGATAACATATGTGCTACATTTTTGGAGCAACTGTTAGTAAATGAAATAATATTAAATTCCAGGATTCTGGAACGACAAACACTAGGTAATAAGGGCAATAGTGTTGTATTTCATTACATTTTACCGTTAAAAAGCTTTAAACTCATTAGTGACAAGCATCTCTTTGACGAATTCCTCATTAAATTTGAAATTGTTCCATTTTTACTCTAAGGTTAATTTTAATATAAATCTTTAAATAATGTTATCCTAAAATACTAATATATTCTTGCTTGCGTCACAATTTCTTTTGTATGATATAGCACTATCAATGTGTTTATACTTTTTAATTATTTTATATTCATTTTTAATGGTGCAAATAATTATTAATGCCTACTTTTGGCTAACAAATTACTGAAAGGCGTTAGTATATCCTGCTTCCCAGTTCGGGGGCTTTGGAATAATTTTTGAAATCAATCGCAGACATTTTGTGTCATAAAGGAAGAATTTGTTTAATCTGAAAAATGGACATTTTCGAAATAAGCAATTGAAGAAGCCTTTGTATATTTTATTCTTAGATTCTCTATTTAACCAATTAAAACTCCCTGTTCCAACAATAATTGCTATGTTAATACAAAATCGTATATTTAAAGGTATATTTTGCTTGATTTCAGTAATGTATGCTAGAAGACTTGTTTTTGTAGCCCTTTGCAAGTATATCATTCAAAGTTGGGAGGCAAGTCGCTGTTCATATTTTAACATTCAAACCCATGGTTGTTTACTGCTGCAGTAAATCTACGGGAAGAAATAAAGCGGTCGAGACAAGGTTGCACAATGAATGAATGATTGCGAGGTAGTGTAGTAATAGCACGAGAGAATTACATTTCTCACAATGTTAGTACAGTTGACAGGCGAAAACGTGACACTCTGCGGGGTGCCAGGGAGAGGCAATGCAAATGATCACGTTTTGGGGTTGCTCCGCTTTATTGGATTCTATTTATTTCAATTAAAGGACAGGTGAGCTGGGAGGAGCCTACGTGATGCGGTGTACCGATATGTCCCTTGTTTTAATCACGTAACAAGAACTGATAATACGGAATGCTACACGAATATAATTTAATCAACACTATCAGTCTAATGCTTTCCTTTAATTATAGCTTAGAAGTTACTTCACTCCTCTGTTACATGTACCTTAAGAATTTCGACTTATGTAGAAAATAAACTATTTCTATGTCACCATTCTGTTTCTTACAATTATCCTTCTTTCCTACCCCTCAGGTGGCCCTTTTATTGTTTCCTCCTCAAAGCCCAATGTCATTTTCGATATCCTGTACTTCGAATATTCCTTAACTATTTAGAAGGATATTTGAGTTTAATGTTGAGGCAGTCATTGGCAAGATTTTTTGCATAAATTCGTGACAGTGGATAAAACCTGAATTCACCACAACAATGTAAATCGAAGCGAATCGAATTGGGGGGAGGGGTAACTCTGGAAAGAATAATCCTTGAATACTACTTGAAAGAATGTAAAGGGATTTGTGGTATGATTTCACAGTAGGAATAGATGTAGATGATCGGCCAAAATATGAGCCATTATTTAACATGTTAGACTGTATTTTTTCCCCTTGTTCACTTTGGGTTTAGGCAAATGTTTTATTTCATGTCACTTCTCGCGACGTCTGTAGATTGTGCGCGGAGCATAGGCCCACTATACTTACCTATATAGGGAAGAATGATAGGCCCAATATACTATACTTACCTATGTAGATAAGAACGATATGAAATGATGGCACAAATGAACTCAGGATCCTTGGTGCTTAAAAAATCTGGAATATACCTTCACAGGATAAGGGGGAAAATTTTTAAAATAAACTTTAGCCAGCTTGATCTGAGCTCGATTTTAACTCAGGATTTCCGGATTATCAGTCACAAAAACTACCACTGGACCACGGAGGCGGTCAGGTTGTGTGTTCCTTCCTCAATATCCATCTTTTACATGGATTTCCTGTATCTTAATGACAAGAGAATTTATATGCATCTTTTACAAAGACCTACCATATCTTACTCAAAATAGTATTTACATTCATATTTTACATGTACCTCCCATACTACTCACAATAGTATTTACATTCATATTTTACATGGACGTGTTATCTTACTCACAATAATATTTATAATCATCTCTTACATGCACCTCCTATATCTTACACCCAATAGTATTTATATTCATATTTAACATGAACCTCTTATATCTTACTCACAATAATATTTATATTCATCTTTTATGATCTCCTATATCTTACTCGCAATAGTAATTATATTCATATTTTACATGGGCATCTTTTACAAGAACCACCTATATTTTCCTCACAATAATACTTTTATTACTATTTCACATGGACCTCCTATATCTTATTCACAATAATATTTATATCCATCTTTTACATGTACCTCTTATATTATACTCACAACAATATTTATATCCATATTTTATATTACCTTCTATACCTCACAATATTTGTATCCACCTTTTACACGTATTTCCTATATCTTACTAACAATAATATTTATATTCATAATATACGTGAACCTCCTATACCTTCCTCATAATAGTACTTATATCCAAACTTTTTCATGGACCTCCTATATCTTCCGCACAAATATATTTATATCCACCTTTTACAAGGACCTCCTACATCTTATGACAATAATATTTATATACATCTTTTACATATACCTCCTATATCTTACATTAGTATTTATGTTACTCTTTTACAAGCACCACCTATATCTTCTTCACAATAATATATATATATATATATCCAATTTTACACGAACTTCCTATATCTTTTTCTTTTGCCTTGTAATTTTCTTCGGTAATCTCTTGGGGTACATTTTAATCACATATTTTTTCCACTTTTCCCCATATTCTTAAATTTCATCCTTCAACGAATATGAGTTCTTCTCAATATCTTTATTTTTGTGTGTTTTTTTCTTATAAATTCTTTTTATAAGACGTAAGAATCTCATTTCGGTTCGTTATTTTTTTTATTCATTTTAATTGTTACCCAGTACTCGCTTCCATGCATCGCCGTGATTTTATAAATGTTTAGTTTCTTTAATTGATCAGTCCAATTCTTTACTGTTCTACAAATAGCTTGGAATTTTGGTTGGTTTGTTTTATTCTTCATAGTCACGTTTATATCTTAGTCCAAATATCTCAAATTAGACTCTGTTTACCTTTGAATGTCAAGGATATTTTCTTTGCGATGCCATTATTTGTAAAGTAACTTTTAAAAGTGTATATTTACATGTTTTATTGAATTTATGGAAAGTATTTTGCAATGTGTTTTCGTTATCCTGTTATATTATCAAACCATCTGCGAAAATTATGTAATTTAAAGTTGTATTGTTAGATTGTTTGAAAAATAATTTAAGCAAATATTAGTTCAACATTTTATTCATATGGTCTCTCAAATCGAGAGTCGCAATGAGAATAACATACGAATTTGTCCCTCATTCACCTTTCCTCCAAAACTTAGCTTATAGCAACTTGTTCTTGTATCCGAACTTAACAAATTAGCTTTGTAAAATAAAATTAAAAATGGCGTCGGATGAAAATGTCATTAATGCCATCAGAGGCTTGTTTGACATTATTTCAACTTCTGATAAGATGAATAAAGTTAAAAACTCGTTAGATCAAGTGTATATTGTTTAATGGAGACCATGCTGAGAGATAAACTTTGTATTTCTCTATCTCCAAAAGCTCACGTTTACTCCTCCATTCATTAATGCACTCGATAGTCTAAAACAATGTAATGCTAATACTATGTATAAAGTTTTATCAGTAACATATTTAATATTCAAATTGTTAATTTTATTTAGTTATTATTTTATTTAAGATATATATGTTCCAATTTGTTTCAAATTTCATCAAAATACTCATATTTATTTTTCAACAATTTTAATGGCATTCTCCTCAAGTGGTCTATTAGCTACCATTGCTTACTGTTGGTTGGGAGGTTTGGTACCTACTTAGGATGATTTTTGAGCAAGGGAAGTCAGGCACCGGGGTCCACCCAGCCAGGTGAACAACTGGGAAGCTGCCTGATGGAGAGGGTGACGATGTTCGATGTAGCAACCCGGGCGGTATGCGGTGTGCTGATGACATGCACCCCTACAATCGTGGAATGGTGGCCAAAATGCTACAAACCAAAATGTTCCAAGTCTACAAAAACTTGTTTGTATATGCACAACGGGAACTTTTAAAAGCACCCCAACGGTTGGGCTAAAATTTCTGCTAGACCTGACACCATTGGATATATTCTTTAAAGCGGAAGCAAGACTTGCAGTGTGTAGATTAGCATATTCAGGAGGATAGAGAGATGGTTACTATCCTGGATATACTAAAACATTAGAAGTAGCGCAGAGTCCGGAACTGGAAATGAGATATGCTTTCATGATTACCCTGTTCTGTTTTCAACAAGCCAATAGAATAAAGCCTGGGAAACTAATATGGTATACTGCGCTTCGAGCACTTGACTCTTACCAATTCAATTTCAAGATAATATGGGATTGCCTCCAGAAACTAATAGCCCTGTCAAACAACAGCTCTGTTGAATTGAGGTGGGTGCCAGGTCACAGAGGAGTGACAGGGAACGAAGCAGCGGATAAACTGGCCAAGAAAGGAGCATCCTAGGGCCGGAACCAATCTGTGCAGTTAGTAAATCTACAGTAACAACAGCTTTTAAAAAATGGGCCAGAGAGAAACATAAAATATGATGTTCTAGTTACCCAGGACAAGCCTTGTCAGTGGGCCTAATCCCACACACACCAAAACACTCTTGAAGTTGGAAAGGAACAAGTTAAGGAGAGTAGTGGGATTTATTTACTGGACATGATCAATTTAGGAAACATCTCCAGAAAATGTGACTCTTTCAGGGAGAGCCTATTTGTAGACTTTGTGGCCAATCTCACGAGACCGCGAAGCATTTACTCCTTGAGTGTGAAGCCCTGAAGAGAGGAATATATCAACACTTCGGTCCACAACCATATCTTAATATGGATGATCCTCTTATAGGAAATAACGTTCTGGATCTCATCAAGAACACGGAATTTGGAATATTATAAGGTACTTGGGGATGGCGCAAAAAGCCTATGGCTGAAGTGCGGGAGTTCTCCAAAAATATCTCTAATAACCCTCCTGATACTACTGTACTACTACTACTATTACTATTACTACTATTACTACTATTACTATTACTATTACACTACTACTACTACTACTACTACTATTACTATTACTACTATTACTACTATTATTACTACTATTACTACTATTACTACTACTACTACTACTAGTACTATTACTACTACTACTACACTACTACAGCTACACTACTACTACTACTACTACTACTATTACTACTATTACTACTACTACTACTCTTACACTACTACTACTACTACTACTACACTACTACTACTACTACTACTACTACTACTACTACTACTACTATTACTACTTCTACTACCACTGCTGCTTCTACTACTATTTACTACTACTACCACTACTACTACTAGTACTACTACTACTACTAGTGCTACTACTAGTACTACTACTAGTACTATTACTGCTGCTATCACTACTACTAGTACCACTACTACACTACTACCACCACTACTATTACTGCTACCACTACTACTAGTACTACTACTAGTACTACTACTGATGCTGCTGCTATCACTACTACTAGTACCACTACTACACTACTACCACCACTACTATTACTGCTACCACTACTACTAGTACTACTACTAGTACTACTACTGCTGCTGCTATCATTACTACTAGTACCACTACTACACTACTACCACTACTACTACCACTAGTACTGGTACTACAACTACTACTACTACTATTACTACCACCACCACCACCACCACCACCACCACTACTACTACTACTACTACTACTACTACTACTGTCGTAACCTGGAAGTTAATTGCTTTATCAGTGTGTATCATGTATTTTCTAAAAGGTCTTTGCACAATATTTTTTGTTTAAAATTCCTGTCTTAGAATTTCTTTGTATTTATGTTGAAATATTACAGTTTTCAGCAGTTTATGAATTCGTAATACTTTTGGTACTATAATTACTAGATCATAGTATAATAACATGTTAAATTAGTTCAAAATACTTATTTAAGCAAAAATTAAGTAACAGCCGAGAATTTAGGTAATATTTACATTTCTTGGTTAGCAATTCTCCATATGAATATTCTTCAACAAGAATACTCACAATAGAAAAGTTAATATAGTAAATTATACATGACAATGAGTTCTGGTTTACTTATTAATTATTTGATTTCTTTAACAGTCTCTGACCTACTATATTGGACATAGAACGTAGAAAGATTTCAAAACTCTTAGGCTCCGAAAATCATTCATTTTATCCCTCACCTTAGAATACCACAGTTGGACGAACAAGAAAGACTTCATTTTTACGGCAGTTATTACTACCGCACGATACGGTTAGCATGCAAGGTTTCGCAAGGAAAAGCAAACAACCCATCTATTCGGTAAACGCTCCGTTTTAGTTCTGACACAACAGTAAACGTTGCCAGACCAGAAGTGTGACAGAACATTCCAGTGTTATTGTTACGAGGAATATAAAAATGAAACTCATTCCCCGTCGTATATTAAGCCGTTCTGACTGAGCTACAAAAACTTCTACTCCTAGGAACATAAAAGTTCTCTCTGAATTCCAACAAGCTGTATAAAGATCCGTAAAACGGAGCGTTGGCTGCACTTTCTTTTGTGTGGTGTTTCTGGACCTATCGGAGTGAGGTGATAAGTCCTCGGGGAGTGGTGTAACGTTACTGTGTCGTTTTATATGCCCATTAAGCTTAAGCGATTGGACGTGGAGCATAGTGCTTTCTCTCGTTGATCTCAATTGTCGGTAAAGACAGTGGCAACTGGGGAACATATAGCCTTCTTAATATATTTGTATTCATAAAACATAAGTTTGTTACCATTTCTTTATACCGACTATACAACATATTTTGAACATTTATTTCCAATAGAAAATGCTTTCTAATTTTTGGTTACGAAAAACATTCCTTCTAAAGTCCAGTAAAAATGCCTTTAGTCAACATCTTCCACATTTTTCATAAAATAATTTTACATCAAAAATTAATTAAATTTATTCTTGTTATTCAATTTTTAAAATAACACTGTGCTTTAAATTAGGAAAACATAGATCATCATTATCAGATTTAAAACAAATAAATAATTTATGGTATTGATATTTAATAATAAAAGCAGCATAAATGAGCAGAGAATTCAGGCACTGAAAATGGGGGGGGGAAGGATAATCGCAATAAGCATTAACCTTCTTAGCTAAGTATTCACATAAAGAAGCCAATATTGCGTTAAAATTGTGTAATTATAAAATAATATTTCATAAAAAACATTATAAGGTAATTAAGTTAAATTTACCAGAACTAATTTCTTTCAAAACAATATAGAGGCTTTGATATACAAATCTTTTTATTTATAGATTTTATTAATATATTTGACACTGTAATAAGGATAAAGCATGGATTATTTTAAATAAATATGAATACTATTTAATTATTACAGTTTAAAGTATGCATATAAAAATAAAGCTAATTGATTAAATAAAGTTAAATCCACAAGGGTGTAAAATGTGGATACACAGTTTCTTCTACTATTTAATATTTAATAATGATAGGAGGATAAAGTTAATATTTTTACTAAATAAATTACGAACAGCTCGTAATTTCTGAAAATGAAAATATATAAAATTGGAAACCTTATAAAATGATATAATTTACCAACATTCTTTCAAAAGACAATCTATATAATCTTAAAATAAAGTTCAAATAATAGAAATTTAAAACATAAAGTTAAGTAATAAAATTATATGTGCAAAACCATTGGGTTTTCTCCATGTTTGTACGCAGCGAGGGTATGAACTCTTAGGTTGAAAGAAGAAAGAAGACTCCAAACAGCAGAAATGAAATGTATGAGGAATGTGGAAAGAATGCAGAGACTAAAAGAATTATAAATTAAGGTATAAAGGTTGAGAACTTAAATGAAACCAAAAAATAATTAAATTTTAAACAGGAAGGAGATTTTTAAGAGGAAGCAACGGTTGGATCAACATTTGTAGGAGACATAACGAGCCTGTATAGTCCAATAAGTGAAATAGAGTAACAATGATGACAACGCACTCTATTGCAAAAGATGAACAGCTCCTTTGACGTAACTTAACAGCATATTTCACTTGTTAAGTCCACTAAATTAAAGATAAATACGCAACTTAGCAACATAATGAATAATTACGCATTGTTATTGACACGCTGCAATACGAGGTGGTACCCACAATATTCGGAAATGTGCTGCCAGCTCGACAGTTGTTTCAGTAGAGTATTTTTACCACTAGGTGGCAACATTAGCACATTTGATGAGTGAGTGTTTAAAGTTTCATGCAGCTAAGTAGATGTGTTGAGATTCTATAGTACTTTTCATGATACTCTGTGTGTAGTGAGTGGCGATTTTACGTTGTATCCAAGATTAGAACTGAGAGTGTGCATCAAATTCTGTGTAAATCTCGGGGAAAATGCTACGGAGACCCTCGCAATGATTCAACAAGTGTTTGGGAGACAAAGCATGAGCTGTACACGTGTGTTTGAGTGGCATGCTCGGTTCAGGGCCGGCAGTACAGCTTTTGAAGACGATGCTCACACTGGTAGGGGCGTCAGCTGTACAACGCCTGACATTGTTGCCAAAGTTGAACACCTCGTTCGCGAAGACCGACGTCGGACAATTGAAGACCTTGCTCATGAAGTGGCAATTGGTTATGGGACATGCTAACGAATTTAACTGATGAATTGGGGCATGCATCGTGTCGCCGCAAAATTTGTGCCAAGGGTCCTGACTGCTGATCAGAAGGCGCAGTGTGTTGAAGTTCGTCAGGCCGTATCCGATGACTCAACCTTCTTGTCCAGGGTCATCACCGCCGACGAGAGCTGGATGTACGCTTATGACCCTGAGACAAAACAACAATCCTCCCAGTGGAAGAGCCCCAACTCATCAAGACCAAAATTAGCGAGACAAGTGAAGAGCAAGGTCAAGAGCATGCTCCTTGTTTTCTTTAATACCAAAAGAATTCATCCCACAAAATCAAACAGTGAATTCCACGTACTACTGTGGCGTTTTGCGACGGCTCCGTGAAAATGTGCGGAGACGACGGCCTTAACTTTGGCGACAAGGGAACTGGCTGTTGCATCACGATAATTCGCTATGTCACAATTCCTTGTTCACCAGGAGATTTTTGATGAAAAACAACATGCTGGTTGTCCCCCCACTGTACTCGCTTGATTGGGCACCCTGCGACTTTGCTCTGTTCCCCAAACCGAAAATCAAGTTGAAAGGACGTCGGTTCGACACAATTGAGAGGATTCAAGAAGAAACGCTGTCTGTGCTAAACATCCTCAAAGAACATGACTTCCAAAATGCATTTGGAAAATGGTAGAATCGTTGGGGCCGGTGTATACGTGGAGAAGTGACAGCGGTCATTAGTCTCAAAGTAAGTTTTGACGAGATGGGAGCACCAGTCCTGAATATTCTGGAAACCACCTCGTAGGCTGACATCGCCTACCAACTTTTACTTAGATCCCACATCTCTCTTAATTTCTCATCGTTGTCTTTTGGCTGCATGTGGATATTAAATGTGAATATAATAATAATAATAATAATAATAATAATAATAATAATAATAATAATAACTTACATTTTATTTGTTCTTTTGAAATGCACCTTAGTGTTTCAGGAGATGCTATTATACTACATAATTCTGCAATTATAAACATGATAAGTTGCTCTGCGTATTAGATATCAAAACTACGTCATGTGCATAAGATATAATATTAACATTTCTATTTCCCATCAAGTAAACTGGTAGGCCCCTCACAATGTGTATGATTTTATCCATTATTGTGCTAAATAATGAGGACTAGGGGAATCGTTCTATATGTTCCCTTTATTTCCTTTGTTAATTTTTCGTCTATACGCACTGTAGTGTCATAATTAATTTGTCTGCTGTATTCTTTTAACTGTTCCTTTTGGCAAGCCTTTCTTTTTCAGGAATTATGTGACACCTTCTAGCCTAATTCGGTCAAACACACAGAAAAACTAGTTAAGTATTAAATCGTTGTGACAAATAATACAAATTGCATCTGTTGTGTCTTTATTTGTCTAAATTCTTGTTGTTCTTCATTGCTTATCCAAGACAAAGTTTTCTTTGTAATATTTTTTAAAGGAATTTTAATTCTGATAATAGAAAAGTAATTCTTCTGTAATTTTCTGAATAAAGTTTGTTGGCTTTTTTAAGTATAGCAATAGTTACAATGTTTATCCTTTTTGAGCCATTTTCTTTCATGAAAAACAAGTGTAAACAATTAGTTGGTTCTTCTATTAAGCTTTTAACAATATATCTGAATTATCCATTGTGAATATCTTCCTCTTCATAAATTTCTTTGTGTGATGGAGAATCCACTTTAATATTTTCGTTATCTGTTGCATTATCATGAAATTCTGTTTCCATCTTGTGAATCAATTCGATTAATTTTTTTAGTTAATTTATGTTGTTCTTTCTATTCCTCAACATATTCCATATACTCATTTAAGTTTTATGTAGGTCCGATTTTATTTTTTAGTGTATTTTGTAAACTCTAATTCTTTGATTTGTTTTATACTGATATTCACCAAATTTCAAACTGGTAGCTATATTTTTAATTTTAGAAAGTCCTCTTTTTCTCTGATATCTGTTTTATTATTGTTTTACCTTTTTGTGTCGTATTTATTTTCTCATTTCTTAAAGCTTTTACTGATGCGCTTAACAAGTTTTGTTTGAATGTACGCATATTTTAGTTTCATAGTTGCATTCGTTTGTGTGATTCTGTGCCTTTTAATTTTATAGAAAACTTAACAAAGGAGAATTCCGTATAAATACTTTCAAAATAAATGGTTAATTATTAATAATAAAACTGTTTTCATATTGAATGTAACTTTCTTTCAACACCAGCTACACAATGGAAAAATGAGGTAAGATGTAAACGCGCTAAATTCTTTATGTTTTACAAAGGGGCTTAGGATTTAATAAATATCTAAGTTCTTTATATAAAGTGAAATATTGGTTTTTTGTCATATTAAGAGCTCTAAGATGAAATTTAAATCTCATTTCCTGTTTACTGAGCAGTCAATTGTAAACAAATGCTTATCCGAAAGGCCCTTCACATGTTTTCACATCTAAACGATTTTTCGTATATTCACATGAAGGAAAATGAACATTCTGTGATCCCGAGATTTTTTTTAATGATGTTTAATTCCCATTTTCACTACTGAGGTACCACAGGCGGTAGACACTGATGATACATGAGATGAAATGATATATTGGGAAAGGATATTTAATTTTTAAAGGAAGGAGACGTTCCAGGCCTAAGTTTAAGGTACCTCCCCGGAATTTGCCATTTATGAGTACTGAGGAAAACCTGGAAAAAGCCCCAGTCAGGGAGGACGGTCCTGTTGGGGTTCGAACCCCAGATCTCCCGCTCACAAGTCCGCGCCTTAACGACCGCGGCTACTCTTGGCAGTGATCTTGTAATCCCTTGATAGAGGCAGGAATATGTTTAAGCTGTACGCTTCTTTATACAACCAAGCAGAGTCATTTCATTTGATATCCATTGTAAATTTTTTTTCTCACCAGAACACAACATTTCATGTGGTTTTCATCCGCATAACTTGCCAAAAGCAATTTTGACATTTGGTTCGTTTTTTCTGTAGATAAAAATGTTCAGTTGTTCAGTATTTCATTTGTAAGCTGCAAACCTGACTTTCGTTTGATGTTGATATTTGAATATTATTTATATGTAATGCAACGTTTTGTTTACAAACAGAGGAGGATTTGGGAAGTGACGTTCAGAGTATTGGGTTGTTCTGAAGTGCTATTCATTGTCTTTCTCGAAGAATAAGTTGTCAAAACAGCTGTAACAGCTACACAAATTTCTTCACGAATCTGAAACAATAACTTGATGAATTATGTATTTTTATTTAACTCTATCACAAGGCAACAAAACAATAAATAAACATGAAAATATAACAGTTAAATATAAGACTTTATCGATTACCCGGAATGATTCTGACGTTGAAAGGGTGCATCTGTTTCGTCTTAGTGTCAGTCGGGAGCTTTAAATTTTACGGGCCCTTTTATTGTTTGTTTTCCAAGTTCACGTTGGTGCAATACTTTTAGAAATAGAAATAAAAAGACACACCGAACAATATATATTGTAACAGTTCATGCTATTCAACCTGTTTTAATAATATTTATCCCTGTTTTAACTACTTAGGCATTACAGGCAGTAGACACTAATAATGAAATGAATGATAAACTGGGAAAAAATTATTTTTAAAGGAAGGAAGCAAACGTTCCAGGCCTACATTTTAGGGTACCTCCCCGGTATTTGCCCTTTATGAGGACTGAGGAAAACCTGGAAAAACCCTCAGTCAAGGAGAATGCCCTGGTGGAATTCGAACCCCAGACTTCCCGTTCACGAGTCCGCGTCTTAATGACTTCGGTCACCCATGGCGGTATTCTATTTTTATAGGCCTTAGTGCATACTGTATGTGTATTGGCAACAAGGGATTGTTTTGATTTTGATTTGGTGGGCATTGGGTTTCCTACCCCTAGGTATAGGAATTGCATTGAAACAGCAGGATATATATTGCATGGTTATAGATACAAATTCTGCAATTTGATCGAAATAGTTTGAATACTCAAACATACCTTCAATATTTCCTGTAGTAAAGAGATGGAATTAAAGAAGTGATGGTGTGCCCAAATTTAAAGGTAGCCTTTAGAAGAAAAAAGAAAAGAATGTCATACATTTTTTCCCATCCCGGAAAACACAACTAGATACAATAGAAATATGCTCTCTAATTTATGTTCAATAATATATTCAAGAGTTTTGTGGTATTCAATTTAAACACTGCAGTATTTTCTAAATGGTAAGACTTTAAAGGCCCTTTTTGTGTTTTAAGTAAGTAAAACACACATATGTGTTTAGCGTCTTCTGGTGAAAATGAAATTTATTTTATTTTGCCATAAAGTTAATGGTCATATTAGCACTTATTTCTTTTCTGTATTATTTTGGTCATACTTTTGGGCTTTTTCATATTAAATGATATTTTATGAAAATTGTTATGTGGTGGTATACACTGTATTATTTAGAAATAAATACTTTGTTACAAGTATAATTAAAAAAAATCCTTTCCCAATTTATCATTTCATTTCATGTATCACCAGTGTTTGCCGCCTGTGGTGCCTCAGTAGTAAAAACGGGCGTTATATACCATTAAAAAAAAAAAAACACACACAGGCCATAGTTTACCTTTTATTTGTCCGGTTTTTTTGTAATATGTTGATTGGTTGAAGTTTTCTGGATTTTGCCGGGAAATTTACATCTGGTGTTCCTACGCTACGAAAAAGGAGATATCTGCCTTTTTTTAGATTTCTACACCAAAAGTGTGCGATAACGCACGCCTCGGCCGTATATGCGGTCTCCCTTTAAAACAGCTAATAACTTGGTTTCTGTAAAAACAGGTGTTTCTGTATGCAGCATTTCCTTTTGACGACAAGTACAGTTACGGACTGAAATCGCAATACTGGGCGTGCTCAGGTTAAGAGTGTAATAGCACTTGGCGCCTCGACTTGGCGGGTCTGCCTGGGAGATTTTGAAAGACTAAGGTTTAACAGTTAATGCTAATGTTCTCTTCCTTACTTTTACGACCAAACTCCAGCAGGCCCATCCCTTTTACAGAAACACAACAAAGACATAGTTGTCAGCCATAGTATTACAGGAAGATAAATTGAATATTACTTAGTCAAAATACATTTCTGTCTGGTGAAGAAAGAGTAAATGAATTATAACTATGGCTGTTATAATAAACGGTAATAAGAAGTGAAGTGTGAAAAATCGGTTTAATGTTGCATTACTTACTGCGAACCCCCCTCGTAGTCATTGAACTAGGTCATTTACTAGATATGGAATTGCGGATAGCAGATTACTAATTACTGTTGCTCCTCTAAAGGATATTTGTCCCCATGGTAGTACATATCCTATAAAAACTGTAGCTATCAGCAAGAATAGGATGATTGTCCCAATTATTCAAGTAAAACAAAGCTTGTATGATCCGTAATATAAACCTCGTCCAATATGTAAGTAGATGCAAATGAAAAATATGGATGCTCCGTTTGAATGGAGCATTGGAAGAAATTAACCATAGTTTATGTCTCGGCAAATGTGAGCAATTATATAAAAAGCTAACTCAATATTAGATGAGTAATGTATGGCTAAAAATAATCCTGTTAAGATTTGTATACCTAAACATATTCCTAATAGGGAACCAATATTTCATCATGATGAAATATGAAGAAATATTGGTTGGAGCTGGTAAATCATTTAATGCGTTATTAGCAATTTTAATTAGTGGATGAGTTTTTCGTAAAGGTTTATTCAAAAGAGGCATATCGCAAAGGTCCTTTGTAGATATAAATGATTTTAATAATTGCAATTAAAACTAATAACAGGTAAGGTGCTAATATAATAGTTAAATTATTGGTTGGTTGATTATACATTTTTAGTAAAGATCTATTTTTATTAAATTATGTATAAAGGGATTCTAATGATTTCTGTAAGATGAATTTTTGGTTTTAAATACAGTATTAATAAGGTTAATGTTGTTAAGATGATGATAAATAATATTATTTTATTAGAATATAAGAATATTTCATTGGGGATAAGTCTTGTGACATATATAAATAATACTAATATTCCACCTAGGAAGATGAGAATTGAAATATATGAAAATAAAAATCTTGTTGATAAAGATCCTGTAATAAAAAAAAGTTAAAATTGTTTGTAGAAAGAGAATTAGCCCTATAGCTAAAGGGTGATTGGTTGTTAAAAAAATTATTCCTAAGGTTATTCTTATTTTTATTAAAATTGTGATATCAAAGGGTAGTTTAAATAAAATATTAGTTTTGGAGATTAAGATAAAATTTTTATATTTCCTTTGAAGCTTTAAAACTTTGTTATTTTTCGTATACAAAACCAATGTTTTCTTTAAACTATTAAAACTTATGTTAATATATTTTGTGTCTTATTTATTTGTGGTTTGTGGGTATTTATTTTTAGAAGTAAGCATTTATTGATTATGTTGTTGAGTTTAGAATTTATTGTGCTAGTGTTGTTTACAGGTTTATATTATTATATAAGTATAATAATAGGTGAATTGTTTTTAACAATATTTTTTACAACTTTTTCTGTTTGTGAAGGGGCTTTGGACATATCTGTTTTGGTCTCAATAGTTCGTATATATGGTAATGATTTTTTTAGTTCTTTTGGATTACTTCAATGTTATTTATGTTTTTTATGTTGTTTATAATCCCTCTATGTTTTAAAAATAAAATGAGATTTTTAATTCAAAATATATTATTTTTGTGTTATTTATATTTATTATGAATATTGCTTTTTTGAATGAACTCATATTAGATATATATTTGGGTATGCTTATTTATCCTTTGGTTTTGTTTTACTAAGATTTTGAATTTGTGTATTAATGATTTTAGCTAGAAATTCTATTTTTCGTTATGGATTTTATAGAGGTTTATTTTTGTCATGATTTTATTCTTATTAGTGATATTAATTATAACTTTTTGTAGATTAAATTTGATTTGATTTGATTTTTTATGGTAGTTTAATTCCAACCATATTTTTGATTTTTGGGTGAGGATATCAACCTGAGGGTTTACAGGCCGGTATTTATTTGCTTTTATATACTTTAACAGCTTCTTTACCTTTATTATTAGGTATTTTGTGATTTTATAAAGAATTTAAGTATTTGATTTTTCCTTTAATGTATAGTTAGATCTGGAGAATTGTTTAATGTTATTATTTATTTAAGAATAATTTTAGCATTTTTGGTGAAAATAGCTATGTATATTTTTCATTTATGATTACCTAAAGCCCATGTTAAAGCCCCCTGTTTCAGGTTCAATGATTTTAGCAGGTGTTTTGTTAAAATTAGGAGATTATGGTTTATTTCGTATTTATAATATTATAATAAGCGTTGGTATAACTTATAATATAGTATGGTTAATGGTTAGTTTAATTGGAGGAGTTGTTGTTAGTTTAATGTGTTTACGTCAAATGGACATTAAGTCTTTAGTAGCTTATTCTTCTGTTGCTCATATAGGTTTAGTTATTGGGGGTTTAATAACTTTAAATAATTGAGGATTTAATATATCTTTTGTTTTGATAATTGCCCATGGGTCTGTTATTCTGGATTGTTTTGTCTTGCAAATATCACTTATGAACGATTAGAGAGTTGTAGATTAATAATTAATAAAGGATTAGTGAGATTAATACCTAGAATGGCTTTATGGTGATTTTATTATTATCTTGTAATATAGCTGCTTCTCCTTCTTTAAATTTGTTAGGTGAGATTGGTTTAATTAATAGAATAATAAGGTGGACCTACTATGTTAAAGTATTTTTAATATTTATTTCTTTTTTTAGTGCTTCTTATACACAACATGGGCTAATATATTCAGGTATTTATTGCTCAGTAAGAGGACATAGTCGTGAGTATTTGTTATTATTTTTACATTGGTTTCCCCTAAATTTTTTAATTTTGAAAAACGACTTTGTTTCTATTTGAGTATAAGTTGACTTAAATAGTTTAAATAAAATTATGATTTGTGGCATCATAGATATAAAGTTTATTTTAAGTTATGCTTATTTCTATTTGTTTTATTAGATTTTTTATTATTACTATCTTTATCAATATTTTAGGAATTTATTATATTATAAATGATGTAATTATTTTTATTGACTGAGAATTATTAAGATTAAATTCTTTAAGAGTTGCGATAGCTTTATTGTTAGATTGAATGTCACTTATATTTATAAGTTTTGTATTATTAATTTCTTCTTTAGTTATTTTGTATATGAGAGGGGAAAAATATATTGATCGTTTTATTTTCTTAGTTCTTCTTTTTGTTTTATCTATAATTATATTAATTATTAGACCAAGTATTATTAGAATTTTATTGGGCTGGGATGGATTGTTGGTTATTTTTTATCAAAATAGTAAATCTTGTAATGCAGGAATATTAAGTGCATTGTCTAATCCTGTTGGAGATGCTGCTATTCATATGAGAATTGCTTAAATACTAAATTTTGGTAGATGAAACTATATTTATTGTTTGGAATGTATATATAATAGAGGTGAATTAGGAATTATTATAATTCTAATTGTTTTAGCAGGGATAACTAAAAGTGCTCAAATTCCTTTTTCAGCATGATTACCTGCTGCTATAGCTGCCCCTACTCCTGTTTCAGCTTTAGTTAATTCTTCTACTTTGGTAACGGCAGGTGTATACTGATTAATTCGTTTTGGGAAGTCTTTCCCTGATTATTTATTGCAGTTTTTAATGGAGATTTCTGTTTTAACACTGTTTATATCAGGACTGAGTGCTAATTTTGAATTTGATTTAAAAAAAATTATTTCTTTGTCCACTTTAAGTCAGTTAGGATTAATATTAGGAATTTTGTCTTTAGGATTTTTTGATTTAGCTTTTTTCCATTTGTTAATACATGCTTTATTTAACGCTTTAATATTTATGTGTGCAGGGATAGTTATTCATAATGTAGGTAATTTTCAAGATATTCGTTTTATAAGTGACTTAGCTTATTTTATGCCTACATGTTTTATAGTATCCAATTTTGCATTGTGTGGAATGCCTTTTTTAACTGGGTTTTATTCAAAGTATTTAGTTTTAGAAGTTGTTTCTTTAAGAAATTTAAATATATTTATGTATTTTTGTTTTTTTTTCAACAGGGTTTACAGTATGTTATACTTTCCAAATATTTTATTATGTGTTTTGAGGAGATTTTAATTTGTTGCCTTTTTATAAATTAAATGAGCATAGAGTCTATATGTTATGTGGAATAATAGGTTTAATGGTTTTTTTCTGTATTAGGAGGAAGAATGATAAATTGATTAATTTTTTTTAATCCTTACATGATTTGTTTACCTTTAATTATGAAAATTATACCTATTGTAGTGAGACTAATTGGTTTATGATTAGGAAGAGGTATTTAAATGTGAAATTAAATATACTTTTTTACTATTGTTTAAACCATATAGATTAATTATTTTTTTTTTTTTTGCTCAATATGGTTTATACCTTTAATTTTTACTAAAGGAGTGAGTAAAATATTTTTGAAGAAGGGAGTTGATTTATTATAGTTTGTAAATTTAGGGTGAAGTGAATATTTCGGAGATCAAAATATTTATTATGTTTTAATAAATATTAGAGAACTGAATCAGTGATTTCAAATGAATGATTTAAATTCTTATATATTATTGTATTTTATTATTTTGATTTCTTTACTATTAATTATTTATTCAAATATATTATACAGAGTATAACATTGAAGCTGTTAATGAGATGAATTTATCTTTGAATAATTAATTTATAAATTGATATTTATCTTTACAATGAAACCATAATGTTTTAATAAACTATATAAATTAAGATGTAAATGATTTTAATCACTTGAATAATAAGTTAGCAGCTTTTATTATAAACATCTTATTAATTAGAATAGTAATTCAATGGTATCATTAACAATGATATACCATAATTTGGTTTCAATTAATTAAATAAGGATATTGATATATCAAATATCAAATCGAATCTGATTACAACTATTTGTTTCTTATTTGTAAGGATAATTGATTTTTCAATACTTTTTGAATGCAAATCAAATGTTATAATTAACTATACCCCTTATTAAAAACCCCATTCAAGTGAACTTTGTTTCATTCATGATATAATCCAATAGTTAGGATTAATAAAAAGATAATTCTAGTGTAAATTCATGTAAGGATGTCAGAACTGAAAGGAATAATTGTTATTGAAAGAATAAGAGTAATTTATACATCGAAAATTCAAAAAAAAAAAAAAAAAAATGACAGCAATTAGGAAGAATTGTAAAGAAAATGGTAAACGAGAGGATCTAAAAGGATACACTACCACATGTAATATTGAAGTCCGGATTCTAATTGTAACATTGATACCCTTGATTATTATGCTACTCGTGGCATTAAACAATACCTGAAACAGATACAATTAATATTATAATTGCCATCAGAACCAATTATAATTAAATGGGAAATTTTGAGACAAAATTTCCTGCTTCAAAAATCAAGAAATTTCGCTCGAGAGCTTGGGGAGAAAGTTTTTAGAAGTAGTAGATCTCGTTTATATTGTAAATTATATGCAGTTAAATTTTTGACTGAAAAGGGTTTTAATATGCAACATAAATGTGATACTGCTAAGAATAAATTGTGCATTTTCTTCAGTTACTTAGGCTGCGAATTTGCATGTATAAACTTGAACTTCTGGAGAATATTAGATGCAATTACTTGCTTGGAAACTGTAGAACTTCTTCCATTCAGTGACGCACTACAAGCTGTAAAAAGAAATTGATAATGATTTAAAGAAATCTGAAAACTTTGTGGGAAAAGTGTAAAGTGTGTTATTTAATGTTAAGTTATTCGTTCTTTTCAAGATTCTTTGCCGACATGAGGCAAAACGAGTCAGAATTTTCTCCAGATGAATGAACTTCCTCCCCCCCCCCCAATTTGCTGATATATGTGGAGTGAAACATAGATTCTCCAAATGTAACAGGACATAAGAGGTTTCAAGTTAACCTGAAACTGCACGTCATCATGCAGTTTATTTTTTATGCAAACAAAATAACCAATGCATGAATGTTTTATTTAACTAAAGGGTGCCTCAAAAGAAACGCAAGATTTAAATTTATAAAATGAATCTTTATTTATACATGAAGTCTGAAAGTTGAGACACAATTTGAAAGAGTAAACACTCCAATAAATATGGAAAATAATATCCCGCAAATGCCCTCCAAGCCTCATATGGCACTGGACAAAATTTGCGATAGCACGTCGGATTTCTCCATTAAGTTCAGGAATGGTTGGCTGTAAACATTGGACTTTACGAATTTCCAAATATAAAAGTCACACGGTGTAAGATCATATGACCTTGGTGACTATTTGCTATCACTGTTGCGTGAAATCAGCCGGCCAAAACATTTCTCCTGTAACATATCAATGGTTTCGCGCGCTGCATGATAAGTAGCGCCATCCTGCTGGAACAACATCTCATCTACATCAAAATCAAATTCCATGTTTTCCAACTAATGCTACAAAAACACTGTAACGTACACCGTTGACAGTTACTACTGGCTCGTTTTCGAAGAAGTACTGTACTGTAATTCCACCACACACAGTGGACATTACACTGTCACTCGTTGAGAATAAATTGACCTTTCTTCAATAACACCCAGATTTTCCGTGGCCCAAATGCGAAAAAGAAAGTCGACGTAGTATCCCAATAATTGACTACAAATCTGCGAAAATGTGATTGCAAATTTTGTCAAAAGAATGTACGGATATGAGATGTCCAGGACATTTGCCGGATTTATTTTCGATATTTAATCGGAGTGTTTATTCTTTCAAATTATGTCACAACTTTGCCACTTCATGTATAAATAAAGGTTCTTTTTGTAAATTTAAACTCTTCGTTACTTTTGAGACACTCTTTACTATCTCTTTTCATTTTTACAGTTTAAATTACATTTCTCAACTGATGGATATTTCTTTATTATTGAATGCTGCATATTTTCAGCAAGTAATTAGCATTCATTTTTTAATGACTACATTACATTATAAAGCCATTTTTAAGCAGCATTCTCTTTCATTAGCCCCAAATATTTGTCCATATTTTCCTTATATAATCCTACTTCAATTTCAACATTGCCGACCCATCCCATTTCCATTTGTATAACTCAACTAACCGGTTGAAAATGAAACCTTCGTCCCATGGACTGACTCATCCATCTTCATTCTCATGAAATTGTGGGTCAGAAATGGAGGCGTGACGAAAAGGGCGGTACTTAATTCTAAAACTGCCAACGCAGAAGAAGCGAAAACAGTCTATGCATCACCTCATGATAAGCGTACTGAGATAAATCGGTTAGGTTATCAGAAAATGCCACTTTTTGCTCTAAAGTCTAGGCGTCGGCAGAAAAAGAGACATAATTTACTGTAATACTCTGACGTCATTTTATATACTTTTCTCAGTTTCACCTAAGGAAACCATCTCGAAATTTATTAAATTGATCTAATTATACGTTTTAGAATACGCACAAAAATGTGTTGACAAATTCCATTTTATCGCATTCCTAATTCAAAGCTTTTTACTACGGTGGTTGAACAGATCCAATGCTAACATTATTGGCGAAAATAGAAGAGGTAATTGCGTTTATTGTAGAGTGCTCTTTTTATCTACAGAGTGATCAAAGTGAACTGACAGAATGTACCTTACTAGGGATACCTAGTTTCGCGACTCGCAGCCGGCCGGCGAGCTGACTGCTGTGTCGACAGTGTCGCAGTAAATATAGTATGGTTTGGTTCGTAAGTTATTTTTAACATACATAACATAAACAGTAAAAGAAAAGTAAATTACTGATGTATATTAAGCAAGGAGATGCTGGAATAGCCTCCCTTCGTTGTTCAAGCATTTCTGACACCTGCTTAGAAAATTTCTCATTATACTCTGCATTTCCCTCTGAGAAAAGGCAGCAATTTCTTGACCAATGTTAGTTTTAAGTTAATCTAAAGCGTGTGGGTTTGTTTTGTACATTTTGTCTTTCAATGCCCCCTCCCCCAGAGAAAAAAATCGCAGGGTGTTAAATTGGGGGAATCCGGAAATTCCTATTGAAATAATCTCCTTATAGCGCGCGCTGATTCTGTACGCACATGAATCATATGAATACTCTTTGGGAAACAGAATACTTGTATTGCCCTATTTCACTTGATACACTTTCACTCAATACCCTACATTGCGTCGCCTAACAAACACGTGCTACTTGCGCAAATTTCAACTCGCACCTCCGCCGACATAGCGACATAGCGCTGCCGGTCGGTCCCGCGGTTGCGTCAAGTATTACTCACCCAGTAGAACCCTATTAAGATTTTCTGTAGCACATTTAATATAGCATTGTTCCGGGGAACATTGTTACGTGGGGAAACCCAGTAGAGAGGAACACCCTGTTTCATGTAATTTGAGCACAAAAATATTTCAGTTAAAATTATTCTGACGCCATTGTTTATAATATCCTTTTATAAGAGTGAAATGTATGGCATGCTGTTAAAGAACGTCCTAAAAATAAAACCATTCTAAACTTTGCCTAAACTGCTGATAATCATATTTTCATAAAGTGTATAGTTATTTGTGTGTAAGGCAAGATATACAAATTAGCATTATAGACAAACAAACATTTTTCGATATAAAGAATTTTTATCCCTCCCTCGTATTTCAACGAAAATGTTTAATTTTTTTTAAATAATTAATAGAAGTACAGGTAGTCATATCAATCTCCTTTTGAGATAAAAGACGCTATAAAAGTGTCACAGCTTTTATGGAAACATAAATAGTTGAAGAAATGGGTTGGTAATGACCGAATATAATTTCGAAACAAAGCTTAGGGGCATTTATTGTAGCATAAAAATAAAACAAATTGCATTTAACATTCGTTCATATACTGGTTTGCTATTATGGACCCATGGGGAAAAATAATATTAAAAAAATAAATAAAACGGAAACGTGGACTTTCCGGGAGTTAATGGAGTTTTCAAATACAGTTTATTCCATAAAATGTATGCTTTCATGTCGTGTTGACCTTTTGTATAATAAAAATGGGAAAATGTACAATAAAAATGGTAAAATTATTAATAATTACATTTAAAAATAAAGAGAAAAAATACTTTATATAAACACAAAGTTTGTACTTTAATAATGTATTAAATTCATAGAAATTTGTCCTTTATGTGGGGACATTTAAAGCGTTATTAAAAATGCAATTATGTTTTGTTTGTTTTAACTCAGTACCATACGAATTTTTATCTAAACACAGTTATGTAGGTATAACAGGGTTATAACATTATAGGAGTATTATAATATAATAAGAAGACTTAGTAATGATAGATGATATTAATGATGATGATAATGATGATGATGATGATGATGATGATGATGATGATGATAATAATAATAATAATAATAATAATAATAATAATAATTCAGTGCGTCCGTAAAGTCATTATCAAATGTTATCCGTATAAAGCAAAATATAGCCATACTACACTCAGCTGCCAAAAACTTTGGATCCGCGCGCAGCAATCACGTGACCGTGACGTAAACCAAACCACTTAGGCATGGGAACTACGTAGGACGCACGTCTGTTAATTGTAAAGAAGTTAAGGGACCTGGCAGCTTGTTGAACGCAAAACGTTCTAAGAATATCGGTTTGTGATTAGACTGTGGAAACTATGTGGGAGAGGTATATTTGAATTGAATTTATTTTCATCAAACACATTACAATTAAATTCCACATTACTCATAATTCATAAGTAGCCAAATACTATTAATATTAATGTATATATTAAACTGTCCATTTTAATTGGCCCTGGCCATTAAGCTGGGCCGTCCACTAAAGTTGACAATTACATGTTAGTACATGGCATTTAATTCTTACATTTATAGTGCTGTTCTTACATTATTATTTCTGTTGTTTTTTAAAAGTCCATTTCCACTTATTTTTTACTTGTTCCAAATATTCCCTAATGCTCTTGAGTTTTATTTATATGAGTATTCCTATTCATTGTATACCATACACTTTTTGGGGGGGGGGAGATATATAAGAAATTGGTCTGTACATACGCTCAAAGTTTACCCATTAAGAACACCACGATTCACAAAGTTTTGAAGTTTGTAACCCAATTGTGGGATACAAACTTGAAAGGCTGAAATTGTAACTGAGACATGTCACCTTTAATAAAGATGAAGCTTCCTTACACTGCTGAAGGGAATTTCTACAGCGCTGGATAGGAAGACATGGCTGGACCTTACGCCTTTAGACTTTTACCACAGCGACTACATCAAGCAAAATACTCGTATGTAGAGAGTGTTCATGTCAACGATATTGCGCACTGGAAAGAGAAAATAAAAGAATTTGTTTAATTCTTCACACCTTACATACTTAATCCTGTGTGACATGAAATAGAACAAGGGGCTGTTTCATATCGAACTACACAACTGGTATATAAACATTTTATTAGTTTATCTCTTATTTAAATTATATTTTATGTTTAAGCTTATATCAATAAATAGTTTTAAATTCCACCAGGATTTTAGGGACACCTGTACATTAGTATTATAAAATATACGTGAAATCATTCATAAATTTAAACGACAAAAAAGAATCACCTAAAAGCGTTTCCAGCAGTATTATAATTGAATTTTAACAGCAACAGCACAAAGACCTTATATATAAAAATAATATTTGTTATATATATTTGATTTTTCTTACATCTTTACACTATAGCAAAACCTTAGAAAGAGACAAAACACTTTCTTTTATATATGATTCATCTGATTCATGCACATTCCTACCTTAAACATAGCAGGAGTGAATTTAAGTTAAAGGAAAAGGCATAGTTTTAAGCTAATGAGCTCCTTTCCAAACTGTATTTACTGCAAAACGCATAATAGCATTTGTTCATATGAGTTTTTTTTTTGTATGCTGTTTAATGTCCGTTTTTACCACTGAAGTAACAAAGGCGGTTGACACTGATGACACATGAAATGAAATGATAAATTGGGAAAGGATTTTTTTTTTTTTAAGGAATGAAACGCCTAAGTTTAGGGTACCTCCCCGGCATTTGCCAGTTATGAGGACTGAGGAAAACCTGGAAAAAACCTCAGTTATGGAGGACGGTCCTGGCGGGATTCGAACCCCAGACCTTCCGCTCACGAGTCCGCGCCTTAACGACCTCGGCCACCTGTGGCGGTACATGTGAGCCTGCAGAATATGATGATAATATGATCAATATGGAAATTTCAACATTGAATTCAGGCTCTTTTCCTCACACGATTCCACAACCACTAAATACTGGTATAGATAAAAATAACATCAATACGAATTCAATTGGATTGAAAATAAGCGCTCCGCAGGGCACGAATTATTCAATTGTTTTTTTAAAATTATTATCGCCCTCGTTATTTCCAAACCATTTTCGGTTTTACGCAACATTTGAGAGAATTGCAAAATCCACTGTAAATGTAAAAATAAGGGAAGCGAATTAATCGACAGTAATAAAAACATAGTACATTAATTTGTTTTTCGATTCTAAACCCACTGCATTCTGGAAATGCTTATACACATGTTTTTACTAATATTATCATGTAGACGGTGGGTTTGTAATAACAATGTTGCCAAGAAAATAATGGAGAAATAAAATAGGATGCATTACATCAATAAAAAGTGATACACACATTATCACCCATTTTATGCAATATTTGTAACCATACATAAATAGTAATCACAGCAATAATGTCTATGTGATTGCAATTATAGGATATGTAGTTATAAATTGTAATTTATTAATGCTCTCTTGCTATTCAAATCAAAAAAAAAAAAAATCCTTGAAACATGTATTCACGAATTAAATTTAGTTCGCAAGAATATGTTATAATAAAGACAGTAACATATAAAATTGAACAGTTTAAAGGCACAGTATAGTTATACTCATTAAATTTTGTAGCAAGCACAACATTTGTTGCGGGCTGAGACAACCGTTCAGTATTGTAATTGTTTTCTAAATAATTGTTTTCTAAATAATTGTTTTCTAAATAATTTGTGGACTAAATTCATTTAATTATATACTTATTTAAACTATAATAAAGCATGTTTGTAGTAACAAAATGTAGTAGATTTTCAAGTGAAGGCACAAATGGTCGATACTTGTTTAGCTCAACTGTTAGTTAATTTTTTAATGAATTAATATTTTAAAACGAATTAGTCATGAAAATTTTAGACTACTGTTGCTGACTGATTGATTACACATGATTTCAGGGGACATTTCTTGACCAGCACTGTAACAGGAGGTGAAACAAGGATTCATCATTTCTGTAATGGAAAAAAAAAATAATAAGACAATCCATTGTGTGGAATCACTAAACTTCTGCAAATAATTAAAGTTCAAAACAAATTTCTCAGTCGATAAAGCCATGAGCACATTCATCTAAAATTCTGAAAGGATTATTTTGAACCATGTATTGCTTCGTCATTAAACTGCTAGCAAAACTTCCAAGAAGTTAAAGAAGCGATTCCGGCGCATACAAGCTCAGAAAGATATAACCAAAGAAATCTTCCTCACAACAACGAAGCAAAGTCACAAACTCGAAAAGAGATAACTGAACTTCGATATACTGTTCTTCCTCACTCACCCTACAGCCTGGATATTGCACCCATAGATTTCCATCTATTCTATCCTTTAAAAAAAGCAATTCGCCGAAGGAAATTTCATGATGAAGAGAATGGTATAACTTCAGTACGAGCAAACGTACAGAATGACGCCACGACAGTAATAGTAGTAGTGGTGGTCGTAGTAGTAGTAGTAGTAGTAGTAGTAGTAGTAGTAGTAGTAGTAGTAGTAGTAGTAGTAGTAGTAGTGCTGATGGTGGTGGTAGTAGTAGTAGTAGTAGTGCTGATGGTGGTGGTAGTAGTAGTAGTAGTAGTAGTAGTAGTAGTAATAGTAGTAGTAATAGTAATAGTAATAGTAGTAGTAATAGTAGTAGTAGTAGTAGTAGTAGTAATAGTAGTAGTA
The DNA here is from genome assembly GCA_030762175.1 of Metallyticus violacea. NCBI lineage: Eukaryota > Metazoa > Arthropoda > Insecta > Mantodea > Metallyticidae > Metallyticus > Metallyticus violacea. The sequence continues at coordinate 78,511,011 of CM060844.1, forward strand.
ATAGTAATAGTAATAGTAGTAGTAGTAATAGTAGTAGTAGTAGTAATAGTAGTAGTAGTAGTAGTAGTAGTAGTAGTAGTAGTAGTAGTAGTAGTAGTAATAGTAGTAGTGCTGATGGTGGTGGTGGTAGTAGTAATAGTAGTGGTGGTGGTGGTGGTAGTAGTAATAGTAGTAGTGGTAGTAGTAATAGTAGAAGTAGTAGTAGTAGTAGTAGTAATAGTAGTAGTGCTGATGGTGGTGGTGGTAGTAGTAATAGTAGTGGTGGTGGTGGTGGTAGTAGTAATAGTAGTAGTGGTAGTAGTAATAGTAGAAGTAGTAGTAGTAGTAGTAGTAGTAGTAGTAGTAGTAGTAGTAGTAGTAGTAGTAGTAGTAGTAGTAGTAGTAGTGGTGGTGGTGGTGGTGGTGGTCGTAGTAGTAATAGTAGTAGTAGTAGTAGTAATAGTAGTAGTAGTGGTGGTAATAGTAGTATTAGTAGTAGTACTAGTAGCAGTAGTAGTAATAGTAGTAGTGGTAGTCTATTTATTTTGAAAATATATTTATAGAAATCTAAGTCATCCGTACGGTCGTGGGATAGTACGTACTTTCCCAGTGCACTAGAGAATACATGAAATTGCATAAACGATACATATATAATTAAATAAATAACTGAATGCAAAAAAGTAATGTATAATAGAAAAAAATTAAATACTTAAATAGAATAAACAGAAAAGTAAATAATACAAAAAATAACTTACTGTTCCTCACGTGTATATATATATATATATATATATATATATATATATATATATATATATATATATATATATATATACACACAACAATAATATGATTCATGTTCCCCTTCCCCTCCTTTCGGTTGTTTGCCTCTTATGATTTGAGCTATCTCAATTTATTGAAAACATTTTATGAGAAACTGATTGTTATTTATTTAGAACCAAATCATTAATACTTTTCGAAGAACTAGTTAATTCATAAAAGCAGTATGGAGTGAATAATGAATTTGAATTACTTATGTGGAAATAATATTGTTAACAGGGACTTAATAACAGATGTGAAATCACAAGCAAATAATAATAATAATAATAATAATAATAATAATAATAATAATAATAATAATAATAATAATAATAGGATATTATTTGCGGAAATAAACGTGTCAGTATTAAAAGTAAAACTAGAATATATAAAACCAGTATCCTGTAATGACATATGCTGTTTGAACAAGAGCTGATACGAAAAAAAGATAGAACAATTGTTGAATATAAATGAAATTAAAATATTAAATTCGATATCACTATTTATATTATATGTCAGAAAAACAAATATATAAATAAGAAATATTTGTACAATTCCAGATGTTGAAAATAGAAAAAAACAAAGAAGGAAAAAATTGAAAAGTCACATCACCAGAATGGACTTCCTAAAAATTGTAATGGACTATAAGCGACACACCACGACCAATGGCAAGATTCCCAAAAGAATGTAAACCAGAGTTTTCAACAATAAAATAAAATATCACAGAGGAGAATACAGCACATTATTGAAAAATATTTACCAAAGGCTGAAGAGTAATTAACATTGCCCTCTACTGGGAGTTTTGAATGAAACTCGTTCACGGTCCGAGGTGAACACCAAAAGGCGAGGGAAATCCCAAACTCTGTTTAGGCTCCTTACTATATGAGATACCTACCACATTCACGTTTATGGGGGGATTACAAATTAGATGTGGGTAAATTAATGCCCATTAAGCTTAATATGCATGGACATTCAGGCCTGCTAATAGGTTTTCTCGGGGGAACAAGATATTCTACACATGCTTACTACCGGGGTAAGAAATATTGTAAAACTGACATTCACCTCAATATTGCAAACTAAAATATGCTGTTTGTACCCATTTGACATAAAACTCCTTATGAACGCATCAGAGCTAATAGGATATTATAATGGAATATTGGACATGATCTAAAAATCTTAAACAGATTTGCATTTATTGAAATTTACAATATTTTAAAACTATTGGCAGAGACACACTGATGGCAAAAACGTGACAGCTTTATTCTGAAGTGTTTTTCTCAAATAAGAATGTATTACTGTAACATACATTTTTTTTTTAGTGCTTTGGAAACTGAGCTTTAAAATCATTGCAGTTAAATATTCAATCAAATGTTTACGATTTTTGCAAATTTAAAATTCATATGCTGTTTGACTTTAATAATAGGAAAATCTATTAAAATGGAATGTACTTATATTTGTTTATACATTCATTTAAGTCATATTAGCTTACTTTATCGGTGGTGATCTCAGTAATTAACTGAAAAAGTCATTGGATTGGATTGGATTGTTAGGGTCGAAGGAGGATATTTTGGATTTTAGCCTTGCCCAAAGGCTGGCCGTTTGTGCCCCAGATGCGGTATCTTCAGGAGGAAGGGAGACACTGGACAGCCAGGCGGCGAGGCAAGCACAGAGACATTGTTGCCAGATAGAACACACAGACACCGGTGGAACTCCCTTCCAAGAAGTTTCAGCATCTTAGAAAGGGCGCAGACGTCAGGATAGAAAAAGTTTCCAAAACGCAAATCACCGTGACAGTGCACCAGTTCACTTTGCCCTGGCACTTTTGACCCCATAACGGAACCAATTGAACGAAATGATATGAAATTGTAGAGCGGAAAACTCGTGGAAAGCAAATATTCATTCGCCTAAGCGCCCAGGGGAATTTATGAAAAAAACTAAGATCTGGCTGGCTTAAAGGGATTTGAACTGCGATCTTCCGAATGCGAAACCGAGGCCTTACCACCCAAGTCACCACGCTCGATGTCTACGTCGTATTGCGTCATCGTCTGTAAAGTCGCTGTAAGCAAACATTGGTTGTCCCCTTAGGCGCGTTAAATAATCGCCAAGATAATAGTACGTAAGGTCTAAGGCATTGTAATTGATGAATATCTCATTTACTTAATACATTAGGTTTAAAGGTAACATTGTGGCGCAACCATATCAAGATTTCGATTTACCGCTCACCCATACTCAACAGCATTTTACGCCAGCGGCTAGTGGACCCAGATTTAAAGTTAGTTGAAACTATTGTGTAGTAAGAATTTTTGGGCACCAAATGACACATGCGTGGCATTAAATGCGATTACATAGTAAAGGAATCAAAGAAATATAGTCTGTATTCTTGAGAATAACAAAATTTATGTAGGCTGAAATATGTACACACAGTGTCATTCATTTCTATTCACAGGCGTTATCCGTAAAGAGCAATACGTTCTTCGTGTGATATGTGATCATAATACGTTTCAAACGCTCTTATATGTTAAACCATTAATTCACTTATTAGAAAACTATTCTCTGCTCTTAAGGTAAAAGTATATACATAAAAACAGGAATCTTACTACAGCTAAAAATGTTATATTATGAAGAAATAAATAAACACATTATTAAATATGAAATGTTTTCCACCAATTGCTTTGAGTTTTTAAGGTTTTTGTCAAAAAGCGGAAAAGTAAAGTTATCGACTATAGCATGCAAACATACAAATTAATGCATATTATCCTTGCCTTTAGGCTCCTTATTTTGTTTACGTTACCGAGGGCGCCAAAATATATATACACACTTTCACAGCAGATATCAATTTAATATATTTCTAAGTTGTACCGAAAATAGCAGTAGTATGAATGTTCTGTAAACAGATATGACTCACATTACCTTATGCTAGCGTTGCTACAACAAAATAGAGCCAAAATTATCCTTTGAACAACGGAAAGCAATTTTGAACCAAGAATGTTGTTGAAGTTCAAAGGCAATGGACGTGTGTACAGAACAGTAACAATTGCACGCGAGTAACAATTGCACGCATTCGAGACAAATTTGAGACTCATGATACTGTATGCAACAGAATGGTGCATTGCCACATTACCCCGAGATGTACGTGCGTACCTTGATGGCAATCTTCCAAGGCACTGGATAGGACGAAGAGGCCCGATTGAGTTTCCACCGCGTTCTCCGGATCTAACTCCGTTGAACTATGGGAACTCTTAAGGATGTTGTATACCGTAGAAAATCAGCTACACTGGCAGCACTTCGGGAAGAAATTGAAACGGCATGTGCTACAATCGCTGAGGACACTTTCGCAAACGTTGCTCAATCAGTAGTTCAACGTACTCAGAAGTGTATCGACGCCTTTGAGTAACTGTTGTAACTGTAAAAGTCTAAAACGATAAGTGCTCATCATTTTCTGTTTGTGTGAATTCAGCTCTTCTTTGCTTGAAGTGTGTATACACTTTTGGCACCCTCTGTATGTTTCATAATTAGAGCAGGGATCAGACATAATATCAGTGTTGGGTAATTTATGACTCAAGTTTCTAGTGTTTCCGGTTTGAAACACGAAATTTGTGTCAATTTTAAACGCAGTAAGCTACAGACAGCACCGACTATGGAGGAGATCGCGTACCAGTTTCAGCTCTTTAAATGAGCTATTTAGCTGGAGACTGCTTGAGGACCGTATTTATTTACCAAAGGATTTTATGCACACGCTACCAAACAGAAAGTGTACGGTGTTTATGAGGAAGCTTTTCCCTCATATTCTGTCGTGAAAACAAAATAAATAAATACAAACAGGCTAAACAGTTCCACATGCTCTTCTGTAAATGATGAATGCAGAAAATTCTGTTGTTGAAGGAGAAATATTTAACGATAGATGGAAAGCTACCTTAGCGAGGTTGAAACTTTCTCTTATAATATATTACGAGAGCTTCACATGAAATTACTAGCACAATTTTATTTAAGGTTCAGATGGAGCATCTTATAGCCTCTTTCCAAAAGGTATTGGAATCTATCGTCATAGGAAATTAAACCAGAGTTCTTCATTTTGATTTCTTTCTAAAAGAGAATTTATGAAATGGGGCAAATCAGGCGAAACACCACTTAGAATTTTCAATTTCACAATATGCTCATAACAACAATCTTTTGGGTTGCCGGAGAATTCTGTTGATTAATTTCAATGCAAGGGATTACAGACTGAATGCTGAGTATTATGTATGCTTCGCTGCTGCACGAACTGTGCGATGCCATAAAGGAGAAGAGACGTGCAATGCTGAGTAATTGTTTCCGCTGGTTTAATGCTTAATCCTCCAGTTCACACGGCTGTTGTTGCAAAGGCTGCGGTGTAGTTTTGTGGCTTGTAGAAGATAGAACACCCACCCTACGGCCCAGATATAGACCACAAGGACTATTGCCTCTTCTCGAAACTAAAGGTATATTTTTGGGGAGAAATTATAAGGATACAAAGTTTCAAACCACACATCTCAAAGAATTATATTCTGAACAATTAATATTACATATACGCTATCCAGAACTTCTGTCAAATGATGGAAGAATATGAACTTTATTGTGATAGAAACTCCTAGGGCTAGAAAGCAAAATATTCCTACAGTGCAGTGTTCCAGATCGGCAAAGATTTAGAACTGCTGTCTTTGGAGGTTATTGTCCAAAGAAAGGAACAGAGATAATCTGCTAATGCAATGCCTGGAAAATATGGTACGTGTAGAGTGTTTCAACTAAAACACATACTGTTATCATCAGTCGCTTTAATTGTATGTGCATCATCACGGTTCCTTAGTTTTTAGCTTTATACGAACAAGCAACAAATTGGCTACAATAGATGAGAAATTACTTTGTGATTGACACTTGGGAGGTTTTTATGCCGGCAGCTCGGCTGGCGAGAGGCTCGTCTTAACGCTGATTACAGTCTGGCCGCTAAGTCTTCGGCTCTGACGTTTCGTGAGTATAAAGAAAGGCAGGGGAGATGTCAGCACTACCAACAAAAGGCGTGAATAGCAAATCTAAATTCTAAAGCAAATGAAGCTATTTTGGTACGTTTTAACCGATAAATATTCTAAAACCGGCACTCAGGTTCGATATATGTTTTTAATAGAGATAATTTATCCAACAAGATTCGAACTCTACTACTTGTTAAAGAATTAATTTACGGTTTGTATTACTGGAGATGACCATCGCCGGTGATGAATGTAGTCTGCTAGCACCAATCATCTTTTCTCTCGTACTGCATTTTTCTCTATCTTGCCAACTCTATTTTAACCGAAGCACGTGCGTCCAGTTGTTTGTTGTGTCGGTTCAATTAAAGCTGGTTTCTTTTGTACGTGAGCAATTTACAGTGTCATTATTCTTGTTATAGTTCTTATATTTATTGTTATAGATATTGTTACAGTAACATAAATGTGGTTCGTCAAAATCAAGGAGAAAAAAATTGGGTCTTATAAGAGGGATATAGTATCGATATAGAACTTGCAACATAAGCTTCTCTTGGTCATGGAAAACGTCAGAGCCGGAGAATGAGCGGCCAGAGTATAGTCAGGTAACAAAAGCACATTATCGTCAGAGGCATGACATCATATCGGCGTTGCAACAGTTAACAGTTAACGGAAATTATGCAGTAGCAACGTGTTTTCAAGAGAATACGTGGAAAGAAGAAGTCATTCTAAAAGAAGTACTAGAATGTTTCATTGACTGTAATAGTGAACATAATGAAATGGAGCGAAGCTGTTCCATTTCGGAGCAGGAAGAAGAAGATGATGATGCTCTTGTAGTGCAACCATTGGACAGAGAGTGACGGAATGAGGCAACAACGTGCTGGCGCAGCCATGTGGCAGCAGAAACATCAACCAGAAGGTAATTTCTCGCCTACTATGAACGGCGTTGATTGTTAGGTGTGTATTCACAACATGATGAAATACAGAGCACAACCTTCTTTAGTTGCAGTGGTGGTATCGGTTGTTATATGGGAATAAAGAAAGAGATCCTTATGCTGTTTTTCGCCTGAATAGTCACTCCTCGTTGTTGTTGCTACTGGTCTTCTTGTCCGTAGCTCATCCTCGAGTGTTTTGTTGCCTTCCCGGAACTTCACGAACCTTCTATGCACCGTCCGTTCATCCACAGCATCAGCACCAAGGATTGGCATTATCACCTTCCGGTTGCCGTTTCTTGACCGCACTTCTCAGAATTCTGGCTGCCAGGGTTGCCATACGGTTACTGACTAAAGATGGGAAATGTAACTATCAAAGGAGCCTAAAATTGGAGACGTGTTCAATGAAATCAGTTTATGAGTCTAAGATTTGTGTGTCATAACTTTACATCTTGCATTTTTTTCTTAGTTTCCTATCTGATCTAACACTGGCCTCTAACATCCTACAGCAAAAGAGAGGCAATGAATATAATCTAAGCTGCATTAATTCAATTCAAAGATAATTATTGTCAGTCATTATTTTGTAACTGTTGAAGCATCAAACATTTTAGTGAAAATACTTGCGACGGTTCTGAATGGGTGGGGAGGAAGGGTAGTCAATGGATGGTGGTTTTAATTAATTGTGATTGAATAATAATTGTGGAATCAAATGAAGTTCTTCTTCTCTCCCGCCGCTGTCTCGATGCGTCGTTCTGCCTCGGCTAGTTTCTTGTATTTGTGTACAGCTGGATATTGTGTTACCTTTTCAGGTCAACGGGTGGAAATTGTCGGGAACTAGGGAATATGTAAGCAGAGTACAAGACTGATGATGAAACTGATTATTTCCTTCTGCCACTGTTTCTCTGCAAAGGATCGTCTTTCTAAGTTCTGTGGGACTTCAAGATCACTTGACACTTATCTTAACTCAGTGACTAACTATCACCGCCCGGTTCTTTCTCGACACTTACTGCCCCCAAAATCTATTTCTCACGACTTCTCAATTCTATCTACTTCCATGCATGCTCAATTCTTACTATATCGAATTTATTATTCCCTTCGATTACTCACTGACGGCTTGCAAAACTCTCCTCTCACGAAGGCTTTTCAAAAGCTCCACCTCTCCCGATGGCTTTCCAAAACTCACCTTGTATCAACATTTTCGTCATCCCGTTGTTAGACCTACATCTCCCCTTTTTACCATCGTTTCACTTAAAAAATTCTCCCTATTCGCTGAGGGGCGTACATGCACCTCTACTCTCAGATTCATTATTGAGCTGTCACTTTTAACCGATCTCTACTTTCCCTTATTTTAATTTTGTTAGTTCACTTTCCATTTTCACACTCTATTGTTCAATCTATCCTACTGTTCCCTTTTGTACGCTAAATAAAAATGAAAGTCCACAGAAGTTAAAATAGACGACCCTTTTTCTTACACAAAAGAAGTCTTATAACAAAACCTATCAAGGGTGGCTAGACGTCTATTCATCGCCTAGCACAATACCATTCACTTTCTCTTCGGACTCGGCTTATTGACGCCAACTACCCAAGAAAATACTCAACACATATACAATACACAAATAACTTAGCAACTAACATGAATATACATAAATTGCACACACTATCTGGAATACTATTTATAATATCTTTGATTGGTAAGATTAACATTCTATAGTATTTTTATCAGGGACATCATTATTATTGCTTCATACTACATTTCCCTTTAGACGACGAGATGGGATTCATACCAGAGCGTCTTCTTCTAAATCAACAGTGGGATAATGACAGTCAAACTAAAGGTCTGCTACCCCCAAGGCTACATTTCTAAGTCGCGGAGAGCACTGTCGTAACATAACACAATCAATCCTAACGCATTGCATTCCTTCATTGCTGTGTTTTGCGGACATAATACGGGGTTAACCATAAGTTTCCAACCTAACTGTTTTCTAGGTATGATAAAGACAGAGACTATATTTCACTTTTCAATATATTTGCCCTCCATTGCAATACACTTCTCATAACTTTGAATTAACATTTCAAACCCCCCTCACCGAAATAGTAGAAGTCTTGTCTGTAAAATGGGCATAAAAGCATCCATCACTTCTTCGTCACACTTAAATTTCTTTCCTGGAAGGTTCTTCTTGAGTTTTGAGAAAAGGAAATAATCACCGGGAGCTATATCTGGGCTGTAGGATGGATGGTCGATCTTCTTGAAACCACATTTCTTCACATCTTCCTTTGCAACAAGAGCTGTGTGCACAGGCGCGTTGTAGTGAAGAAGGCGCACACCATCACTCAGCTTTCTTCGCCTTTTCTCTTTGATGGAAACACGTACTATGTAGATCAGCATAGTACTCCGCGTTTACTGTGGTGTTCCTCTCCTTGAAGTCAACGAACAGTATTCCTTCACAGTCCCAAAAGATTGAGGCGGTGCTTCGCCACATTTATGCCACTCCATTGATTCTCTTTTGGACAAGGGCTCTGAGTAGAGGACCATAGTTTCATTTCCTGTAACAATGTTTTGCAGAACTTCTCTCTCGTTATCACAGCAGAGCTCCAAAAATGCCCGACTACAAATGACTCGTTGCTGCTTTTGGACTGAGGAAAGAAGTCACGGCACCCATCTTGCACTAACCTTATTCATGTTTAAATGTTAATGAATAATTTAAAGGACTATTATTTTAGAAAGACCCAACCTTACTGATATTTCTGTAACTTTGAACCGCCGTCTTTCATAATTTCAGAAGTGAAGGGTCGACCTGCACGCTCTTCGTCTTCAATACTTTTTCGACCCATTCGAAAAAGTTTGGCCCATTCTTTTACGGTAGAATATGAGGGGGGTGCTTCGCCATATACACCGTCCAATCGCTGTTTAATTTCATTTGGAGTAAGTCCTTCTTTTGTGAAGAACTTAATAACAGCTCGAAACTCCATTTTGAACATGTAACAATCTTCTACACATAGCTTTCTTTATGTAACTATATCTGAACAACTGAAGAAGTTACAGCTGTAATTATTTACTTAACACATAATGTTGACACCAGATATGGATTTTGTGAAGGTGATAACTCTTATCGGCTAGGCCGGAAACTTATGGACCTACCCTCATATAACCGGAGCATGGCTATGCCTGTTCTAGAGGGAAGCGATCGTGACCTGCTGAGAAACGATATTTCAAATTCTCTGTTTAATAATAATGTTATTAATATTTTCATAGTATACTAATAATATTGCACTCTCTCTTCAAGCTTTCAGTTATAATATACCTCATACTTGGTGATTATACAATGAATAAAATACTCATCTAAACGAATGAGACGTGAACTTTATAAAAAGTAGATATTTTAAAAGATATTGTATAAAATTCACGTTTCTTGTATATTTTCGAGATATCTGTTTTTGCTTGTTCCTGTATAACTGCAGTGCTCTCCTGTAAAACTATGAATTCCGCATATAAATAAAAAAATCAACAAATTGCTACTTGTTTCATTTTGTAGAATGAAAAAAATATTGCAAATGTTTATTTTTAGATCGCTGTTACGCTAATAACGTTTAGCATATAAATAATTCAATGTAATATAAATAACTAACTTTCAAATTTTATAAGGCTTTTTCAAGATTTCCTGTGTATTTTCTCGTATTTCCCATGTTCGTCATTCAATTATCACGGAGCTTTAGTTACAACGACTTCTCAATGAAACCCCTACTGATAATGAATTGGGTAACGAACGATCGTAAATGAAGCACATACTCTAACTCAGTATATCACGTGTCGTTGCATTTGTTTTTCTTTTTTCGCAACATTTCAAACAATTCAAACTACTACTTTGCTTTAATCGAAGCTTAAAAGTTCGGCATGTCTTGAATTATGTTGTGATTTTATCAACAGAGCCTACTATATTTTCCGCCTATGTAACTTTTATATGCGGCAAGAGAAAATGAATAATATAGCCCAATTAGAAGTAATCTAATCTGCGACTCTGCAACATGATAAAATTTTCAATCCCAGAATTTGCATCTTTAGTATACTAATAGCCTATTCTACAATAATTCACTAGGAATGTTGAACCTATGATCTATTTTTTATAATAGAGTTTAACGTCCAATTTCTCTGCTGATGCGTTACAGGCAGAAACTGATGAACATGAAATGAAGCTCAGGGTATTTCTTTGGTACTTACCATATATAAGGACTGAGAAAAACTTGGGGGGGAAAAAAAAAACCTTTCGTGGCCCGGAACGAACGCCTGACGAGACCATGACTTAACGACCTAGGCTACCCATGACGGTATGCTACCTTAACAGTCTAGCCACAGATACAGTCTATAGCTCTCGGCATCAAATAGTTCCCGTCTTATTCTGAATTGTTGCCAACGCTTGAAATTTTAGCATCGAACATAAAACCAACAACTTTTTAGTCACTTGTATAAAGTACTGCTGCCGATGATGATGATGATGATGATGATGATGATGAAGAGGAGGAGGAGGAGGAGGAGGAGGAAGAGGAAGAGGGGGAAGAGAAGGTGTTGAAAAGTACCCTCATGCAAAGTTTTACATAAAAAATTGCTGAGCGCCTTTGGAAGGCACTGTTTTTAAATTCACAGATGGGAAAAGAATAGTAGTATGAAACCACAAACGTTTCGAAATTAACTCCTACACTAGGAAAAAGTATTTGAATGAAAATTTTCATTATAGAATTCTACATGAGCTCCACTCCAACGTAAGTTGTTACTGTTTAACAAACGAACTAAATTTGTCAAGTTTATGCAAAGGTTTAAGAAAATTCCCATTTTAAAACAACATAAGGAGATTGATAGAAAACCGCTAATATTCGAAGTTTTAAATTAAACAAACTGAAACACCTAAATTAAATTTTCCATAAATTTTCAAGCACATTAAAAAACAAATAATATTAAGTATAGGTTAAATGTAAGCGAATAAGTTCATTATTATCCGGAATATGCACAATTTAGGTCACGCTGTGTGTTAGCATCATTGGGAAGAAAAAAATTGTCCATTAGTGGCGGTTGTTTGTCAGCTACGTAGAAATTTCTAGAAGCAGATTTTGTGCTGAATCCTGATTGGTAGTTCGTAGTCTCCCACCTAAGGGAAGCGGTTAAGAAGAGGCAGGACGTATCGTGTGTCACACATTCCTTCCCTCCAGCTCGGAACTATGTAAATCAAGTGCGTAGCACTCATTTTTTGGGAAATGGAACAATTTAAAAATTTTATAATGTGATCTAGAGAGTAACAAAATTCCTTTCAATTTCCTTGCCAAGCAATTGATAATGTTCTGTTAAGTGGAACTTCTTTACGATGTTAATAACGTAATGTAGGCGATATTACCATGGTAATGATAATGGTAGGAATTCTTATGATAATCTAATTTATTGGAAGAATTTCCCAGCACCTTTAGTTGTATGAAAGAATCAAGAATATTTAATTATAAACTATTACGTATATAATACGCTTGATATTTGACATAATTGAATATCCTATCATATACAAATTACATAAAATTGGGTTATTTGCGTGAAAAAAGGCCACACAAATTTTGAGATACCTGTAGACATCAGATAGGCAAAAAAATGATTATAATACGAACCTCACATTGGTGGCTCCCATTTGATGAAGTGAAATGCACTTTACCCCGGCTCTCTTCGGGCCAACACAGAAAGACCACAGGTATACAAAAATAGCGTCTGGTGAACATTTAGAGATAAGAGGAAGAGGAAAAGAAAGGAAAGTTCAAATCGGTAAATATAAAGCCTTGAGTAATGTCGGCTCTAAAATAACTAATATTTAATCACACAGAGAAGCTTAAAAATCTCAATATTTATTATAGAAAACGCCGAAAATTAATATTTACACAAATAATAACAATATTACTAAATTTGCATACATTAAAATGTATATTTTAAAAATATTTTGTCGATCCTGGTGATCTAGTGATAACCTAGTGATAACCTTGTAAACCCAATATCGCGGGTTCAAACCCGGGCAGGGTCGATGGGTTTTTTCGAGGTAAAATCCTAAGTATGCCTTTGAGCAAAATTGATGACCTGAGATATTAATGAGCGTCCGGAAATAAACCAAAACCACAAATGAATAAATAAAAATATTTTTGTAACATCTGAAAATATTTCTTTTAGAAATTAAAAATCTGAAACTTCAGTATAAACCATGCCAAAGTAATGTGTATACAGACCTTTCTAAGGTACAAAACTTACGGGACAAGGAAAAGGCATAGAATGAAAAAGGCTTTACCCACATCTCTTGCAAATATAAAGTAATAACATGGTGTCTTTTAAATAACATTTAAAGTTCAGCATTTTCAAAACAGTTTTTCATCTTCGGGTCCGCACCTGCTCGTTTTTTTTCTGCTATCAAAGTTTTTTATAAATTCAACTTGCGTACCCGTAAAGCTCTGGTTTCCATACAGTTCGATACGCAGTTAGGCAGCTGGGGCTGCATCGTATAAATATAAGCATGCCTCTTAAGTATGCGGCTGCCTCCGGGAGACGAAGTAAATAAGGCAGCCCTCCAATCAAGTCGCAGGTGGTGACTGGGCCCCTTCCGTCTCCAGCCTCCTCATGCATCTGCCGACAAACATCTGTTGACACGTCTACAATACCTGCACTATGCGATCAATTCACGTACAATATAATCCTTCGCTCAGGTAACGTGGCAGAGAAGCAGGGTGCTAATAAACTCGACATTTAATATACTGAAATATTTTCCAGCCATTTGTTTTGTCTTTAGAGTCCCATGTCACTTGCATGAGCTTTCAGGGCAATATATGAACTATGAATTAAGTTTTCGCAATCGTTCATCACCGAAAAGCTTTACAATTAAATAAGCAATTTTTATAAAAGGAAGCCTTGAAGTTCAAAACAGGAATAATATTAAGTTTGCAACTATCTTTTAGTAGTTCAATCTCCCCTTCATCATAAAGGCATAGTTTACGGATTAAAGAAGATGTGGTAAGAGGTACTCTTGTTTTACTATTTTTGTTAATTAAAATGTGTATCCTATCTTTTTTAAGTTTTAATTAATATCCTTGTATCTCTATAAATATCGGGTTGCTTTTAGACAGTCTCTTATAAAATGTATGAGTAGGCTATGCAAGTTTATTATTTTTTCGAAGGTAGCCTGCACAGCAATTCAGTAACTCTTTTAACTATATTTAATATAGTTAAACTATTTGAGTTGCCTTTTATAACATTTACCGTAGGAGTATTTTGTAAAATTTTACTCCTTTGGACTCAAGTTCCCGAGCTCAAACTTGACTGAGATGCTCATATTTACGTGAAAATATCGAGCGCAAGTCTTCCTAGAGCCGTGAGTTCATGTAGTAGATGTACGGCACGTTAAGAAACTCCATACTATAAAAAGAGTTCCTGGATAAAGTTAACGGCAGGCAATATCTCAACATCACATTAAATGGGCGATGGACTGATATCTTATTCCTTTAAAATCTGTAGGCGCTATTAATTAATCAATTATTCAATGAATCAACCACAACGAACCATCAATCAATCAGTCAGTCAAATTCTATTAAATCTTTTAGAACATAAGGTTCAACAGTTCTATTTCTTGCCATCATTTTTGCGCCTCTACAGGTTCCTTCAGTTCTTTTTCCTTGGTCTATCTTTCCTTCTGCTTCCTTTCGAATACCTTTCCAAGATCTGTGTTTTTGTGGTTTACGCAATGCGTGCCTAATCCATTTCCACTTCCGCCTCTCAATCTGTTCTGAAAAATGACTCTAATTTGTAAATATCCAAAGTTCTTCATTTTCGATTACGTTTTTCCACCAAATTCTTATAATGTAACTCAAGCATCTATTCACAAATGTCCGCTTCTCTACTACTCTTTTTTTGGTTTCTATTTAAGACGAAAGACTTCACATGTGTTTCAAAAAATCCTTATTTTCGTGTGTCTGAAAAATGCATTTGACAACCATATTGTATGCAACTGGGCATAGGTTTCCTTAGTGGATAAAATTTGATTTGTTCTAATGGTCTGCTTAAACCTGGAACAGGCGTTACACCTATTCTGTATAAGTCGATGATAATACTTTGTTATTAGATAGTTTTTATTTTGTGTATTGTTTTCTGTATGTCATTATACACATATGTTTAACACCTTTCCCTATCATTGTTGGGAGTGTTATTGGCCTGTACGGTTTAATGGCCTTTATTCAGATTCTTGAAATAAACTTCATTATTTCAGTGATTAATCTACTAATATTTTTTATTTCTAGTTCCATAACTTATTTTTCTTTCCCAATGTCTTCTACCGCTACTTGAGGTATTTTTATTAGCCCATTTCATACTGTTACTGTTACAGGAGGGCTTTTTGTCACATTCTGTTTTAATCTATTACGACATAGTGATCTTATAGACCCTCTTTTCATTGTGAACTTCAAATGTTCTATAATTACTCTTAGATTAATTGTATTATTTTTTTCATATTATGGATATAGCATTTACATACTGCTAAATGCGCCACTTACTTTCAAAATTGTTTTGTAGTTATTACCTATTGCCGAAATACTCTAATCAATTATCCTTGCTTGTGCACTTTTGAAGCCTATGAATTTATTTTATCCCTAAAGCACAATCTTTAATCTACATTGTGCCGTTTTGTGTTATGACATTTAAGGATAATAGTACAACAAGTGTTTCAGGGTTTTGTCGCCCGTTTCATGACAGCTGGCGTGTCGGCAGTCAGAGCGGTAACTGCCGAAAAATCGGATGTAATATCTGGGCAGCACTCTGATATATTGAAATGAGTACCTGGGAATTTCTATTGTATAAACTTAGCTGGAGAATTAGAGGTCCCGGCGCTTTGCTGTCCACTCTGTAGCTTCCTAGTCCCGTAAGCTTAATTGGTGGTCTTATAATCTTTTATCCAGAGAGCTGACAAGTATCCAGCGGGCCTACTTAACTTTAACCTAAACTATCTTATGCTAAATATAACTTAGTCTAACTAAAATTAAAAGTATCTTCTCGTCGATAATTACAAAAAATAGAATAAATTTAATTTGTTTTTCCTATTCTTTTACTGTTGTTACCTGTTTATTGATACCAGAAACTTCATGGTTGCTTTGCTGTTGTGTCGCGCGTTTCAAATTAATTTATTGTATTAACTTTGGGTAATTCTAGAGTTTGTTAAACTGATTTACTATATTTATCAGTTTTTGGAGAGTCGCTTTTTATGCCAAAGCAATTTAAAAGAATTTTGTCATTTTTGATAGAGTAGTGAGCAAATAATGCTTTATAATTACTCTCGTTTTTATTAAGAAAAAGTTAGTAAATAATTCAAGAATTATAAAGTTAGTGCTTTATTCGTTAAGGCAGATTTTGAATTACAGCCACACAAGTTTCAGTTATAAACTTCGGGGCAGCCTATAGCACAGGACTCAGTGCTATACAAATGCGCTATAAATACTAATGCAGAGGACCTGTTTAGTATGCTCTATTGTCGCGTGTGGACATTATACTTGCTTAATTCCCTTCCCAGAATGACCTACATATGCTAAGCTCCACTAGAGCTGAGAAGAGAATTAGATAATTCCTAGGAGAATCCTGTAGAGAGAATTAGAACTTATGAACAAATCTTCGTCTCTATTTTAAACAGGAATGTTGAAAATGCATTTTATGTTCGAAATGTTAATACGTATTAAGATACTCCATTAACAGGGATGAGATAAATAAATGAATTGATACACTATAATTAAGGGTAAAAAATTAAGTAGAATGTTAACAAATAAATTGTATTTTGCAATAAGTAAAAAAGGATTTAATGATGAAATATTTATTGAAAAATAAAAGAAAAATCTTTGAACTCAAATATCCCATGTACTTATGAAATGATATCTAACTACGTTATATTCATGGGCTCACAAAGACAAATTATATTGTATTTTAGCAACACGAAAATTGTCGTATGAACCAAGGTTAGAACAATTCCAAAATCGAATGAAAATGAAATTACCTTGTTTACCTTCTGAGACAAAACCGCAATGTAAGAATTTTGGCAATCTAAGATGCGATATTTGTAAAATTATAGAAATTCTGGTTACATGGTTGAATTGCCAACCTCGCTAATGAGCTTCTTAGATATGAAATGAACAGCGAGAGTCCGTAATAGTGCACTAAGCAGAATTACAACTTGGATTATAGGCATAAGCCTATAGTCACAGTCATTAAACTATATAGCTGCTGCATATATTGCGTATAGTCCTAGACAAATGCCAGTGCATTGGCCGATACTCCTGTTATGCGTTCTTCTCTACTTCCCTCGACCGTGAAGGCATCTATATATTCTTACTGGGACTAATACGGTACGAGGGAGAAAGACTGGGTAAAGGATTTTGGAAAGAGAGAACAATAAGAATTGAGAACATAGAAAAACAGGAAATATGGACAAATCTTAACACCAAAAAATCTCTAAAATTATAAAGTACACTAAAAATGTGTGTGGAAGAAAAGTATTTACTGACATTTGTGATAAGGTAGAAAGGGAAAGACTGGCATGCTTTAGAACAGGAGTAACATATTTAAGGTGAATAAAAATAGACATATTAAGGTGATATGTCCTATGTGTGAAGAACCAGATAGTACTTGGCATTGTGTACTGGAATGTAAGCAAACTAAGTTTTGGAGGGAACAGTTCCTATTACGAAAATGGGAAAACCTACCAGATGAAATAAGTGGCTGAAGAATTTTAAATTTAAAATCAGATGAAAATATTAAGAAACTAGGAAAATACGTAGGCAAGACAAGACAAAAATGTTTATGGGTATAAAATACTAAGGAAATGTGCTTGAGAATAAAATTGTCAGATAGTGAAAGGAGGATGAAATGGGTAGGGGAGGGCATTGGGCTAGTTATCTAATATTAGTTAAACAGAATCTTTATACACCAATAACCAGGGTGTTAGTGTGTATACGGTCCTAAGGAATAAGCAACTCTCAAGGATGGGTTTAATTAAAAAAAAAAAGGAAGGTTTAGTGTTGTAAGAAATATATAGCCTTAGAGGCACACAAGTGTCCATGCTTTGAAAGAAGATGATTCACAAAATTATTACAAATGTATGTGAATGCATTCAGAGTGGTAAAATTGATGATTTTTCTTCATAAAAGAGTCGTGGATTTGTCCAAATGGGCGTGTAAATACACAAAATTGTCGGCATTCAAGTTCAGAAAAGCCAGTCATTTCACATGAACTCTCTCATTACATCAGAAAGTTGGTTTCTTGTGTCGATAAGTGAAAAAAGAATAAACTTCCAATCTATTTAATGAGACAATAAATGCGGGTCGGTATCAAACACTGATATTCAGCAGTTGACTAAATATGAAAAATTGTAAGGCTGGTTCCAACAGGCTTCAAGAAATCGTGAAATACTATAACATACAGCTCGATGATAACAGTGTCAAGTGTTTTTACTGGGCTCTGAATGCCATAACTGTACAGTTTTATAAGAAGAACGTCACGATTGATGATATTAAAAAACCTTCGCAGATCAGCAGATACCACTAACATTTTAAATCCTTCTTTTATATCCTAAGTACGTGTGTCAAGGGGGAAAAAAACAGCAGTAGTAGTTTTTCAGGGATGAAGCGTGTAGTCTTTCCGATAGACATTTCCGTGAGAAATGATACTGTTTTATCATGCATAATTTTTTCACAACAGGTGTAGGTTGATGAATCGACAGTTATTAGGGTTTATTGTGTGTCCACATCATGAAAGGGTTTTATGGCGTTATTTTAAAATTAGCGGGGATTGTACCATTAGATAATGACATTTATTATTGAAGTAAGATTTTTAGAGATTAATGAACCAACTTTTTTGAAGACAAATAGAGAAATTGCATCTATTCCAGATGAAAAAGTGGACTCAGGACTCATTTTTCTGAGCCCTTGGGCATGCCATTGCATTTTGGTGCATGTTAGCAGGCGGGGGACTTATATTAGAAATAGAGATGTTGAGAAAATGCTTCCTACAATTGGATGGGGACAGCTAATTTGGTACCGCTGAATTTAATTCACTGATTAGTATGATATTTGTATTGTTAGCATTTTTTTTTCATTTATAATTTTACATGTTCCTTTTGTTTTATTAGAATCTTGGGCAACTATTTTCTTATACCAATTAATCTTTGCGTTTTACTACTTTAAGTTTTTGTTCCTGAGGGTTTCTTGTGTCGATAAGTGAAAAAAGAATAAACTTCCAATCTATTTAATGAGACAATAAATGCGGGTCGGTATCAAACACTGATATTCAGCAGTTGACTAAATATGAAAAATTGTAAGGCTGGTTCCAACAGGCTTCAAGAAATCGTGAAATACTATAACATACAGCTCGATGATAACAGTGTCAAGTGTTTTTACTGGGCTCTGAATGCCATAACTGTACAGTTTTATAAGAAGAACGTCACGATTGATGATATTAAAAAACCTTCGCAGATCAGCAGATACCACTAACATTTTAAATCCTTCTTTTATATCCTAAGTACGTGTGTCAAGGGGGAAAAAAACAGCAGTAGTAGTTTTTCAGGGATGAAGCGTGTAGTCTTTCCGATAGACATTTCCGTGAGAAATGATACTATTTTATCATGCATAATTTTTTCACAACAGGTGTAGGTTGATGAATCGATAATTATTAGGGTTTATTGTGTGTCCACATCATGAAAGGGTTTTATGGCGCTATTTTAAAATTAGCGGGGATTGTACCATTAGATATAGGCATATATTATTGAAGTAAGACTTTTAGAGATTAATGAACCAACTTTTTTGAAAACGAATAGAGAGATTGCATCTATTCCAGATGAGAAAGTGTTCTTGGATTTATGAACTGTCTACAGGACTCATTTTTCTGAGCCCTTGGGCATGCCATTGCATTTTGGTGCATGTTAATAGGCGGGGGACTTATATTAGAAATAGAGATGTTGAGAAAATGGTTCCTACAATTGGATGGGGGCAACTAATTTGGTACCCTGAATTTAATTCACTGATTAGTACGATATTTTTATTGTTAGCATTTTTTTTCATTTATAATTTTACATGTTCCCTATTGTTTTATTAGAATCTTGGTGATCTATTTTCTTATACCTATTAATCTTTGTGTTTTATTACTTTAAGTTTTTGTTCCTGAGGGTACACATATATCAATTCCTTTTTCGAAATGGTAATTACTTCTTTTAATGAATCCCGAAGGAATGTAAGCTTTTGCGGTTGTATCCATGGAAATATTTTTGAATACTTTGTCCAAAGGTGCCTAATAGGCACCTACAATTAAAAATATTAAAGAATCTATCAATATACGCATATATGTACATGACAGTTAACGCTCTAGCAGTCGCAATTTTTGTTTTTCGCGACGAAACTCTGCATATAACGATCAATTAAAAAACCATTTGTCCAGTTCGTTAATCAGCAAAATTGGACCATTGAGGTTGCGGGTTAGACGTAAGCAAACATTAAAAAAACAAATAAAAAATCGCTCTAGTTGGCTCAAATTTTGCTCGTTCTACGAAATTCCGTAGATTTCTTTAAAATAAATTGATAAAGTATATTTGAAAACCATGGCAATACCTGAAAAATGAGTGGAGGTGGAAACTAAATTTTAAAATCGCTTTGCAGCAGCAAAATCATTTTTTTAAAAAGGGAACTTGGTTATGCTATAGAAATAGAATAGGAAAAATAGTTTCTCAGAACCATTGAGATCAAACTATTAGAAGGGGGGGTTTACCTGAAACCCAAAATGTAAAAATCGCTCTAGTGCCATTGATACATATTTGGTTTTTTTTTTTTTTTTTGTAAGGAAACCACTTACATAACATTTAAATAAAATAAAACTAATAATTGCTGAAAAGCAAAAAAAAAAAAAAAAAAAAAAAATAGAAGTGGGGATTAACATGAAATCCAAAATTTAAAGATCGCTATAGCAGGAACAATGTTTGCTTTTTAACAACTAAACTCAGCATATATCATTTAAATCAAACAAGACAAATAGTTATGATAATCAGTGAAAACAGGTTATTAGGAATGAGGGTTTACCTAAAAAACGAGTTGGGATTAAAGCAATATTTAAAAATCGCTATGGAGGCCGCATTTTAAAACTATTTTAAAGGAAACTCGCTATATGCTATTGAAATAAAACAATAAAAGTGGTTCCTGAAAATCATGGAAATCGGGCCATTAGGAGAAGGGTTTACCTGAAACCCAAAATTAAAAATTGCTCTAGAGGCATTAATATTTTTGGCAACAAAACTACTTATATAACATTTAAATAAAATAACAATATTTTCTGCAAATCAGGGATATCAAACCATTAGTAGTAGGATTTACCTGAAATTCAACATTTAAAATTTGCTCTAGCAGCACTAATATTTGTTTTTGCACAACAAAACTCGGCATATAAAATTTAAATCAAATAAAAAAAAAACAGTTTCTGAAAATCATTGAAATAAGATTATTAGGTGTGGGACTTACATTAACAACGAGTGGGGGTTAAAGCGAAAGTTAAAAATCGCTGAAACCGCGTCAATTTTAGATTTTTTAAAGAAATTCCAATATATGCCATTGAAATAAAACAATAAAAATAATTTATGAAAATCAATGAAATCGGACTATTAGAGGGGAGTTGCCCAAAATTTAAAAATCGCTCTATAGGCACCAATATTTGTTTTTTCACAAAATATTCAGCATATACCATTTATATCAAATAAGGAAAATACTTTCTGAATAGAAGTAAAATCAGATTATTAGGACTGGGAGTTTATCAGAAGCCCAAAATTTAAACATTGTTCTAGCGACGTAATATTTGTTTTTTTCACAATAAAATTCGGTATATACCATTTAAATAAAATAAGAAAAATAGTTTCGGAAAATTATGGAAATATAGCCATTGCTAAGCAAATTTTTGAAAAGAGAGCTGGAAATATTTTCTCTAAGACACATCAGCCTACTAAATGCTGGATATAAAATATATTGAAAGAGCTTAGCTAGAAAATTTAATATTTCAAGTAAGAGTATTTTACAAGCAGCACAATCAGGCTTACGGAAGGAAAGATCCTGTATAGAAAATACATTCAAGCAGCTAATTCAAAATGTAGAACGTTCAATTTAGAAATGTTTATCTTATCTTTAGACTACGAGAAAGCTGACATTAAACAGGAACGAGTTTTAAGGGCTTTAGAAAAAAAAGGCATTCCATTCCATCTAAGTGACGTAATTTAATAACTGTATCAAAGGAGATAGACAGGTGTAAATGATAAAGAAATAATAATTAATCCAGATATAAGGTCTAGGCAGTGAACTTTCGTCCACACTGTTTAATTTATACATCAATCAAACCACAATAGATTGGAAAGTTCAAAAGCCAGAAACGGGTATAAGCATACATTTCAAGCATGTTGATAATGTTGCTCTTTGCTAATGATCACTTTCTACAAACAGAAATCGAAGATGATTTACAACTAGCAGAGTTTATATTGATTAAAGTGACAAACAGATTCAAAATGAAAATTCCAGAAAATAAGACTAAGTAATTCTTTCATAGGAAACCGCGCAAAAATAAATAAATAAATAAATAATAATAATAATAATAATAATAATAATAATAATAATAATAATAATAATAATAATAATAATAATAATAATAATAATAATAATAATAATAACGCATTTAACGATGCACTAACATAAAATATTTGGGATGTGATATAACATGCAAAGACGATAAAAGACTTGGTTGTACAAATTAGTAAATTTCGGTATGTATGTTTCACAATTATGAGAAGTATGAGGAAACAAAAAACTAGAAAAGAATCCTTAATGAAGTATATAAGATAACTACAGCTACAACACTGCTAAATAGGTCTGGAAACTGGTTGGTCAGCAAAAGAAAGCAACAAAGGATACAGTCAACAGAAATTACCTCTCTGAAACAGGTTGCTTCTTATAAAAATCTGACAGAAAATTAAATTTGATATTATAAACTAATTTTTACATCTACATTATAAATGATAGAAAAAAACAATAAAAGAATGGGAGGACCGTATAGAAAGTATAAAAATGCATGAATTACCAAGCCTTATTAATGAGTAGAACAAGAAGACGAAAATATCCAGCTGGCAGAGCCAAGAGTAAGTTCTTCCTCGAGATAGTAACGAACCACAAAGCCTAATGAATGTTTGGATGAAGAAGAAGAAGAAAAAGAAGAAGAAGAAAATAAACTTACAAGAAGAACAAATAGCGAAGGTTAGTGCGGATAAGATAAAATAGACAAGCAATATCTATAGCAGAAATAAGTTAAGTAACTATGAACAAAAATAATAAAGTTACAAAAGAAGTAAAAACATGCAGGATAGCCTGAATAAACAAATATAGGGAAATGAACAGCAAGATTAACTACCCACTCACACATTAAGGTCTGTGCACTATTACCAATATCGAGAGACAAATTGAAAATTGTGAAAGTAACCAAAAACAACAGAACACAGAAAAGAATATGCCTAACTATACATTCAGAATATAGCAATGGACATTTCGAAAATACCTTTTAATCTTTTTTTTTTTTCAAATTGGCGCTGTTTTACATATTCATAGACATTAAAATTAATTTAATACATATACATTTTTATTTCCCTTTCCTTAAATAAGTAATGGTATTTTTAAACAATTCAATGTTTGAAGGCATTAGAGATGATGAGGGAAGGTTTGGTACCGTGCGATTCCTACGCTACCACGAAATCAGGTGCTCCAATGCTTTACCTCAGTTGCTACAGAACGTGCTGAAACTGTTGCCCATTTTCTGTGACATATCTTGTATGAAACACTCTACATTAATGTTCTTATTTCTTACTGTGTATGAGGGTTAAATTTGTTTATTAATGTTTCCCTGAGATATAAATGACAAACTATTGCGTCTGGGGACAGAAACATTTCTTGTATAAGCAAATAAGTATTTTGTTTATTTGCCTGATCATTCTCAGAGAAATGTTATTACAATTTATGCACAAAATTAGTGTTTTTTAACCGAGTTTGCAGAATTTAGGCAATTTCCTATACTTTATGTACGTATTCAAGATAATTCACCATGACGGTGTGAATAACTTGCAAAAATACAACACAACGCTATGATGCTGTTTGTGAAGCCTGATTCAAAGGAGTTAGAGACAACTTGCAGCTTCGCTCGCATTAGAGTGGGGCTCACGCAGCTGGCTTGTACACTTGACAACCGATACTTTTAAAAGTGTCTCTCGGTATTTGTTAACGGGGGGAGGCGATTTGAACATTTCACAGATGGAAGGTACAAGGGTAGGTCCATAAGTTTAAGGCCTAACCATTTTCTAGGTATGATAAAAGACAAAAAACATGCTTCATTTTTCAATATAGTTACCCTTTATTGCAATATACTTCTCACATCTTTGAATTAACATTTCAATCCCCCCCCCCCAAAATAGTCAGAAGTCTTGTGAGCAAAATGGGCTTAAAGAGCATCCATCACTTCTTCGTCACACTTGAATTTCCTTCCTCGAAGGTCCTTCTTGAGCTTTGAGAAGAGGAAATAGTCACTGGGAGCTAGATATGGGCTATAGGGTGGATGATCGGTCTCCTTGAAGCCACATTTCTTCACATCTTCCTTTGCAACAAGATGAGTGCATAGGCGCGTTGTCGAGAAGAAGGCTCACATCACCATTCAGCTTTCCTCGCCTTTTCTCTTTGATGGAAGCACGTAGTCTGTGCAGTAGGCCAGCATAGTAACCCCAATTTACTGCGGTGTTCCTCTTCTTGAGGTCAATGAAGAGTATTCCTTTCTTACCAGGAGATTGGGCCATGATCTTCTTGGTTGACTGAATGACCTAGGCCTTTAGAGGCGGTGCTTCGCCAGGTTTACGCCACTCCATTGATTCTCTTTTGGACAAGGGATCATAGTAGAGGACCATAGTTTCATCTCCTGTAACAATAGTTTGCAGAGCTCCAAAGATGCATGACAACAGATAACTCTTTGCTGCTTTTGGACTGAGGAAAGATGTGTAGGTGCCCATCTTGCACTAACCTTATTCATATTTAAATGTTCATGAATAATTCGAAAGACTGTTGTTTAGAAAGGCCAACGTCGGTGCTATTTCTGTAACTTTGAGCTGCCGGTATTCCATAATTTCTCCTTCCACAAGAGCGATGTTTTCAGAAGTGAGCACCTCCAAGGACCGACCTGCACGCTCTTCGTTTTCAAGCTTTCTGGACCCATTCGAAAAAGTTTGGCCCATTCTTTTACGGTAGAATATGAAGGGAATGCTTCCCCATATACACCTCCCAACCGCTGTTTAATTTCATTTAGAGTAGTCGTTCTTTTTTGAAGAACTTAATGACAGCTCAATACTCCATTTTGAATATGTCACAATCATCTACACATAGCCTTCTTTATGCAACTACATCTGAACTGAACACAGCGGAGCAGAAGTTACAGCTGCAATTATTTACTTAACATATAAGATATGAAACCAGATAAGTATTTTGTGAAGTCGATAATCCTTATCGGTGAGGTCGGAAACTTATGGGTCTATCCCCGTACAACTAAAAATAAATCACTAACTACAAGGCTATTTTATGAAATCTCTAAAAATGACAAAAAGCTTCCACGTGTTTTTATTGTTCCAGTACGTTAAATTAAAGGAAATAAATGTTAGTTTAGAGCTGTAAAGTCGCACTATCTGTCAAACCCTTACACATTGGATAGATATGCAGCTTCGTGCTTCTATCTTATTAAAAAGTGATACTAGGCTATGTATTTATGTGAGAGTACCCCCTGCATTGTACGAAAGGACAAACATCATGTGGCCTACTAACATAATTACATCAGTACTTTTTCATATTATACGGTTTTAGATTGCAGTTTGGAAAGATTTAAGTTAAATATTTAAGAAACATGCTGCAGGTGTTATATGACTGTATTCTTCATAGCAAGCATCACACATTCACATTGTCTCGCACATCATAAATAGATGAAGCTGGTACGGAGCTTTACGCCGGGGAAGACTAATGTTAGCGACAGGGGCTGAATTTTTTATCGTCTCCAGAGGAACGGCCACTAAAGTGCTACCTGACGGATTAACTAGCCACTGCACCTTCCGGTAGAACAGTACAGTCATGGGGAAAATATTATACTGAACAGAATATTACTGTCCAGCGTAGAAATTGCCCAGTTACAGGTATTATTACATCTGAAATATAGGTGTTCATACTTGTACTTTAAATGCAAGAGAGATATTAACACCTTAGTGTTACTGTGAGTCAAATAAATTATCCAAAAATAAATGAATAATATAATTATGTCACAGTAGTCAAACGAAAATCTTGCAATGGCTTATAACAATCGTGTTTGCAGTAGTGATGATGGTACATTAGTTTGAGAATATGTTAATTTCAACATATGGCATCTAAAACTACTAGGTAAAGTAACAAACGCAAGCACTAATCAAAATTTACAACTACTTGATGCTGGCATAGTTATTACCCCCCTGAAATATAATGTGTATATTGCAAACCTATTATCATAATATTTCATATATTGTAATCAGTAATGTATATATATGATGGAACTGATATTTATTAATCATTGGATCATTTAATGGTCGATTGGTGAACCTCGCCGCTTAGCAATACAACAGTCGCGAACAACATAACGCTTTGCTAAGCAAGTACTGAAATTGATGCTTGGGGCTTTTGTCACAGCTTGGCTGTAACTTTTCTGCGATCTCAGTCAAACCACACACCTAGAAGCTGAGTATTAAGACGAATACTAGTATACTAGCTGTGCCAAAATGGGGCGAAGGCTCGTTATATAGACAACACCATGACGCTGCCCAGGCCACTTTTTGGCGCCATTTTCATAAAACCGTCATCTATTGGATGTCTTCTAAAGATCTTTTTAACATTTTATTCGCTAGAAATATTTATTGAAAATACGAGTCGGGCTATAGGCTTGCCTTCTCAGGTTTAAAGAGGTGACTCCCACACAGGACGACGTTCTCAACGGGCTAGCAGGTTGAAATTCTCGCGAAGATTTTGTTCACACGGCCAGGGAAGGTTCTACCCTTTTAAGAAGTCATTTGTTCGTGCCTTTGGAAGGCGAACCTCTTTTCTATTGCTGTGACATTTATGACTGTCTAAGGAAGGTTCACCATACGACTTTCCAGTTACAATTTCTGTACCTTCCTTACATATTAAATGCATTTAGAGAGTAATTACACTATGATCATATTGATGGCGTTTGATTACACAGTTTTATGGATATTGATATTACTAATTAAAAAGATGCATGTCACTAATTATATTAATAAGATGTTATTTCACATCTGTAATAAAAAGTATATAACAGACAAACAAATATTATACATAACAGATACAATGGTGTGGTAGCTATGGGCGGTTACAATTGTATTCCCCATATAGTAGAGAAAGAAGCTCTCTTGTGTTAAAACAGAACACTCTGAAAATTTAGAACGTACTTCCTCTAGAAACGCTAGAATTTTTATAGTTTAACTTTCCTCATAACAACGAAAGTCTAAGGAGACGATGAGTGAATGACTTATGTAATGATACCATAAATAAGCGCAAAATCCATAACGCTTTAAGTTACCTGGCATTGGTTTTTCAAGGTAAAGAAAAATTCCGGAAAAAAAAAAATCTTTACGCAGGCAACTTATCTTACGAGATTCAAAATCGCGACCTCTGGATTTTCAGGTAGATATCTGGCTACAACACCACGGACGCAGTCAGAACTCTAGGTGTCAAAGACTGTTTGATTTTACTAGCGTTACAATCTTCTTTGAAATATATACCTTGAAACAATCCTTACGGCCTACCCACTCTGAAATATAATTATAATGTATATTTATGTAAGTCCAGTCATCTTATTTTTGGTATTGAAATTATTAATATAAATATTATGTATATAGTGCACCACAAATTTTAACTTTGGCATAAGAATTATACTAAAATGAAAGTCAGGTGTTTTCCGTTGCAGTAGCTTAGGAAGTCAACAGGGTAATAAAATTATGCAATGCGAGAGAGTCGATGTGTGAAGCCCTTCTTTTATTAAAAAAAAAAAAAAAAGAACAGCTACTGCATGGTAAATAACCTGAAGAGTTTTTTTTTTTTTTTTTTTTAACCGTTTAGGGCTTTGATCCCGTGCAGCTGTCATACTGGTAGCCCTTTAACCAGCCAATCCCTACAAAATGATTTAAAATCTTTCAAAAAATAATGGAACGTGGGGCAGTTGAAATTTAACCAGCCAATGGCAAATGTAAGTTGGAACTTTTGAAGATAGGCGCGATGATTGCGGGTGCCTGTGTGACTCCATTTTTTATATGAATTGATTTATAGGGGAGATTTGCTCCGCTGGGGTATTCAGTTCGCATTTGTTTATCGCTCAGCACTCCTTCTTTAGTTGTTTGTTTAAACGCGGCAAGGCAGCACTCATTTGTAAGTTTCACACACGGCAACTAAGTTTATATTATAGCTATGTCTATCGTACGCAAAACACCAGAGGACGCGAAATATTTTAAACATAATAAAATACTAATATATATTATGTCGCATCGCGTGCTTATTTACCCCACTGAACTCCTCTCCCGACCCTCCAAGTTTCACCCTGAAAAATTGCTGTTATCTTTAAAATGTGGACAACAATAACACCATCAACAACAGCAACACCCTTCCAACAATCTCAAAATTTGACGCCCAACGTGACTACCATAGCAACCGCATTAAAATTTGACAATTTTGTTACAATTTCCATTACAAACCGCTTAATAGACATAAGGTTTGATAAAAGTTCGAACCCATCGTTGTAGACAATGTTCCCTCTATACTTTGTCGCCTGAGGTAAGGCAAAATATACCTAACAGAATTTCTATGAATACAAATTTTCATGATACAAATTAAGCCTGCTGTGTTTATTTTAGATATACGTTGTGCCCTTAATGTATAGCATATACGTAGAAAATGCTTTACAGCTCATTCTCTTTTTGTCTCTGTTGAAAGGAAAACGCTTGTAAGCATTAATAACGTTCATAGTTATGCATTGCTCTTTGTAGTTAAAAAGACTTTTACTTCAGGTTTCTTTCCATACTGCTCGAGTTGAAAACACGAATCCTTAAAAAAAGGAGGATTTTGGCAACCTGACGAATAACTTGTTTCGTTCTATACCAGTGTGCTCCGCTATGCCATACACTGTGTGAAAAAATAAGAGATTGCGTAATGTAAAAGTTTTTTTTTTTTTTTTTTTTTTTGTGAATTTGGACTCTCTTCATTAAACAAATGAGGAATAGAAACCGTGTGCGGCGTCGCAAAGAAGAAAAGAAGATTAAAAAAAAGTGGAGGTGGGAAAGATGATAAAAGAAATTTCACAATGAAAATGGATTTCAATCTGCCAGAAACCTGGTGCTTGCCTTGCCCCGTTTTTTGTTTTCTTATTTCAATCAGCTGATGGAAGAAAAAAATAGTGAGCAGTTTACTAATAGAGTCCACAAATTAGAAATGCTTTACAAGCTGGATTTAGCACAGAAGTTGATATTAGAGTCTCTATTACATTATAAATAATATTTTTGAAGAGTATAACATTTTTAATAAGAAACACGTGAGATTGTGATATAACATTAAAATGGATATGAAAATTGTTAAAAAATATGGAATTACGAAAAATATGTCTTAGAGGATATTATGTAGACACGTATTTCATGCAGTACTAAAAATATATAATGGGCTATGAGAGCCTCTAAGCAACATGGAGATGGAACTATTCGACAATGGATTTAATTAGAACATTTTAAATATATTTCTATTGCAACTAAAACTATTAATAAACTCTCTCTCTCTAACCGAACTAACTGGCAAATGTTACCAATTCATTGTTTTCGGCATTAATTTTTTTCTCAGCACTTGACAGAACCTAACGACAGAAATTAATATTAATGGTAAAATTCGCTAACCAATTGGTCAATAATTATCATTGTATAACTGATTGCTCTATACCTTTCCACGTTAATGGACGAAATCCAAGAATTGCCATTTATTTTATCTATTTGTGTTTGTCGGGTAGTCGTACTTGCCTCCTAAACCCAAGATCCCGGGTTCGATCCCGGGCAGGATCGATGGATTCTTTTCGGGCGTAAAAATCCTAAGTATGGCTTCCTTTGAAAGGGGTATAAAGCCGTGGGTCCCGTGTGGTACATTTACGGCACGAAAAAGAACCTCAAGCCCTGGAAGAAGAGGCCTCTGAGCAAAATTTGTCCGCCATTTTACGTCTTCAATAGAATGGGACGCTGATGACCTGAGATGTTACAGAGCGTCCGTAAAAGCAATCAGTCCTGTTATTATTAAAACTATTTTATTAATTATTGTAACTACCTATACACTACACATGTGGATATTCTTTAATTTGTTCAGCTTGTTTTAAATATTTTCTGTAAAACAGCGTAATGTTTACAATATAATAATTGAACAGTAAGTATAATTTCTAAAATATCGATGTGGATTGTATTTTTGCTTTCATTATTACTGATCATCATCGTTTTAGGGAATATTTCAATAAGTAATGTATTATTCTACTTATTATTTAACCGTTGATAGGGATACTTTTTGCAACAACAAAGTTTCATAAAGCCGACCTTTTGTATCTCCTACATGACAAACATTTCAACTTATAAACCTAAAATTAAGTATTTTAAGACATGAAAATCCTGTTAAAGGGTGAAAGTCAACTTAAAGTGGTCTAAATGAATACATATATTAAAGATAAAACGAAAATTTATAAAGAACAGTGGGTAAAAAGATGATAGATACAGAGACTAGGGGGTTAAAGGAGATGTAGGGATATTATGGAAGAATATAAACTATAGCAAAAGCAGAGAAAATTTACATAATGTATGTATAAGAAAATAACTGATTATGCACAAAGATAGAACAGAAAGCAATATGTGCATAAAGAGAAACAAATGTGCTTCTCAAATGAGACAGAAGGGATTCAAATTGGCATACCGAGTTTATATGCTTTTCCTTCATGTTTTAAGGTTCTTGCCTTGAGATGAAATATTCTGGCGATGGAGGACGAGCTGAGTGCGTGTAATCAAGCATCCCTCTCTCTCTCTCTCTCTCTCTCTCTCTCTCTCTCTCCGAGACGTTTTTATTAAGATAGAGGCTACACGTTCCTCCCCCCATTTCTCATCTTTGCGTAGCAGAGTCGGCAGAGAATGAAAATGTTTCACACAGAACGGAGTTGTCCTGTTTCTCTTTTGTATTTGTTATATTTTGTCAGAATGTCCATTTGCCATTAATTTGTATTAAAACCGCATACCTAACTAAAAGGAAAACGTAATATCTGGTTACATTAGCTGAGTATTAAAATAGTGTCACAAATATTAGCACTATTTCGCACAGTTTTTACTCTTTTCTTTAAGAAGACCTACTATTTATATAAAGCACCTAGGATTTGATCTTAAGAAATTTTGGTGCAGTATTTCATGAAAGAAGATAACAGAAGTTTTATTTATTACGAAATGCATCAACATTTTAATAAAAGCATTATTCAAATAAATAAACTATAACACTCAGGTGATAGCTTAATGCTGTAATTGCAATAAGCACAAAAGTAGCATTGAGATATTTCCCTAAATAAGTTTTTTAATATATAAAGCAAAGACAGAAATGAAAAAGAATAAAATCTCATCTAAACCCTCATACTAAATGACTATAACAGACTGCCTCCTTCCCTGTCTAGCATTAATCCGGACGTCTTCACGTTTTTCCTTGCCCTGAGGTGAACGCCAGGCACCAAAGACACCGAGCTCATTTGTGCCATCATTTCATTCACAACTACAAATTTACACCCGCAGTTCACGTCCGCAACCTACAGACGAGGAAACCAATGCAGTCAAAGCGACAAAAAATAAAACACTAGTGAAAAAAATCATCTGGTTTCAAGAAAATTTACTGAAGGAATTACCCAAAGTAACAAATACCTCACGAGTACACTTTATTTACAATATGGAGTAAAAATAACTGGATTTATATTCGTTTAAAACAGAAATTATATCGATTATGCAATTTAACAAAGAATTCTTTAATACCCAATTTAACAGGCAATACTTAGGTCATTGGCACAATAAACAAGTAGGTTAACCGCTGCTAAGAATTAAAAATTGAGGTAAGAAAAACAGAAAGGCATCGTCTCAGGAGTAAATCTATCACCAAATTTGGAACCGTGGCTCGTCCGGTGCCCAAGCTAGAAGGCGAAAAGAATATTTATCCAAGAAAAGCTGATGATCAAATACCGGAGGGCGTAAACATTACTTTTAAGAAGCTTCCAGTAAATGAGCTTCACAACAGGGGAAAAAAAGAAAAGAGAAGGTAAAGGAAAGGAAGTGAAAGGAATGAATGAATGTTATTTAACGCCCGTTTTTGCTACAGAGGCCCCACAGGCCATGAACACTGATGATACATGAGATGAAATGATTTATTGAGAAAGGATTTATTTTTAAGGAAGGAATCGTTCCAGGCCTGCGTTTAGGGTATCTCCCCGCATTTGCCATGTATGAGGACTGAGGAAAACCTGGAGAAAACTTCAGCCAGGGAGGATGGTCCTGGCGGATTCGAACACCAGACCTCCCGCTCACGAGTCCGCGCCTTAACGACCTCGCCTACCCGTGGCAGTTGAAAGGGAAAGGAAAGGCAAAGAATATATTGTATATTAAGCTGCCGTGTGTCAGCTAAATTCTTCCTGACTCTCGAGGTATTAGTTATTAATCCTAAAATGGGGGGGGGGGCAGAGAAATCCTAAGACTCTTTAGTAAATTTTTATTTTCAAAATAGGATTTAAAAATGTCCACTGTATATGAGTGGACTTTGGCTAGGATTGAACAATTACTAAATAGTGCAATTACTAAAAAATGATAAAAATACAAATGCAAAGTTAAAAGGCACGAAGTTTATGCTGACAATTTGTATTTACAAAATGGATAGGTAGAAGAGAGATTTAGTAGTACCTTATAGCGAAAAGGAAGCCTTTTTAAACAGCCGGAAAGAAATATGTCTTAAGGCAGATTATTTGTTTTCATAAATTCCCTGCACTGCAATTACTATAACCAATATGATCTCCACTCCAAATGGGGGTCTGACCCCTAAATAGCTCTGTGAAAAAATTCTTTTCCAATATATAATTTCATGTGTCACAGTGTCCACCGCCTGTGGTGCCTCAGTAGTAAAAACGGGCGTTAAATACCATTTAAAAAAAATTCTCTGGTTAGTTCAACTCATTCGCATAAGCCACGAAAAAAAAAAAAAATCACATTTAAAATAAGTTAACCCTAATATCGGTAGAGTGGTTAAATATGAAGTCTAGGGCATGAGTACTGCAAGATTTCGAGTCGTCTCTTAAGAACAAAATCTCTGCCCCATGAGATAACCTTAGAGTTCTCCAAGGCATAACATACTCAATGGGAAAAATTAATGGTTAAGGTCGTGCAGGTGGTGAGAGCATTGGCGCGGCAAGCCATATATTATGGTTCGGGCTTGGTCTCAAATTTTTCCTGTCTGACTCTGAGCCTATTCCAGTAGGGTGGCCCTCATTTTTCACCTTTCCCACCCCTCTAACTTGTTCCAATCAACAAAAAAATCGATGTGTGCCAGTTTTCAGCTCAATCGGAGACAACTGCTTCGTGACTTTTGAAGTTGGAAGATAGTATATACAATGATTAATTCTGTACATAAGCGGTACACTTTTCCCTATCTCGACAATTTCTTTTTTCTTCCTAGAGAAATTTGTGAACATCCAGGAAACTCCACAATTGTTAAAAGTATTCAGAATAAAATCTCCCAAAACTTAATGAGCAAAATTCCTAGTTTAACATGAGACATTTAAGAAATTAGTAAATCGTGTAAATTTATTAAGAGAAACATATTTTTAAAACAATGATTTCTATAGAATCAAAACATTATGAGAACGAACATTGAACATTATTTTATCCTAAGAGAGGATTCAGTAGCAGGTGGGTATTTTTTACGGTCTCTGGCAACTATCTGTAAATCAAATTGTTTCTCAGCTTCATATTTTGTGAGAATGTCTGTAACATCATTCAGAAATATCTTCGCACCGCCACGGGTGGCCGAGGTCTTTAAGGTGCAGACTCGTGAGCGGGGGGTCTGGGCTCAAATCCCGCCAGGACTGTCCTCCCTCACTGGGTTTTTTCCAGGTTTTCCTCAGTTCTCATAAATGGCAAATGCCGGGGAGGTACCCTAAACTTAGGCCTGGAACGCTTTCTTCCAAAAAAAAAAAAATCCTTTCACAATATATCATTTCATTTCATGTATCATCAGTGTCCACCGCCTGTGGTGTCTCAGTAGTAAAAATAGGCGTTAAAAAGAAAGAAAGAAAGAAAGAAAGAAAGAAAGAAAGAAAGAAAGAAATATCTTCAAGTTTTTCAGTTACATTTTGTAACCAGGGTCCTCCTTGCACGTTGAAAGGTTTTTGTCTAGGAAATTGGTACTGACATTAAATCTCTTGAAGAAAAATTTGCACCAGAAGTTACAAAATACGAACACTTAATGTTTGTAAAGGAACAAAAATTGGTGCTGAATGTACCTTCTCAGTTTTTTTTTTTTCTTCTTCCACTACTTTATCTGCTTCCATAATAACTTGAGTCATATTTGCATGTGGAAAAATTCTCATGAAATAAGGATAGAACACAGTTTCGGGAACTAAGTGTCAGAGATGGCTGGGAAACAGTTTTGCTGCAGCATTACTGATTTCTGCATCAATATGTTCATAACTTATGACTAGAACTATAGGCAAGGAACAAGAACAAATATATCTTTTTATGGAAATTATAAACGATCTCTCTGGCATATCTTATTCAGATTCTTTCAGACAGATGACAGAGGTATTTTCACTGACGTCACCACCATCACTACATCGGCTGCTTAATGTTGAATCATCAATTTTTGATGTAGCAAGTTGATAAACAGCAAAAAAATTCTATTTCTTCACAAGTAATTTTTTCCAGGTAATCT
This sequence comes from Metallyticus violacea, assembly GCA_030762175.1. NCBI lineage: Eukaryota > Metazoa > Arthropoda > Insecta > Mantodea > Metallyticidae > Metallyticus > Metallyticus violacea. The sequence continues at coordinate 78,545,827 of CM060844.1, forward strand.
CCATTGGAGTGTGTTTCGGTGCTCGTTCTTTCTTGTGTTTTAGTTTTTTTACCGACTAAGCAGCCTGGTCGTCCTTTTTGACGCTAAAGCAATAAATTTTTCTTATCTCTTCATTTTTATCTGTTCGAAAGCATCTGAATAAGATATGCCAAAGAGATCGTAATTTCCTCAAAAAGATATCCCTTTCCTTTTTCCAGCAGTTCTTCCAAATTTTCTGTAAACTTTTCCATTCATCACAGAGTTTGAATAATTTATCAATGCAGTGGTCAGTTCTTCTAGTAGAAAATCGTGCTTGTCAAATAATGGAAACTTGTTAAATCACCAATGCTGCATTTTTTCTTTGTTGTAAGGTTTACAACTATTAAATTGTAGAAAAAAATATTTTTAACTTCCCGTTTCGAAGAAGAATTTAATTGGAAATGTAGTCAAAAAGATGGACATAAAAACCTCTTCTTAACTAATATGACAAGTTATCTGAAGAAGTTGATGTCATTTTATAAGTCCAGGAGAAAGTTACTTTATCCAGCAGGGCAGTCGAGCAGCAACACAAACAGTAGTTCAAAATAATAATTAAAAATTCATTCGTCAAAGACATCATATTTAGTTACAAAATAAGTAAATGAGACACGTAAAATAAAAATATAATAATAATAATAATAATAATAATAATAATAATAATAATAATAAGAATATTAATAATAATGTATTTTTCCAATAATATTAGAAAAAGTTACTTTCCGGGCTAAAATTTCAAGCCCTAACCGTCAATGAGGGGCGGCTTCAGTTCCAACTGAAATGAAAATTTTCCCTAATCGGGTTTTTTGTTGATTGGAACAAGATAAGAGCTTAGGAGCAGCACAATTTTACCTTTCAGAAAATTACCTATAGCTAAGGGCCACTCTAAGCCACAACTTATAAGAAAAATCCTATTTAAATATTATAAATTGTTTTCAGTAGGTTTACATAAATAAAAACGTACGTTTAGATCGCACCGCCACTTTGCCGATTCTGAGATGCAATACAGCAGCAATATTCCATCCTCATACAATCTCGGTGTAAAGAAAGGGACTAGAAATGCCAACTATGATATATATTCCTTAGACACGTTGCAAAACGTTGTGGTGACAACTCACAACGACAGTTTGCTTCGTCAAATTATTCTTTCAACAAAATGCCACCTTTACTCTTTTTTCTTTGACAAAGTGGCACTAACTTGTCAATACCTTTACCACAGAGTTGAGTCGAGCAACATAGCAGCATTTACTGACTGTCACCCGGCCTGACGCTTCACTCAGGGCACGAATTGAATAAGTTAATTTTGCAAACTGTATGTGTTACTGTATTACATATCGGGGGAGATACAAGGAGTGTAGAAAGAACCTTTGTGTACATTTGTTTCTATCTTATAAAAGTCATACAACTTTTAGCAGTAGCAGTAGTAATTATAGAAGTAGAAGAGGTAGTAGTAGTAGTAGTAGTAGTAGTAGTAGTAGTAGTAGAAGTAGTAATAGTAGTAGTAATAGTAGTAGTAGTAATAGTAGTAGTAGTAGTAGTAGTAGTAATAGTAGTGGTAATAGTAGAAGTAGTAGTAGTAATAGTAGTGGTAATAGTAGAAGTAGTAGTAGTAATAGTAGTAGTAATAGTAGTAGTAGTAATAGTAGTAGTAGTAGTAGTAGTAGTAATAGTAGTGGTAATAGTAGAAGTAGTAGTAGTAGTAATAGTAGTAGTAATAGTAGTAGTAGTAATAGTAGTAGTAGTAGTAATAGTAATAGTAGAATTAGTAGTACTAGTACTAGTACTAGTAGTAGTAATTGCAGTAGTTGTTGTAGTAATAGTTGTAGTAGTATTGGTAATTTTAGTAGTAGTAGTAGTAGTAGTAGTAGTAGTAGTAGTAGTAGTAGTAGTAGTAGTAGTAATACTAGTGGTAGTAATAGTAGTAGTAATAGTAGTAGTGGTAGTAATAGTAGTAGTAGTAATAGTAGTGGTAGTAATATAGTAGGAGATGTAGTAGTAGTAGTAGTAGTAGTTGTTGTTGTAGTAATATTAGTAGTAATAGTAGTAGATGTAGCAATTGAAGTAGTAGTAGTAGTAGTAGTAGTAGTAGTAGTAGCAGTAGTAGTATTAGTAGTAGTTGTTGTAATAGTTGTAGTTGTAGTAATAGTAGTAGTAGTACTGATAGTACTAGTAGTAGTACTAGTAGTAGTAGTGGTGGTGGTGGTGGTAGTATTTATTATTCCAGTTAAACTAGGTATACATATATTGGACATCACAGTTGCATGGTCTTGGGAAATACCTTAATTTCTGAAATTAATGGCAACAAAAGAAAATAGAACATTAACAAGAACGCATACACGCATGAAACAGACATACAATAATTCTGACATTCTTATAAAACCACGTATTTCATTAAAGAAAATGCCCACGTTTAGCCAGTCTTGTCTATTTACAATTAAGTCCAACATGCCAGCCTCCCTATACTGGAAGTCAAAAATGAATTCGGGGGAAGTGTTATCCTAGCATCTTCTGTCTGTGCGCACTTAGTCAAAATGTGCACCCAGTCTTCCGGTTATCAGTATAATGGACAAATCCTGCCGTCCTCGTCAACAATCTTACATGCCTTACAGCCTCCCAATCTAAGCCATGCTATTCCCGACCCCTGTTTCAAGCTACATGATATATGTCTCTTTACCCCATCTAGTTTTAATTTCACTCTGCAGGTCCAGAGATGACATCTGCACGCATCGCGCTTCTAATTCCTGCAGGCGTCTTTTAACTTTTTTCAGTACGCCATACCTGTTTTCAATACCGCTCTGCCAAATATCACTTAAACCGGTTTTTGACAATTCCCGCTGTACAAGTGCTACCTACCATTTTGGATAATGCATGTTGTTTAATTGTTGCCGATAGCATATAGCCCTCAGAATTGTTTGTTGTCCTTTAATTATTCTTAGCCAATATTTAATTTCTCCATCTGCAATAGCGATGCTTTCAGGCGTGAGCACCTTCAAAGGGCAACCTGCACGCTCTTTGTCTTTAATGCTTTCTCGACCCATTCGAAAAAGTTTGGCTCATTCTTTTACGGTAGAATATGAGGGGGATGCTTTCCCATATACACCGCCCAATCGCTGTTTAACTTCATTTGCAGTAAGTCCTTCTTTTGTGAAGAACTGAATAATAGTTGAACACTCCATTTTGTATATGTCACAATCTTCTATACATAGCCTTCTTTGTGATATCTGAAGCGGAGCGGAAGTTACAGCTGCAATTATTTACTTAATAGACAAGGTATGACACCAGATAAGTCTTTTATGAGGCAATAATCCTTATCGGCGAGGCCAAAAACTTATGGACCTACTCTCGTATCTGTGACACTGTGAACTTGTGGTCCATTTCTTCTCTGGTTTTAGCAAGCGTCAATGAGCAACATTCAGTGCATGGGTACTAGAAAATTGGATTGTTTACCTTAACATACTGCTTCATCATGCCCAGTTTGATGAGCAAACTTGGAAGTACACTTTTTAAAGGTCAACAGGACTTACATTCGAGCCATTTTCGGATCCTTCTCCATTGGAAGCCAATTTGAATATCCCTGGCGTTGCTTTCCCACTCGCATTGGAAACAGGAAGTTTCCTGTAGTCTCTTTGTTGCACCAGCAGTAATTTGACCTTCAATTTACCTCATGTTTAGTACTCGTACTCGTGGTACTAAATTTTTTCAAGCAACAACTTTAATACATCATACGAATGGAACAGGTATGTGACGTGTTCAAGTTAAGCAAATACATTGCGGTGTGAAGCTAAGACTTGTTTTGGAAGGTACGATAAAAGGGCACCAGGTTGTAGGAACATATCATTTCTCTCCCAATTGATACAGGAGGTTACAAACATCGGTACAAAATACAATTTGTCTTCCTGTACATAATATTTTTGAAATTCACTTTCACGATTTGTGTACCAAGAAAATTTAATTTCGGTTGTCAACTAGTTTGCGCTTAGCCTTAATCCCAGTTAATTCACTCTTCTTTTTTTTGTGAGCTTTAATTCCTTTATCATCATTCATTTCGAAATGAGTAAACTTATATAGCAAAATTCAATATAACAATTACATTTATTATTATTATTATTATTATTATTATTATTATTATTATTATTATTATGCACAAAATGCACACAAGTAATCTCAACTAAAATTATACAATTGTATTATAGAGAGAGATGTTTGTGAAAATCTCTGTGTTACATCTTATCACTGCAGATATAAAACAAAATTACGCCACAACTATGAGCGAAAAGAGTGAAATGAGAAAAATAAATAAATAAATAAATAAAATAAAAAAATGAAAATAATAATTCAGGTCACAGATTTTTATTAAAATAAAATATTTTATATTCTGAAAAATTATATTTGGTAATATTATTCATAGAAGTTTTAGTATCTAATTTTGGAACAGCCGTTATTAAATTTGTTTGCTGAACACTCCAGTTATTTGGTTGTTACATTTTTTAAGTATGTGAGAGCTTCATGGATTAAAAAAAAGTTGTTTTTCTATTCATTTTCATGATTTAGAATAATTAAATGTTGAATTTGAATCCACGTGGCTAAGATGTTAAAGGAATGAATAAATACACAGCTTGCCTAAATATAATTTCCTCCTCGCATTTGTTGCACGAGCTGGAACAGAAGCCAGAAGCCGTACAAAAGTTTCATTTTCGTTCTACCGATAGGAACACTAAAATAGAAGTTAATGGATTTCAAAAGTGGACTCTGGGGAGGAAGTGAAAACATACCTTCACGAGTACGAAAAACAAAAAAGTGACATGTTTTAATTAGTAGTCTATCCAGTCTTTAGTTTCCCTGCTTGTCACACTTTTACCGAAAAGCCAACGCGTATGTGTGTGTGTGCTTATGCCTGTTGTGTTTTTCACTAAGCGTTACGGCATAATTAAACAAACCTCACATCTGCCCCTCTTTCTTCCCTCCTTCTCCTCTCTATCTGCACTTGAGCTTATATTTCCGGTACAGTAGGAGACCTTCATTAGTACTGATGAGACGAAGCTTGGAGGTTTCTCCTGGAGTGGAAATAATTTCTTTCTTTCTACAGAAAACAAATAGGGAAAGCGTGAAAAACAGTCTACTTGTGGTTCAACGCCAAGGAACACAAAGGAGAGAGTGAACAGCTGCCTTAAATGCCCAGATAAAAAGAGCATTTTAATGCAGCTCTCGAGAAACTGCTCAGAATGAAATTCGTAGCTTTTCCATCCCAGATGGAAGACTTAGAAAGTAAACAAGCTGAAGCTTTTAAAATTTAAATATTTGTGCAAGTGAAGGACATGGGCTAAACTGTAGGACTGAAAACATTGTTCATTTGATTCGTGATCTCCAATTTTTTCTACGTGAAAGCTTTGACGTTTTTTTTATTCTTGGGACTTTAAAATTTATAATAAATTTTAGTAAAATGTATGATTACTGTTTGTAATAATTAAATATTATAAAATTTTAGTTAAATTATTAATTATTAAATAAAAAATTAAAAAAAACTGAAGTTAACTAAGCCAGATTTCTTGTTAGGTACTTTTAGAAACTACATTTAAAATCTTGTAGGAAAAATGTTGGTAAGGGATGGGTGTTTATTAATGGCCCCACTCGTCTTCGATGAGACTCTCTCGAGGGCATTTCGCTGGATTTTGATGGCTATGTGCAGCTGGGCCTGAGTGAACGGAACTCAGAAGGTGACGACAAATAACGCTTCGTTATTTACTTGTTGATATAGTTTATTCTTCTTACATGAATATTCGGGGAAACTCACGTCTCCTGTCGAACCATAGGCAAGGTAATCTTGGTAAACATTGCGTTGACCTAATGGTGCCGTTTGCGAGGAAATTGTTAATTTAACTGAATTCTTATTGCAGCTCAATGTTATATCGGTAGTTAACGTTGTGATTGACACTCAAGCTTCGTCGTGGGAACTGGTTCTTGGTATTTGGCCCGCTCTTCCGCTGATCTCCGGGCTACGGCAGTCACAAGTATCTGGGCCTGGAAAATTTTTAGTCTGTATCGCTTTTGCGAAAAATGTATTCCTCTTATACACGATACAAAATAACGCTATCAATGGGCAACGGCGCGAAATACTCCCGCCAATTTTGTGTTAACGTGTCTGATAGGTTAGCGCTTACCTCACTGAATTTTATTTCTATTCGCTAGAAAATTTTGCTCAAGCCAAATGCTTCGCTATTCATCTGTAAGATGAATTTGAACAGATTTCATGCGTTACTGTTATAGATTTTTTACTCGGACATCTGCAACTTTGTCACCAAACAGGTCGGTTCTGCCCTGAAGCGGGGGGCATTTCCAACCCCAGCTGCATTCCAGAAGGGATTACCTTGCATTGTCTGCCTTTTGCCAAGTCTTTCTGTGTTCGGAGAAAAACGATAGTGTTTCTTTGTATTGTTACATTAGTACACGCTATTTCTTAAATATTACCAAAAATTACACTTTATAAACGCATTTAAACACTATACAATATTAATTCTACATATACGGAATATGTTGTTAAAGATCCTCCACTGAAAGAAAATACACAACATACTTGCACATAATTACAGAATTGCTGATTCTAAAATGACAAATATTAATTATTTCAATCACTCTGTAATTGACGGGGAGCCAGACACAGCTTCAATCTACTACAAAATATCTCTGAAGTTGAAATGAAGAAATCGTCACCACGTAGGCTGTAACACCTCAGTCATAAAGACACAATCATTAAATATCTATCTATTCCTTTAAGGGGATCATCCATATTGTAATATGGTTGTGTACCGAACAGTTGGTATTCCTGCTCTCTTCTCTCCAGAACCTCTCACTCAAAGAATATATGCTTCGCAGTGTTGTAATATTGATTGCAAAGTCTACAGATGGGTTTTCCCTAAAAAGATCTTTTTTCTGAAATGACTATGTCCAGTGATTAATCCCAATACTCGTGTTAACTTCTTTCTTCCCAACTTAAGGAGCGTTTTGGTAAGACTGGATTTAGGTCCTATGACAACACAATTTCCAAGGGTTTGTCTGGGATAGTTGGATCTTATGTTGCTCTCTGGCACATAACCTTATTGCGGTTTTTGTTACGGATTTGCTGACCCCGCAGGCTGGTTCAGGTCCAATATAGCAGTTTGAGATTCCCTTCAAGGCCATTTTGTGAGCTGCTTCATTCCCTGACACTCCTCGATGGCTTGGCACCCACCTCAACTCAAGAGTGTTTCGTCTGATAGAACCACCAGTGTTTGAAAATTTCCCCTTACCATGATTAAAATGATTAAAACTGTAGATTTTCTCTATGCCCTTAAGAGCACAAGCCAAGATTGCCAAATATCTGTTTATAAATATCTTCCTTAATAATGCAAGAAGGACTTAGAGAGATATGTGAGAACACGTAGGATTTAAGAAGAAATTCCAGGAAAGATTTTCAGAAAAGCATACGGAAGTTAGATTTGTGTTTCGTGAATTTATACGAGAAGAACCTCAGCGGAGAGTAGACATCTGCAGTCAGAATAGTACATTTATAAATGTATTAATAGAAATGTTCCACATGAATGATAAACATAATATCTCACCTTAACATATGTAGCCGAAAATAAAGGCCACATTTAATTAAATTAATAATGATATAATCGATGTTAATAATTAATGCAAATAAGATCTGATGCATGTATGTAATTTGCATTAATGGTATTGCATTCATTTAGGTAACACCTGAGCTAAATCTTTAGTAGGAGATCATTACTATTAGTATGAAAGTACAGGTTACAATATTGGACCGCGAAATGTGCCGCATGGAAAGGGTCAATGGAATTTTAAAATGTTCGACCAGGGAAAAAGGCAGCCTTTTGTCCTGGCATTAGCTCGTTTCTTTTGAAATATTTTAGGAAAGTAATTTGCGTACCCGAGATACAGTATGTGCCTTTTAAATAGCGCAGAGAGATAGTAACGGTGCATAATGACAATGAGGGAAGAATTCTCTTGAGAAATGAACACATGTCAACCTTAGCTGACAGCTTATGTTTTATAGCCCTTTTAACAGTAACATTTACACACATCAACAGGTTTCTCACTTGGCTTCAGAAACAAATAGATGCTTCTTATTTATGGCCCAGACGTGATCTATCGCGATTTCATTGTGGGTAAATCTGAAATGCTAGAAAATTGAAGGGATGTCACGATTAGAAAAGTTTTCGAATATTTAAGGCAGGAATGTCCATTCTTGAAATTAGTATAGCGTGAGAAGATTTATTTTAGAAGTTTAGTCCTGCTCAACCAATAGGAATCTTCCAAAATTGAACGAATCGGAATGAACCTGCATAACTATAGATAATAAGGAAGGATTAATAAAGCAGTTAGAATTGAACCGAGCTCAATAATATTTGAGGATTTATTTACTTCTCGGGGGAGGGTCCTAACAATAGAATAAACTGTATGTTGAGTATAAGATAAAATGTAATATGAGGAGTTAGGAGTGAGCAGTCGAAGTTACGAGTCGTGAGGAGTCAATGGTTGGAGTCGGAGAGTAAAAGAAAGGAACAGTAAGTGCGAGTTGGGGTAAGTGGGCGTGAGAACAGATAATCAGAATTGGAGGTGCGCGAAGTCTGTAGAACAGGAATAGTTAGTAGTGAGTTAAAGTGGTTGGCAATTGTGAAGCAATAAGCATTATCTAAAAGTCGACTGAGATTTGGAAATATCTTCAAGACAATGCGGACAGTTCGATATTCTTATAATAACAGTGAATAAATGATGTCAATCGAGAACTGTAGTGTTTCCGTGTACCCTGCTAGATTTCCTACCCTTCCCTCCAACTCAAACGGGTCACAAAATTCCAGAATTTCCCTGAGATAAATATTACTAATCCAGAAGCAAAGGGACATCCAACCAAGTAATTAAATGTATCCACATGTCAATATGGTGATTGATTGAATTCCTACAGCTTGTTGCTGTTAAACAAAGTGCATGGTCGAAATGCAGTAGCAATTCACTTCGTTATAAATGAGGAAACTACTACAATAGTACAATGAGCCTAAAATTCCTCGAACCACTGGAGAAAGGCCCCTGTACTTAGGCGGGTTGGAACACACTCGGCATATAGCGCTGAGCTTTGGATTAACAATTCACAATCCAATTTACTAAAAAGAAATTTCCAAAACAATTATATAGTTGAAAAACAAAAATAATACCATCATGACTTCGCCTGAAAGGTGATTCAGTGCCATGAATTCGATAAAGTATTTTAACTTTCAAGATGTTCGTATCATAACACATTCAAAATAAAACTTCCTTTAAAACATTATTTCAGTCTATTGATTCCAGGTTCTTCAAAATTTGCACTTTGTTTGGAAAGAAGGTGTAGAAAAAAGTGTCTGTTTTGTTGGGAATTATTAGAGAAAGCAAAGCTGTATGTCCAGTGGGCTACTGTCTACAATATGTAAATTATTTAAAGGGTGGAGTTCGAGAGAGAAATCATGAAATACTGCAAAGAGTTTTGGGCACTTGGGTCATAGAATTTTCAGCAACTATAAAGATTTTTAATTCCCACCGCCTTGCAGCAACATCCTTTTCTCTTGAGAAACAGGATCCTTAATAAACAAATGCTACTGTTTTTAGTTCTCTTTTCTTTCCAACTTTTTCTTCTTATTTGTTTCCTTTGCTTTGAATTCCTCCTGAGAGCGAAATCTACCCCTCCCCCTTTAGGTCAGCCTTGGAGTTCCCATTGAGAACATTAGTTTCATTGTCTCTTCTCAAAGTTTATTCTTCTAAGTTTTGCTTTCTATATTTTATTTTTCTTTAAATGTATGTTATCCTTTTGCTTTGGTTTAGTTACTTAAGGTATAAAACTACTCTTATAACAATTTGAGGATAATACGGTAACCCCTTGACCGGATTGGTTGGGCGAAATAAATCGCACCAGAGCACCTAGTGGAAGTCTCCTATTTTGTCCACCACGAACTACAGGCTTACATGATAGAATCTAACATTTCTGAAAGATGAAAGATTTATACTTAAGTAATTTGAGTTCCCCTTTACATTGAGGTTATTTGAGTTAAGGGCCGGAAGGGCACGTATCTTTAATGGGGAAATGGAACAGCAGCAATCCTCACCCAATAAAATAAAAAATAAACCAAGACATAGTAACCGCGCGTAAAGAAGTATTTTTATTTCAATATTTATACTTTTACTTAAAGTATAAAATGCTACTGTAACTAACACTGAACTATGTTATAAGAAATGTTAATATTATGTCCCCATTGCCAACAGTGACTTTTAGCAAGTTATCGAGCAGTTCATCCACCTGGAACAAGATTGACTATTTTTTAATAATTGCCTTATCACTTGTCTAAACAAATCATTTTCACATATGCTTTTCAGGGAGTTAATGAAATGGAGCAGGCTACAAGAGGATAGAGATGGACATAATTTCTTAGTAAGCAACGGGGATACAAATGTTTGTTGGAATAAACAATAAAGAGTGGCAAGGAAAAAAAAAATAGGGAAATGTATTAAAGGCTCCATAAAGGTAAATGATGGTAAACGAATTTTGAAAACCGTGAAGAGCATTTGTAGAAAAAGAAGGACGGGAAATATTTTATCTCCAAGAGAGGGGTTAAAAATATTTTAGATGTTTGCTACGAGGAGGCATATTAGAAATATGTTAAATAAGAGAGTGTTGGTTAACTGTAGAAAACTAAAAATTGCATTAGGGTATTTCAGTGGCTGTAATAGATCGGCAAAATATATATATAAAAAGCAATGGAATAATGGATATTTTTTTAAAATGTGTAGTAGAACAGAGGACACATTATTGGCAAAAAGTGTAAAAACAAAAAAAAAAAAAATATTCAAATTCTTTACTACAAATATGGCAACAAGAATGAGATGAAATAACAGTAGGGAGAAGAATGCATGAAATCTTCACATCCATAAAGGAAAGGTTACAATTCAAACCTATTCAACCCAGTAAGGGTTTAGTGCATTATGTAACAGGACACGGTCCACATTGTTCATATTTGCAAAGATTTAAATTACAAGCAAATAATACATGTACTGATTATAACGTGATCGATACAACAGAGCATGTTTCATTTGAATGCCCTAAATACCAGTCAAATGTAGCAGAGGAAAGACGACTACTTGCAGGGAAAGACATCTGGAACATCATGAGAGATGAAGATGATTTTAGGGCATTGAATGAACTAACAAATAAAATATCTTGCAAAATGGCAGAAGAGTATAAAAACAGCAAAAATCAAATAAGAGAAAGGTCAGAAATCATACATTCCCTTAGAAGATCCCAGAGAATCAGGGAAAGGCAAGAAAGATATTTACAACTAGAATTAGTTGAAGAAAAAGGCGATAAAGAAGATAACAGCCAATTTGAATCAGAAGGAGGGTACAGTATTGACAGAAGAAAGGAATAATGGCAGTTTTCGGGCGGAAAGGAAGCAGTTGAGAGAAGAAGAAGTTGACAGAGAACAAAAGAAGGAAAAATAGAAGAGAAGGAAACTGCACTGTCAACACACCATGGTCCAGTATAGCTGCTGATTGAGACCGGCAGCAACCTCATTGATGTCCAGGTGCTGATTCCAGGAATTCCGGTGGGGAGCTGCTCGGATACCAAGCATCAGCAGAAATGAAGATTGTAGACATTAAATATGATAAAAATTATAAATTAATTCATTCTAAATGTAACACTTTTTACTGGGTACCAGTAGCAATTGTAGATGTAATTATAAATCATAGTTAAAATAGCCGTAGTGCTGGATTCCAGTACCGGTTTAGTTTATTCAAGTTTTAGTTTTGTTTAGTTATAGTATTAGCACTGTAGATTTTAAAATCTATAGAATTTAAATTGTATTGAAAAAAGTAACAGGAAAGGAAAGTAATTGCGGAAAAATTGAAAATAAGTATGGTTGTGCGAATTATTAAAGGTAAGAGAGACATGAATAAACCAGGTAGGAAAAGGTATTGCAGGGACTATGACAGAAATATTACAGAAACGGAGGGGAAAATATCAGCTGCAGTATTTAGAAAGGGGAGAAGGGCAGTAGAGAACACATTTGTAATACAAAACTAGTAAATCTGTATTTCAGTCATAACAGGGGAAGAGTGTATATGTTTTTCGCTGATTCTGAAAAGTATTTGGACATAAACAGAATGGAATGGAAATGGAGAAGGAAGCCATAAGCGATGTACTTTTTATTGGAAATAAAAAATATATGAAAGGTTTAAGCTCAGTGCAAGACATGGGAGGTATGAAATTACACACGCAACTAAAAATTTGGAATTGAGACAAGGATACAACCTGAATCCAATTTTATTATATTAATTTATTGCTGATATTTTAGCAAGATTGTTGAAAAGTTGCCCAAACTATTCGATGGCAAGAAGAAAAGAGATACCAGAACTGCTAAACAGAGACAACTAAATGATCTAACAATTATTGAAGTATTGATATTAAAAAGTAATGAAATAGTAAATTTTGCATAGAATAAATGTTTGAAAAACCAAAATAATGGGTTCAAAAAGGAATTAAGTTTGGAATAAAGGCTTAACGGTATTTAAATTAAAAACAACTAGAGGTAATGAAAGAATTTCATTGCTTAGGAATTAGGTTAAGCAATAACGCAGGTTGGAAAACAAGATAAGAAGACGGTTGCAAAAGAAAAAGTCTATGCAAGGGTTAGATAATGTCTATAAGATACTAAGTGGCATTATATATAGCGTTGACGGTTTCAAGAATTTTATATGTAGCGGAAATATTTAAGATTTGTGACAAAACGTGCACATATAGAATGATTTGTTAGGGGTTTCAAACATTTCACCAAGAGAGGTTGGGTAAAATGGAAAGGAAAAGAAAAGCAGTCAAAACAATCTGAAATTTTGGTACAAAAATATAAACCTAGAAGAACATGATTCCATTAAAACTTGTAGGAATTTTCAAAGAACTATTGGTACACTAATAGTTAGTTGATAGGATTAAAATCCTGTGATATAAGGGATTGGCATGGGAGGTGCTTGATACATAGAAGAAAATAATGTAATAGGATTTTCCAAGAAGATTAGGAGAGTAGAAGATAAAAAGGGGGGGGTTAATAATTTTGGGTAAGTTTCCAGAATGAATGACCCTTAAGATTATATAGAATACTTAACAATAATAGAATAAATAGGAATATATTGATAACTGTGATAAGCAAGGAAGGGAAGAATTCGCAACAATGTACACAAGTGTGTTATTGCTGTAAGAGTTTAGAAATAGTGAAGCATGTGTTATATGAGATTATAATTTTCTGGCCTAACCATTTTCTAGGAATGACAAAGAAAAAAAACTTTTGTATTCAAAATGGGCATAAACAGCATCCATCACTTCTTCGTCACACTTAAATTTCCTTCCTCTAAGGTGCTTCTTGAGTTTTGAGAAGAGGAAATGGTTACTGTGAGTAGATCTGGGCTGTAGGGTGGATGGTCGATCTCCTTGAAGCCACATTTTTTCAGAGCTTCCTTTGCAGCAAGAGCTGTGTGCACAGGTGTGTTGTAGTGAAGAAGGCGCACACCACCACTCAGCTTTCCTCGCCTTTTCTCTTTGGTGGAAGCACGTAGTCTGTGCAGTAGGCCAGCATAGTACTCCCCATTTACTGTGGAATTCCTCTCCTTGAAGTCAATGAAGAGTATTCTTTCCCAGTGACCTGGGCCTTTAGAGGCCGTGCTTCGCCGGGTTTACGCAACTCCATTGATTCTCTTTTGGACAAGAGATCATAGTAGAGGGCCATAGTTTCATCTCGTGTAACAATGGTTTGCAGAACTTCTCTCTCGTTGCTATGGCAGAGCTCCAAAAATGCCTGACAACAGATGACTCGTTGCTGCTTTTGGACTGAGGAGAGAAGTCTAGGCACCCATCTTGCGTAACCTTATTCATGTTTAAATGTTCATAAATAATTCGAAGGGCTTGTTTTAGAAAGTTGCAATCTTGCTGCTTTCTGTAGCTTTGAGCCGCCGGTCTTCCATAATTTCTGCTTCCACAAGAGCGATGTTTTCAGGAGTGAGCACCCCCAAGGGCCAACCTGCACGCCCTTCGTCTTCAATGCTTTCTCGACCCATTCGAAAAATTTGGCCCATTCTCTTACGGTATAATATGAGGGGGATACCTCCCCATATACACAGTCCAATCGCTGTTCAATTTCATTTGAAGTAAATCCTTCTTTTATGAAGAACTTAATAACAGCTCGACACTCCATCTTGAACATATTACAATCGTCTACACATAGCCTTCTTTATGTAACTATATCTGAACAAGTGAAGACAGCGGAGCAAAGTTGTAATTAATTATTTACTTTACAGATAAGGTATGACACTATATAAGGGTTTTTGAAGGCGATAATCTTTATTAGCGAGGCCGGAAACTTATGGACCGGCCCTCGTATGTGGGAAAGCCGATTCGGGACATAAGAAAAAATACGTCATACTCTGTATAAGGATGCAACCGATATAAATTTTGAATCTGATAGATATTTCAAAGTAAAGTTCGAGAAAATCATATTTTTAAGCGTTCATTTGAAATTACTTTTTTAAAAGTAATGCTTGTTAAATGTGATGCTTTACCTAAGGTAGTGTAGGTATAAAAACCTGTAAGTAAAAAATCTGTTCTTTAAGGTATACTTATATAGACACTACTAACGAACAACAGCATATAATTTACACACAATTCAAGTATCGAGTTAAATGCAAAGCTGTCAAAACTTGCTTCAAACTAACTAACTACAATCTGATACTTGCACATGCAAATATACGACCATGATGACTAGCTTCTCCCAGTAGGCAGCCGCGTTCTGCCGGCCATAGCTAAACTAATCTTGATGCAGATTAATCCTTAATGAAGCGCATACAACACCAGATAAATATAAAGCAATGTAACTTCGAATATCTATCGCTAGATGTTAGTCAAGCTCTGTTGGATATTATGATTTCCTATATATGTTACAACCACCGACACATTTCCTGGTAGAGAGTGTTTGGTATCGAGCCAGTGAACTGCATTTTCACAGATGTTAAGACAATGGCTATGTATCCGCGACAAAACGTCTTTTCTTTAGTTGCATGACAAACCCTCAACCTGGAGAATCAGGGTTCGTAATACACGTCCCCGATGAAGAGAATGTATCAGCAATGCCACCAGATTTATAAGGGAACGACTTCGGTTCGAACAGGGCCTTTTTATTTAACATTTATACACAGACTTACCTTACAACAGCAAAATAAATTGATAAAGGCTTCTTTCCCCCCCTAGAAAGCGTTAATATTTCGAAAGAATGTTCAAGGAGCCACTGGTTTGTTTCTCACTGTTGATAGTATGCTTTGTGAAAATCTCCTAAGCCACTAAAATAGAACTTTGTTCTGTGATTCATGGAGTGCTCATGGCATGATCATACCACCTGAAAACAACGAAATATGTTCATATCCCGAAGTTTATTTCTTTAGACAATATAATGAGTGAAAATGCCCAGTTATGTACGAACTTTAGTCAGAAATCCAGAATGTAAAATAGGAAACTACGTTTTTATCATCAAAATACATTACGTTAGTCGCAATCAGTTGTCTGGTGCTTCTCCACCAATGCTGCAGTACTATAGTATGGAGACCAGTCAACACTTAAATGCTATAGACGCCTGATGCTAAACTGCGCTGCCGAGGTAGAAAGAGAGCTCAGAGGAATTGGCCTGGGTCCAATATAGCAACGAGGCAATGTCAATAACAAAAATATATGAAAGAAGGTTAGAACAAGGCTAGAGGATATCAGCAGGCAGGAAATCGTATACTCGTAACACGAAAGTCTACTTGAGCCTACTGAATGAAATTAAGTTCTAGGTAAAAAGGTGACATCTGGAATGGTTTGGCTTAGACTGGGAAGTTGGAAGGCTCAAAAATAAAGGATAGTCCTAGATGGTGAATTTGATCATTTTGTGGAAAGAATGAGGAATAGGTGCATATTCCGGCAGAATACTCACTTTGAACACCTGAGAAAACATTTTTTGCCTGAAAACTGTATTGAGCCAATTAGAGGACCATTGGCATTGTGGAACTTGTTTGCGAACCAGACTAATTGGTTGAATTCGGGCATTTTCCTAGCCAAAGAGCGCGAAGGTAAAATCAATTTATTTTCTGATTAGAACGCCATAACTAGTGTAATTATAATATGTAATATGTTTCCACTCATATATCTGTAAATATCTTCAATTCTTACAGTTAATTTCTATCTGTTTTGTTTCGTCTCTTTGTAATAAGTATCAGTTTGTAGATTTTAATTTCTTTCATTTTTCTTTGACTTTTACAATTATTATAAATGAACTTTTTATATTTTTATTTACATTAATATTTCACTTCTTATTATGTTACTTGATCACCGAAAGCGACGGTGCTGTTAGTGCAACGATTGAAGGTTTTTCAGAGTAACAGTATACAAATCATATTCAAAGTTTAATATATTAACTGTATGTGGTCAAAAGAGAAAGTTCTCTGGAGTAACTGTCTACGGTGGTCAGCCAGAAACAGGGCAAAGCTATACAAAGGAATAGTAAAACCAAGGGACATATGTTGCGCCACTTCTTAAAAACCTACCGTTGGCGAGGTTTAATAAAGTTCAGGCTTTCGAATACATTAGGGCAAAGAACTCTCCAGCCGTTTATACAGTAAATTTTAAACCAACCAATGTAAATAAATGTTTTAAACGTTCAAATAGCAGCGGGTGGCATGCGTTGGCAGATGAATTTGAACCAGCCAAAAGTAGATGTATATTTTGAATTTTTAAAACAAGGCGCAATTGTGTGACCCTCTTTGGCTTGGTGAAGGTAACATTTAGCTAATTTGAATTGAAAATATAAGGAGGTGTTTGCTTCGCTGGGGCATCAATTCACATAATCACTTCATTTGAGATAACCAGATGATTAATTCATGTCATCGGTTCCGATGCATCAGATCAGATCAATGCAGAAGTTCAATTCAGAGAGATTCAGTTCAGTTCAGTTCAGTCTGTGTGTTTCTGATAGTCGGATAATCAGATTCAGTTCGTCTCTTTGGAAATTGCGGCAGTTAAATTTTTATTCGACGTAGCTCAGTTATATCGTGCGCAGAACACCAGAGGACACGAAAGACTTCATAGCAACAAATTTGTATACTTTTTATTTCGCATCGTGTAATTATTTACACACTTGATATCTCTCCCAGTCCTGTTGAGCACGAGTCACAAAATATCGAAACAAAACCCAGAAATGTTGTTATGAAGCGTGGGCAATAACACTAACGCGATCAATAGTCAATTAACGATACGCGGCTACAAAATATGGTGATCAGCAACTAAATCACTTCATGAATAACGACACCGACAAAATCGCTTCATCCTACAAGCTTATTTTGGAAATTTTGGAATTAGTATTTTCAAAATTCTCTAATTTGTGAATTTATATATACTTGCAACTCCTAAACTGTTTTAGTTAGTTAATGGGAAAATGCAGTTCTTAACTAATTAAACGACATATATTTCAGTCATATTGTAGGATAATCGGTTACGTTTTATTAAGTAATGAAAAAATAATAATAATACATAATAAAATTTAATAAACAACTATTCATTTTTATGACACATATTTCAAAGTCGATTTGCATTGACGAACGCGTTTTAATTCATTGTTCTTCGCACTGTATTGATATTACTCCATGTGTATATTTTTTCAAAACATTTAATTTGTAGGAATTTAAAATTTATTTTAATTTAATATATTTTCAAACTCTTATTTTTGCGCATGCAATGAGTAAACAGTAACAAACTCTCTAAAATAAATCATATGGCACACAGTTCTGTGGAACACTGTTAAATTGTTCCGGTTTTAACCTCGGGAGAGGCAATATAATAAATGTCACATTTAATTAATTATTAAATATTCAAACCAATGTTAATACGCGTTTATTAAGAATATATTTGAATTAAATTATAACCGTAGATTAGTAAACTAAGGAATTACCGGTTCAAAGTGTGGATTAAGCAGATTGCTGATATTCTGTTGCAATTTATTGACAAGTATGTGCAATGATGTGGAAGACGTGAATGTCGATTATTATACGAGTTTTTTTACCAGTGTTTAAAGCCCGTCTTTACTGCTGAGGCACCAAAGAGGGTGGACACTGATGATACATGAGATGAAATAATATATTGGGAAAGGATATTTTTATTTCAGGACGGAAACCTTGCAGACCTAAGTTTAGGGTACCTCCCTGGTATTTGCCATTTATGAGGACTGAGGAAAACCGGGAAAAAAACCTCAGTCAGAGAGGATGGTCCTGGCGGGATTCGAAACACAGACTCCCGCTCACGAGTCCGCGCCTTAACGACCTCGGCCACCCGTGGCGGTATGACGACGCAGCTGACAGCGATTAGATGGTAATAAAGTTGTGGTCGGAACATATTCATTGTTCGAAGATAGCGGCCTATTGTTTGAGGTTATAACGCTAGATAAACATTATGTGGAGGTTCATACTATCAGACGCCATGCGCTATGAAAACTGAAGGCTGCAAGAAATGCTATAATATTTGCGCACCGAATATGACATACATATTATAGGTTTAATATAATCTAAATAGGATAAGATTTATCATTCTTACTTCCTAAACTTTTGAAGTGTCAAATCAAGCAAAAGAGCAGATTTCGAAAAAAAAAAAAAAATTCTATGGATGCGATACTGAAAATACACCACTGCGTCATACCTGGCATCTCCGTAAATAAAGGTAAATATCTAATTAATTACTGGTCAAAATCTGCCTTTCTTATTTATTGGTAGAGCATTACTAATAAATATCTCTCAAATGGCAGGTTACTGTTCTTATATCTAAGCTATACATAGCTTCCGTTTCAGACGGGAAATAGGTTTTTGACGCTCCATTCCCTCCATGGCAGCAATGATATTACACTGGGAAGGAAATCCAGCGCGAGACAAAAGCATCGATGTGGCTTTCATTCTACTGGAATATATTCTTGCTAATTACAGCTTCTGTAATGAATTCAAACGATTTGCCAGTTTCGTGCTACCACTTTGCTGCGGAAATGTGGGGAGAAAAAAAGCAAAGGCACACTTTAGCTTCACTCCAAGGTTTTTTTACGGTTACCTTAATGAAAACAAAACAAGAACTTTATAGGTTACTCCCATAATGGTAAAAAGACAAATCTACAAAAGGAACAAAGCAATGTTTTAGTCTCTGTTTGAAAGTAAATATTGGGTTATATTTTTTAAAAACTATTTTGTTCGCTTATAAGAAATACACATTTTATTTTCATCAATGTGTTCTTAATATGCTTAAAACTCATACGGTAGAATTATTTTCAAAGTTTAAAGTAGTAACGCTTTCACTTGAAATTAAAATTTAAGTGGCATTTGGAGTATAGAACTGCATTTGTGAACTTTGTACGAAAATTTACCGCAGAAGGCGCTCCTAAAATTGTACGACAGAAGAATACGCTAAAAAGAAAAACGGGACTATAAATGAAGATTTAGTAAAAAAAAAGTACGCAATATTTGAAAATTGGAAAAACATTTTAATTAATTTGTAAATACATTGATGCGACTGATGATTTTTATTCCCTTCAAAAATCTGAGCAGATGACAACGAGTTTAAAATAAACAACAAACGGTTGTGAAATTTCCCGCTCAAATTTTAATTTCCCTTCCTTATCATTTTCGTCCCATTCTTTCAAACGAATTCTGTAATAAACTGAAGTATATTAATATAAAAAGGCAAGACAACTTAAATACTTAATAAAATACACACAAATATTTATGTGAAAGATTTTACAAAATTTGAAATGTAACACTCATTAAACTGGTAAAATATTCCTTTTATCAAGATCGACCTAAAAAGTAAACAGAGCAATTATTAACTTACTGGCAGGGCGAGATGACATCCATCCATCTATCCATCAACCATCCATCTATCTATCTATCCATCCATCCTTCCATCTATTCATTTTTCACCCATATATTTATTCATTCATTCACCCACCCATTCATTCATTCATCTACCACTTTTTATGGCCATAATTATGTTAAGTGACCAAAGTACTTTAACGATATCACATTTCTTTCGGAAAGTGTCACAGTTTTGGATAAAGTGGAAAGTAGCTTGCTTTTGACTGTTCTACTCTCTCTCTCTCTCTCTCACTCACTCACGCAAGCACGCACGCACACAGTTACGTGCAATCCAGCGAAAGTTTAAAAATGATTGCTTCACATATTATATGAGATTACTGTTCTATTTAGGTTGGGCTCATATTTTTACAAATTCCGAAAGCCAAGAGTCTTTCCTTAGTCGTCTTGTGTTGCTTCTGAAAAAAAAAAAAAATCGCAGTAAGATTCCTTGGGAATCCCAAAAGTACTACAGCCTTTTAGAATTCCACTTCACATCTTTAAACCCTGGAGTAAAATTTCGCATTATCCTCTCAAATTTACCACATCTGAAACATTTTGTGCAGTCTTTGCATGGAATTATCCGTTGCTAAGTGGCAGATCCCGCTTTTCTTCCATTTAATTATTTCATTTTGACATCTTTTCTAACTAAATTTGTTTTTTTTTCAGTTTTTTTCAGTTCGTGAGGCAAGCACGTAAAAGAACATCAAGCCTGAAAGAAGAGACCTCCGAGCAAAATTTGTCGGCCGTTTCACGCCTTGAATTGAATGAGACGCTGATGACCTGAGATGTTAAAGAGATCTTTGTCACCACCGTCACCACCACTACTACTATTAATGCTACTTACTACTTTTTCTACTACTACTACTACTAATGATAGTAATAATAATAGTAATAATAGTAATAATAATAGTAATAATAATAGTAATAGTAATAGTAGTAGTAATAATAGTAATAATAATAGTATAATAGTAATAATAATAGGAATAATAATAATAGGAATAATAATAATAATAATAATAATAATAATAATAATAATAATAATAATAATAATAATACAGAGGAATGTAATGTGGGGAAATGTACATCACAGTGAGCATAGCTGGTGGTGGCGAAGTGAAATTATCTTCATGAGAAACGTCCTTCTTTAATGGAGCACCATTATGATTTATGAATCGCTGAAATTTTAGCAATTTTCATACAATCATTCTAATTATGACAATTAAGCATAAATGAAATTATTTTTTCTAAATGCCAACAACGGCTTAGCGAGCATTTATAGCTAAGGAAAAAAAATGTCAGGCACATTTTGGATTTCTATTTATCACAGAGTCTTATAAAACTGGCACTTCTCATTATTGCTTAGAGAGTCATTTTAATATTTCGATGTTCACAGTAATTAATCTTCTATTTCTAGATCTACCCAACTTCTAATGATAATGCTCGTGTCGGACTTTTTTTAACCCCTTTTAATTTCCGAGTGCCTCTTTCTACTTTCCATTTTCTTTAGCACCTGCAGCACCTTTTTCTCCAGCCATTTTCATCAAAGAGAAACAACAGTCTGTGGAGCTCTTATGCGCTAATGCTCAACCACAATGTCGCTTACATTCGGTTTGTTATTACAAAGATTAGAGTCAGCCCGAAACCTCTTTTAGTATTGCAGTTCATTAACTTGCAGCATTTCATTTATTGTTCATTTTTGTAGGGTGTACAGCTAACGAAAATGAAAAAGAAAGACAATTGCTCACATCAGCATAAAGAGAAGAAAAGAAAATTGTTAAGCAACGCCAAAAATGACAAGAAGTTATTACTCCATCTCTTTTTAATAATACATATAGATGCTGAAAGTGTAAGCGAATCATATAATTCTCAACAGCTATACTATATTCCATTTCAAGATATTTGGGGCTCTAACATTATCTGAACATTATCTGTTACAGCCCCCAAAACAAAAGATTTTCCTTATCGCTTACTTTTTTTTTCTTTCCCTTAGGGTTGTTCCACTTTTCAGCGGGTATCCTTTATTCCCAATCTCTATCTCTCGCAATCTTGCCAATCTTCCTTTTGCATGTTGCAGTTTTTCAATTTCTGCTATCCATAATAGTCTTGGACGACCATGTTTTGGGTGCAATAGAACCGCGAGTAGAACTTAATAAAACTGAGTACTGCAAATGTCCCGGTGTATATCTTACAACTGACTGCTTACGTAGGAATCACAATAACAAGTGCCTCTCGCCGCGTGTGAAACGTACAGACAAGTACCAAAGCGTATGAAACAGGAAACTACATAACTGATGACCGCCTATGTCAAATGAGAATTGCTTCTGAGTAACTGAGTCGAACTAAATTACTGATTCTGTGAACTACTTACTGCGTATATCTTTTTGTTTTTAAATCTTGTTACTGCTTGACTGATATATCGTCACTGCGACTGATAAAGGAGTACCCTAGGGGAGCAAAGGTTTCCTTATATATTACATTCAAACCAAGTAATTGTTGACTCAACTACGCCACGGGGTCGCACAGACACGGGCAAGTTTCGCTTCTACCTTTAAAAGCTCAAACACACATTTACCATTGGCTGGTTCAAGTTCACCCACACGTACCAGTATCTATTATTTGAAATTTTAAAACATTTTGTTGACATTGGTTTGTTTAAAAGATAACTTGAGGTCAACGCCCTAACGAATTAAAAAGTCCTCCAGTTTATCAACCCTCCAGTGGTAGTTTATTTAACATGTAGCATTGCATTCGACCATCGAGTTTCTTCCTTTGAATAGATTTTTAGGGCCTTCTTGGCTTTCCAAGCTACCGTAACAGATAACGCCAAAGAATTTTCACTTTTAACAATTAGCCTTACAACGTTATGCCATATTATATAGATATGCATACATGATATCTACATTACTAATTACAATGCATAAAATATTATGATAATTGGGTTTGAAACATACATATTATATTATATTAAATATCAGTTGGTGTAGGCCGTAAGGACCATTACAACCATATAAATAAAACTTCGCTATACAATTCCCTAGGTACTTTGTCCATGAACTTGTAAACTGTACCATATATTATGTAGCAGTAAATAGGAAGAAGTCTGTCAAATTAAAAAAAAAAAAAAATGTTAGACTTAAGTTTTGTTATATCAAAGGAGCAATTATGGGCGTGTGAAGAGAAGATCGGAAAGTGCTTAAGGCATAGAAGGGCAAACTGTAAGCCTACTTCACTGTATTTAGTGTTAAAACTTGGTTCTCTTGCCTTTATTCCAAGGAAAGGCATTAACATGTTGGTCCAACATTCGCAATTTAGAAGCAAGGAAAACCACATTGCGCATACTCGAACATACACCTTTCCCCGCGTCTAATTTTCACTTGCCTATAGCAGGTGCGTATGCTATGCCTGAAATCTCTGATTACTTCTTGGAGGCATCACATCTTTAATGACTTCATGATGCACTCATAAAAAATAATTCTAGCGAAATGTTTCTATCGTTTTAAATAAATGTACCAGGTGGCCCTCCTGCGCCGTCTTTGATGTAAGCCAGTAAAAATCCTATATTTTACTTTAGATGCCAATTAATTGCTGGAAATTCTTATATTGCAGCAAAACCTAACTTCATTTAAAGGACGGCTTGGAAGGGCCACGTAGTATTTAATTATACAATTAACTTTTAAATTTCCTACCGTGTGAAATACATTTATTGACATAACTGAATATGGCGCAAAGGTGATTTAAAAATGAATAATGTATTTTACGATATGTTACATCTAAATT
Source organism: Metallyticus violacea (assembly GCA_030762175.1). Classification (NCBI taxonomy): domain Eukaryota; kingdom Metazoa; phylum Arthropoda; class Insecta; order Mantodea; family Metallyticidae; genus Metallyticus; species Metallyticus violacea. Next base: position 78,569,590 of record CM060844.1, read on the forward strand.
TTGTCTTGCTTTCAACACGTGTTATATAACACAATCATTGGAACCGTTGAGTATTGATACGAATATTTGTGAAATAAAGGAGCGAAGTGAAGGAGGTGAAAATATTTAAGATTACTTTGAGTTAATGGTTTTAATGATTCTTCCACTTGAAAAACATTCTAAGCGTTATATTATTTTATCATAAAGGTATAATAATTTTATTTTTCGAGTCATTGATATGGTGATGGAAGAGGACTAGGAAGAAAGGAAATGAAAGTGATAGAATGTGATTCAGCATATCTTCCGATTATTATGACTCCATTTGAAGAGATATGCACGAAGTAAAGGACTTTACAATTTGCCTCCTGGAACGAGAAGAACTTTCAATAAAAGATGTAACACATGAAAGGATCTGTCACCTTAGGATATGAAGCTTTGTTCTGGATTCTCTTCTCCCTTACCACTGAAAATGACGATATAAGAAACTGTCGAAAATGGAAATCCCTTGTTTACCACTGTCACCCCGGGCGTCCTGGAGCGACCGCAGAAATACATACAGCTGCAGATTCATATATCACTCCTTGTAGTAAGGAGATATTCAGAGCATCTTTTACCGATTCCAGTGCTTGTACTGGAGAACTTTATGATGCAATTGCACAGCGTTTACAAGAAAGTTATAATACTTGTTAAAATTGCACGTTTATTCTGAGTTTAAAGTTGTACAGTTTTAAAAAATCTACGTATTTTCTATAAATAAATGTAGTTAAATAATGCATTATCAGCATAGCTGCGCAACCTTTGCATTAGTAGCCTTGCCTCATTGGCTACTAGCCGGGTAACGGCTGACACATAACCATATATGTAAGATTAGTTTGAAGTGACAACCCATCGACGCGAAAGAGGGGAAATTATGGGAGTCGTGAAAGCATGCATGCAGACTGACAGAGATATTCACAACAATCTTCACGTCTCTCACTCCTTAAATAGGTTCCAGATGAATGCGGGTAGTGTCACAACAAAATGACACAGTACTTGCAGCCAGATTAACGTTACACTGCGGATTTCTTAAGTTCAGCTATTTTCTATCAAAAGCAAAAACCTGCATTAATTTGAACTTGCTCGGGACATTAGCGAACGTTTTACAAAAAAGAATATTGATGATAAATGTTTTCAGAACCTGAATCTAAATTATAAAATGCGCACAAAAACACGCACATAAAATTACAGGATATTGAAAATATGCAAGCTTTGCATCACAAGTTCAAAATCAGAAAATGGGATCCTTTATGTTGTATATCAGGCATACACTCTTTAAAACTTCTTTCGTCTTCCCAGTAAAAGTTATTTAAATTACCTATTGACTTTATTAATTCACAATTTAGCTATTACAAGTGAAACTTAGTCATTTAACCAGGAAAATTACAGTGAGGTTAATTGAGTTAGGGGCCGTCTGAACGCGGCTGCTTACTGAAGAAGTGCAACCGCTGTAACGGGAAACATAAATATAGATTTGCCGCACGTACAGTCAATGTTTTAATTTTAGTATTTATATTTTTACTGAAAACATGCAGCAATATTGTGGTTAAAACTGATAATAATAAGTACTAATACTTACTACAGGAGATATTAAAATGATGCCCCTTAGCGGCAATACATTGAAGGCGTCTACGTAAGAAATTCATATATTTCGTCTAACTCTTCTTCCGTAAGAACACGTTTGGAACACGTTTGGAACACGTTTCTTGTCATTAAGAGATGTTGTCTCCCGTAAATTTTTTAACTGAATGCCAAACGGTTTCTCTAACTGGAACATGATTCAAGAAATATTTTGAATTGCCTTACCACTTCTCTGCAAAAAAAAAAAAAAAAAAAAAAAAAAAAAACAGTTTTTTACAAATGCACAGTAGGTAAAAAGTCGGTTCTTCAAACTAATATATATGTGGCATAACTAATTAAAAAAATTAGCACATGATGAAAATAAAAAGACTGCCAATTTAAAATACTGGGCTTTAACTTTTTCCTTAAGTTTTTGTGTACTTTGTATATTCTCTTTGGAACATAGAGTATGATGCAATCGCAGAGCTTCTCGTATTTCCTCGCGTGATGGTTTTATTCTCAGACTGGTATAATTGCCAATTTATAGCCCATTTTTTTAAAGCGATAAAAGCTGCAAAACATTTATTTATTTATTTTTTCAAATTATCGATTTTCATAAAATTTGCATCGCATGTCATCTACAGACATTCTACATTTCCGCTGGTCCCGGTTCGAGAATTGGTAATTTTTTTATGTTTTCTATTTATTTCTTGGGCGTTCTGGACCCCTTTTCTCCCTTAGCTTCATATAATTGGAATTGCTTGTTGTATCTGGCTATGTCTCTCTTGTTCTAAATATTTCTGTATATTTTATATTTTCATTTTGGGTAACGTTTTTAGTCTTTGTATTATATATTCATTACTTTCTTTATCTGACTGATTATATCCTGCCACAGATTTCAAGAATTTCATTTTAGTGACCGGTATCCTTTCACAGTCTTTGCTTGCTAATAATTTTCATATAGCAATGCAGGCACCACCATTATTTTCAAATCAATGAAATCCTGTAATAAGAAAAAAAATGCAAGTAGTTTTTTTCATTATTTGAATTCTACAATAACTCCACTTTCGATAAATAATTCAGTTACTGTGTAAAAAAAAAAAAAAAAAAGAAAGAAAGAAAAACAATTCATAACAGATGTTAGATATTTATTGGCCTTAATGAGTGAAATAAAATAACATGGGCCTTCCCACCGAGTTCCGAGGGTCTAGTGTCAGCGCGGTTGCCTTGTCACTGTTAGTTTTATGTATCAATGATTAAGCAGAAACTATGAATATTTTTTGTATTTTAATGTTAATCTCAGAGTGTCTTAAAACAAATAAGGAATAAATGAACAAGTAATACCATCTCATTTCCGCACCCAATCTCTGTTAACACTAAACATTCATTGGAAGAGATTCCAGACGTGACAACGTTGTTTTCCTAAGCGAACTGTAATACACACCGTTCTTCACGTATCAGATCAATGTAATATGAATAAACAGCTGTAATCTCAGTTCCAAGCAAAAGGGCTATCTAGGATTTGTCCCATACTATAACCTTGTTAACATTTCTAAGATTCGTGCACAAAGTTGCATGTTTCATAGTAGTCGCTTGGCTGTGGAATTCCGTCAACTGGTATTTCGACACTGAATTCTAACATGAATAATGAATTGTTTCCATTTGAATGTCGCTTTTCTTCTTCTCAGCTTTTTTGATCTTTTTTCCAACATCAAAAAGTATTGCGAATGTATCCATTAAAATATGAAGGATTTCGTTTCCGAATCCACCAATTATAATTGGTGTAACTATAAAGAAAATTATAATGAAGGCGTGGGTGTAACATTGCACTATAGATGTTAACAGGTAGGAAAATAACAATAAATTAGCATTGAAAAAATACTTTTAAAACTTTCCATTATGTTTGATAATCGCTGACAGAGTAAGGAACATATTGGCTAATTCGATTGAACAGTATCTGCAGGTTCCAAAAAATATCGCCGTAACATTCTTGAATATTTTTCCAAAATCACACTTCATCTTTTAATTTATTTTCTAGTGCCTGCTTTCAACTTGATATTAGTACCAATCAAAAACTGAAAACTAATTTGTGATTACCTACATTTTTATGCAACGTGTGCATTTTTATTCTAATGTTCTCTGCACTTTACTCTTAGGAAATGCCACGGAAGCCAAGCTACTGTATCAGAAGTATTTTACAACTTTCCGGGGCAAATAATAAATGCTTGAGATCTTATGTTCTAATTTCATGAATACTCTGAGAATATGACAATATCTGCACCTAACGTGAACATCTAACGCTACAGGGAACCAGGTTTTCCAAACAATTTTATTCAATCATTAAGAAACAAAGTTTTCCACCATTAATATAAACTTTAAAGGTAGTAAGTTCATAGAATTTTCTTAAACTGCTTTATAAATTCTAAAATATATATTTTAATTTTAAAAACTGACAATTTCATATGACGTACTTCTTTATTCGCCTCCATTATTTGCTTACCACAGCATAAACTTAACTCCATTATCTCCCCTAATTCTCCCGCACATTTTTGCAGCAACTTAGTAGAAACTAATTTCCTTATGTGATAATATTTTGATCATAGGCCCCGAGTGGAAGCATATCTCCATTGCCGTACAGAAGAAAGAGAGTTAACGAAACCCATTGGACAAATCCATTAGCAGCGGTCTGGGTCCCATCCACAGCTCTCAAACAATCGGCCGATACCGACCGAAAAAGAGATATTACTTGTGTCGAAATCGATTTGAGAGAGCGCGACCTGCATAAATATCGCTCTGCTAGCCAGCTCCTTCCGGCTACAACTGCTCACTTGCCCCGATAGGAAATGAATAGGCTGCCAGGGAAATGGAATTGTTTTGCAAACATTCCTTTCCATATCGAGAATTGATTCCGATAGGGTACTAGAACTATTTGCAAGGTTTATTCAATGTGTGTTCGGGTTAAATATGGGGTAAGTTGCGGATATGCGCCCTCTTATCTAACTCGTTTACGCGGAAGAGTGACCGCGTATTCAAAGCGTCCTTCATGGCTTAGTAATGTCCTCTTGTTACTTGATAACAGCGAAAATGAGGAATGTGGAGTCTGATTTTTGAAATGGATTTCTCATACAAATGCGGCATTAACACAGATTTTCTCTTTTGTCATAAAGTAGCAAAAACATAAAATATTCATATTAATCACTGAAATATAATTAAATATTTCAAAGCTATTCGTTTTTTATAAATAGTGTTTAACGCCCGTTTTTGCTACAGAGGCACCACAGGCGATGGCCACTGATAACACACGAGATAAAAGGATTAATTGGGAAAGGATTTTTTTTAAGGGAAGGAAATGTTCCAGGCCTAAGTTTAGGGTACCCTCCCCGGCATTTGCCATTTATGAGGACTGAGGAAATCGTGGAAAAAACCTGTCAGGATGGACGGTCCTGGTGGGCATCGAACCCTCAATCTCCTTACGTCTCAACGCCTTAACGACTTCGGCCACTGGTGGTGGTGTATTGATGTAAAATACACTCATACAAATTGATTATTAAAATACATAATTTACATAAAAAGGTACTCTCCAGGAGATTAATATACAGAACTTTATTTATAAAACTAATCCGCTCATAATATTTTTACCTAACGCATACTAGGCCTACGTAGCGAGTAAATCTGTACTTTAGCTCCGCTCCTGTCACTTTATGAATCTGTTCCCTGCCAGTATCACGATAGTATACATTCATTTGTCAAGATTATTGGAAAATTAATCCCAGAACAATACATTTTTGTATGTAAATACTTTTTTTAAACACGAATACGATGCTTGTCGTAAGCGTGCGGAATTAATTCAGAGCTATTTGGTTACCCTCTTCTAGAAATGGAGTACGTAACTTATACTAATAATTGCAAAACAATAACACGAAGGAAAGCGTGCGGTTTTAACAGAGGACAAATGAGAGAACATTGGGCTAACTTTCGAATCGACAATAAAATAATTCCCAAAATTAGTACAAATGGATGTTTCGGAAAGCAGAGAAAAATATTATCAATGAAATCAGAAGCATTATGGTAATCGAACATTGTATAGAATATGCTTTGCTATTATAAACAGACGTTGCCAGCATCTTCTATAAAGTAAGAAATGCAATAAATGTTCACAATTACTGGTTATTGTAAGCATTTGCCCCTTTTTGGTAAATGTACGTAAACAAAATGAAATTGTATTTTATGCCAATTTTGCCATAACTTTTTTTCAAATTTATTGGCAAGTGTACACATTTACCAAGGCACTGTGATACATTTTGGTAGGACAAATTAAATCAGTTGTATATTGTTACATAGCTCCTTTATTTGTGTAAATATGTTTTGGCACTGCTGAAATATCAATAATTAGTCATCCATATTTTTGTGGGCATACATTTTTGTTTACATGTTTACATTAGTGTTAAGTTTCATTTTAATTTTTTTCATATCAAGGAAATTGTCAGTTAATTGTTTATAAGAATACCAAGAAAAAAATAAGTAAAATAAAAAAATTATCTCTTGAAGATATCCAAAGGAGATTTATAGGTTTAACCGAGAACCACATGTATTTTATCATTCAAATACATTTCGTATGGAAGCAAGCATAGTCTTGTGCGAACAAATGTGAAAAAGCAGGTAAATTTAGTTTTATAAGTTATACAGTGCTAATAACCGTTTCCCTCCATTTTTAAACCACATTATTGATACCCATTGTTGAGACAGTTAATGATAGTTAGTGCTTTTATTGTTTAGAATAAGAGTTTAAACAAATTGTTTATGTTTCTGGCTGTTTTAACATTTTATTTAGCAAACGTATTTTTATAGAAGAGAAATATGGCCATAATTCTCCATAAATTTAGTAATATGGCTTACAGACAAATAGAATCTGAATGGAATGTAAGTTTGGGTTGTCTAGGAAAGATGATGCCTATGTAATCAGAACCAGCAACATTACTGCTGAAAAAAATAGTTTTCGTTTAAAAAACGATTTGGAGACTGCGGGGGTCAAAATTGATGATTGAACAATGCGTAGCGGTTTTTAGAAGCTGTAAGGAAAACTCAAAGAGCGGTCAGAAAACGTAGCCTATAAAGAAAAAGAGATTGGCTTGGGCTATAAAATATAATAGCTGGACACAAGAAGATTGAAGAAGGGTCCTATTTTCTGATGAAAGTCAATTAGAAGTGCAGGGTTTGAATGTAAGAAGAGATGAAGTGGAAATCACACTGAAGCACATTAAACAGACGGTAAAGTTCCCACAAAAGAAGATATTTTGGGGCTGTTTTGCATTCACAGGCACTAAATGTTTGATTCCTGTTGACAAAAGGAGCCGCCCCATAAGGAAGAGATTGGCAAAGGAATTGAGCATTGAAGAGGCAATTTTCCAGCAACTCCTAGCCCCATTCAATAATGTTAAAAGACTTCATGGCGAAATATGGTTTTCCGTGTTTGGACTCGCCTGGAAATTCACCCGATCTCAATCCTATAGAAAATCTTTGGGCTATTCTCACGAAACAGATCAGCGCACCACTAAAGAAAATATTATTTGTGATAAAAGTGGGACTTCATGACTCAGAAATAAGTGAAGCATGTAAGAAACTCATTGACTCTATGCCCAAAAAAGTGTTTTAAGGCAAAGGGCGAGCACCTTAAATATTAAAAGCATTGTTTAATAAAACGTAATATTGAAATTTTGTAAAATTATTAAAAAAATGGGATAATACCTTTGTTCACATTAATTTCCACAAGGGCGTAAGACATTAAATTCTTAGACATCATCATTGAGGAGAAATTATTGCTAAATAAAATATTTCATTGCACAAATTCTCATCTAACTAAACCTGCACAAATACTTTTCTAATCAGTTTTCCTCCCTCGTGCAAAAGTCACTCAGTGGGACAACTTGTAAATTATCAATAGCGATGATTGATTTCCAAGTTTCAAGAAAGCCAAATGCTAATTGTTAACTTCGTTTACATTCACTAATAATTTTTCACAATGAGGGCTTTTGTGATTGACTGTAACATACTCTTTTCTGCCTTAGAAGCACTCAAGAAGTTCGAAATATGGCAAGCGATAATCTGTGTCTATGTATGTGTTTTATTATTTTTCTGCTTCTTTACGTTACAGTATATACATGGGTAGGTTCATAAGTTTCCGGCATCACCGATAACGATTTTCACCTTTACAAAATCTTTGCCTAGTGTCATACCTTATCTGTAAGTATATATTGCAGCTGTTACTTCCGCTCCTCTGTGTTCAGTTGTTCAGATATAGTTGCATAAAGAAGACTTAGTGCAGAAGATTGTGACATGTTCAAAATGGAGAGTCAAGCTGTTATTAAATTCTTCACAAAAGGACTTACTCCAAATGAAATTAAACAGCGATTGGACGGTGTATATGGAGAAACACCGCCCTCATATTCTACAGTAAAAGAACGAGTCAAACTTTTTCGAATGGGTCGAGAAAGCATTGAAGACGAAGAACGTGCAATTCGGCACTTGGAGGTGTTCGCTCATGAAAACATCGCACTTGTGGAAGAACAAATTATGGAAGACTGGCTGCTCAACGTTCCAGAAATAGCAGCAAGGTATTTCTAAAACAACAGTCCTTCGAATTATTCATGAACATCTAAACATGATAAGGTTAGTGTCTAAACTTCTTTCCTCAGTCCAAAAGCAGCAACGAATCATCTGTTGTCAGGCTTTTTGGAGCTCCGCCCTGGCATCGAGCGAAAAGTTCTGCAAACCAACGTTACAGGGATGAAAAACTATGTTGCTCTACAATGATCCCTTGTAAAATAAAATTAAAAAAAAATAGAGAGAGAATCAATGGAGTGGCGTAAACATGGTGAAGCACCGCTTCTAAAGGCCAAGGTCAGTCAACCAAGAACATCGTGGTCATAATCTTTTGGGACTGTGAAGGAATACTCTTCATTGACTTAAACGAAACAACACAGTAAATGGGGAGTACTATGCTGGCTTACTGAACAGACTACGTGCTTCCATCAAAGAGAAAAGGCGAGGAAAGCTGAGTGGTGGTATGCGCTTTCTTACGACAACGCGCCTCTGCACATAGCTCTTGTTGCAAAGGAAGCTGTGAAGAAATGTGGCTTCAAGGAGATCGACCATCCACCCTACAGCCCAGATTTATCTCCCAGTGACTATTTCCTCTTCCGAAAACTCAAGAAGGACTTTCGAGAAAGGAAATTTAAGTGTGACGAAGAAGTGGTGGATGCTGTTTATGCCCATTTTGCTGACAAGACTTCTGACTATTTTTGGGGTAGGATTGAAATGTTAATTCAAAGGTGTGAGAAGTGTATGGCAATAAAGGTTAACTATATTGAAGCGGAAATATATTTTTTGCCTTTATCATACCTAGAAAATTGTTAGGCCGGAAACTTATGGACCTACCCTCGTATGTACGAATTTCAATTTCTTGAAATAAGGGCAGTAATTGGTAATATTGAGTTTTCCTAGTATATAATTTGGAAACTGATTTATGACATGGATTACCACGCTAACCTGGCGGCATTCTTTGTTTATTAAGTGTACTTTTTATCACTAAATGAACATCTCACAAATAAATGTTCAAGGACTTCCAAGCTTGCATTACAATGTACTTGTTAGATGTGGGGAGAAACAAAAGAGAGTGTTATATTTACTGTGAAGACGAACAGGCAATTAGCTTAATCCTTGGAATGGAGAAGATTTTAAAGCGAGAGCAGAATTAAAAAAAAGTTGCTGCTCTGCGTTTCTCGGCAACTGGCTTTTAGAATCCCCGGCTACAAATCCAAGCACTGGGAAGATCTGGGCACAGCAACATCAAGTCGACATTTGGCTTGTTTTTGTTACTTGAGAAGGGGGATCATTGTAAAGCCCGGGGTCTCAATGGACGCTATAAATAAGTTAGAATGGCTAAAATATTGGGTGCCATATATTTTGCGGATCCAAGGTGTGGTCTGTGAGGCCACGTAAAACCGAGTTCCAGACAATGAATAAATGAAGCAGCAGAAGAGAAAGACTCGCTTCAAGTCCTGACGGCACGATCAACCAGAGAATTATGGGCCAACAGCCTCATTAAATAGTAAGCCGGGGTACGTAGTTTCAACTTTATAAACCAATAAACCGGATTAAGCCGGAGGTCCTTGCTGGACTGCTGCTTCCTCAAGAGAAGCACAAGTTATTTGTTTGTGTTTTGTTATTTATATCCTCAGACCGATAGCATGGGTCAGTGATTTCTTGAGGGGCCTACCAGTAAGACATAGGAGACCGAAGTGTGACCTTCAAATACAGCTTTGTTGTTGTTTTGTAGCGGATTCGATTGCTGGCAGGAGATCAGAATGCATATATATTCGAATATCCTCAGATATCACACGGAAATTGACAGTTTATTGCATTTGCTCAATATTTACATTTACCTTTAATAAATCAGTACATTCACATGTGCAGTAAAGTGCTTACTTTTGAACATTTTGTTAATATAATTTTAAATATTTTTCCTATACTTCATATTATGTTTATAATATGAATTACAGTTTAAATAATATCCAAATCATAAATTTAAACAATTAGCAGCAATATACATGATAGTTATATTCTCATATTTTTAAAGAAGATGATGGAGAAATGTACCTATCATCCGCTCTATTCTCAAGCGCGAGTACACGCCAAACATTGGATATTTTTACCTTTTCTGTCATGGCCTGCTACAGTGACCGCTGCTTCCTCTACTTCCGTCTTACGATTTCATCGATAGAGTGCAGTACCGCAAGGAAACGGCATGCCAGCACCCCGCCGGTCGCCTATCACGCGGCTTTCTAGATCGAAGTACGCACCTGACCATCAGCCAGTTTCCCAATTGTCCTCACGAGACTAGGTGGACCCCGTTCCAGACTTCCCTAACTTTGAAACATTCCTGAACAGTACCGGAAATCGAACCTGGGTCCACCCGGACAGCACTCAGCAACGCTAACCAAGATCAAGGAGGTCGCTTGTCGACATTTAGACCTTTGAATTAAAAATCCTTTTAGCATTTCCTTCAGAGGTTTGTTCTGAACACTATAGCTTTGCTATTTTGTTTAAATGTTTAGTGCTTTATTTAAATATAGTTTATATTTGGTAAATTAATATTTTACAAGTCCGGCACAAAATGCGGACTTGAATACCTTTTTAAAATTACTAGTATTGATGAACTATTTTTGCAAAATTAGTACTGGAAAATCATAGGATGAAACTAGAAGGCGCTGGGATAATTGCGTAATTTTACTGTTGATTATTGTTAAAGTGGCATTAATTGAAAAACAGTAAACTTTTATTAGAAACTACAACCAATACGGGCTTTATGCAAACACCGAGCTCTAATGCACTAAGATATATTGTGATGAAATAATTGATTCACGAAAAGACTTAATGTACTTTTATAAAATTACGTTGACATTTGGAATATTTTCTTATGGCACACCTGAATTTTCATAGGAATATACTTAAGTCTATTTTGTGTTTCCGATAATTTTCCTATAATATTAATTTTATGAACTCCGTAACTGAGGTTTTTATAATTATAGGATATGGTGGTTAGCAAACCTACACAAAAAATGTATAGACAAATGGCACAATGCTATTAAAAAATATGCACATTGAATCCATTGTGATCTTTAAGTCATTGCCAGATTCATTATGGGGATCATATGGAATGTACAGTTAAATATAAATTGAATATTTATACTCAACAGAAATATATTCATTCGCAAGTCCGCCAAGACCAGTGCATTCTCCACCAACCAGTTGCGGCTTAGCTACGATGTGCCTCTAGCAGTATGCAGTTCAGGCGTAAGTCACTCTTTCGGGTCCGTTGTGTTGTGCAATGTCTAGATATTCACCGAGTAAGCATATAGACACTTCGAGGACGTATAAAGTGTAATAAACAGTGTTTAAAACAATAAAACTCTAGACTTACATTTGAAACCTACCAGTAACATATAAACAACAATAAGATATCCAGCAAATAATATTAACCAAACAGGTTTTGTGACATTCGTAAAAGGAAATTAAATTCTCATGTACTCACAGAATAAACACTTAGTAAACTATGCCCTTCCTTGGAACATCGTACTGGGACTTCTAACACAGCAGATAGCGCCGGTCAGCGGCCAACTTGCAAATGGACTGTTTAAATTGTCCCACTCTATTTAATGCATTTGCGTAGATGCCAATAGCCTTTTAAAATATTATGCAAATATTAAAGTAGTACTTATTACTTTAATTTTCATCACAATTATGTAGGAGCAGTGATTTGTTCTGAATTTAAATGCAGTGAAATGCAAAACTTTGTTCAAAGGAATGAGATATTTCCTATACTACTTACGTTTAAAGATATATTTTCTCCTGCGATATGAAAAAGCAATATTGAGTCATTTTAAATTATCTTTCAAAACAAGAAAAAATTTAACGTTAAATTAAATTTTGTGTATTCATAAGAATTTATCTTATTGTTATACGAGATTTATTTCTTTTCCCAACATCCGATCGCTCTGCTATGTGACCAGACAAGCTTAAGGAGCCGGATCATCGCACTGTGCTACTGCCCAACCATAACGTCCGCCAAGGCCGAGCTCAATATACCAGTTGGAATTGACAGACACTTCAACATGACCGGCATGATTAATTCTTCCACCAAGTGCGAGTTGCGAAGCGTCATTCGTTTTCTACAGGCAGAAGGGAACAGTGCAGCAGAAATTCATCATAAAATGAACTGTGTTTATGGTGCAAACTGTACGAGTGAGTATGTTGTGCATGAATGGTATAGGGAATTTAAAGAAGACCCAACTGATGTTCATTATAAAGGTGGACAAGGACGCAAGTTTGTAGCTAGAGAAGACCTCGTTCAGCGAGCAGATCAAGTAATTCAAGAGAGACGGAGGTTTACCATCAGTGAATTGTATATGGAATTTCCGGACATTTCAAGATCAACTTTGTACACGATGTTACACAACACCTAGGCTATCGAAAACTGTGTACGCTGGGTTCTCCAAAAAAGACCTCTCCACACCTTCTATAAAGTGGATGCTGGAAAGCTCGTCTATCGAATGATAAATATCTTTATCTTCACGGTGACTATGTGGAAACCGCCACGGTTAGCCGAAGTCGTTAAAGCGCGGACTCGTTAGCGGGAGATCTAGGGTTGGAATCCCGCCAGGGCCGTCCTCCTTGCCTGAGGTAGTTTCCAGGTTTTCCTCAGTCCTCATAAATGTAAAATGCCGGGAAAATACCCTAAACTTAGGCCTGGAACGTTTCCTTCCTTAAAATATCTTTCCCAATATATCATTTCATATATCATCAGTGGCCACCGCCTGTGGTGCCTTAGTAGTAAAAAAGGACGTTAAACACTATTAAAAAAAATATGTGGAAAAAGTAACTGTGACTATATTTGATTCAAGGTAATATTTTGTGATTCGCATTTGTCTTTTTGTTACGCCCAATCGGAGGTTGAAAAAATATCCCTCGTACTTTCGATTACGATTACCATTTTTTTTTTTAATTTTGGGAGATAATATTAAATTTGTTTACTTCCTTTAGCTTTGAATACTATTTTGTTAACAAAGTAAATAAATTCATTTTTCAATCATGTTTATCTGCTCCCATTTTTCAGAGCTATAGAATGAAAACTTTTTTTTTTTTTTTTTGGTATCAGTGAACTTTTCGAAAATTAAATATCTTTTCAATATAATATGGGTCATAATAATTGCAGCGTAAAATGAAAGATCGAAAACTGAAATCGGTCAATATAAAAAGTGACGCCAATTGCGTCAAATCGCGCGTAGAAATATTGAACAGTATAGCTACTAGCAGAGAATGCAAACAGAGAGAGCGAAAAAAGAGTGTTTGTAAAAGGGCTGGTACATTTACATAATGCATTAATACAATAAAACTGGCAAAAACTGTCTACAAAGTACTTGTGGTTGGATTCTGCAGAAATAAAGTTGCATCGCTTGGTGGTGCGCATTAAATAACTTGGATAAAGGTTCAGAACACTAAACCCCAAACTGCTCATTTGGCTGATGGATATGTGCGGCAGGTCATGACCAGAGGGGGCGGGGGAATAACACACACAGAGATTTCCGCACAGGCCTAACTCCCTTGCTCGCTACATCCCCCTCCCCCAGAGAAACGCCACGGACAGATACCCTCAATTTACGGAGCCTGCAGCAACGGAAGCCTAGGCATAAAGAATAAGCGCGCTCACACTGCTGTGCTGCTGGAGAAATCCTTTGCGTAAAGTTGTGAAGTTACAAGCACACACAGTAGACGCGGAAGATGCATCAGCTTTTACTGCATAAAGCTCTCGAATTTATGAGGAATATAACTGCAAAATGGGACCTTCTCCAGTAAAAGCCTAATAAAGCTGGCATTGATTGATCTCATGCAAATGAATGCTGGTCTAACAAGGGATGCATTTAACATTTAACCCGCTCAAACTGGATATTGAGGTAATTCTCACACCTTAAAGGCAGTTTTGACTACGCTAGGAGTATAACTTCTATTGAAAACACGCATGCCCTGATCTAATTTCATCAAAACTGTAATACCTGTGTATTTGTAGACGAAGGTAACTCAAAAAATAAGTTTCCCTAATTTTTTATAGGTAACTGTAACCACTAAAGTTGCTTAAGCTTTTGTCAAATGTAAAACGAGCTTTCATATGCCCTGGCGTTAAAAAGTGATATTTGTTCTCTTCTTTTCCCAAACAGATGAAAGATTAAAGTTCACCTTCAATTGATTCAACACAATACATTTGTCCTTTAGCAAACTTTTATCACAAAATATTTAAAATAGCATTAAAGCATGCAAATTATTGGACATGCGTCACCTCCTGTCCACATAGAGAAGCACTTTCTCTGTGGAATGTTGATAGGTATCGTATTTTCTGCTCAAAAAGGTCAAAGCAGTGCACCCCCCCCCCCCCGTGACCACTCGCTCAGTACGCGCATTATTTTGCAACCGTCGCTATTGGCTCATCTACTAGTGCACCTGTGTTCCATCTATTGGCGTTACTACAAACTAGTGAATACGTAAACCGCAGCGCACTTTATACCATTTTTTTTTCAGACTAATAAAATGGAGCATTATACTTTTTGATCCACCCTCATATAATCCACCATAATAAAAAAATATTAATAATAAGAACAAGAATGAAAGAATTAGAAACAGAATTATGAAGTTTAGCTTTTAAGTAAATTAATTTATGAAATTGTTTTAACTAAACTAAAAATATTGAAACAATAATTGTTATTATCATTATTATTATTTTCATTATTTTCTGGAAAAACACTTGTAAAATTGTTATTCTATAACATTCCTAATTCAACTGTTATTTCAGCTATATACATTATGTTATCTAAAAGGTAGCTTTCAAAGAACACATAAGTTAAGAACATAATTATTTCAATGCAGATCTGCTCTTTAAGCTTCGCAGTGGCACAAAAGGTTAGCCCATTTTTGATTCTAAAGAAATAAAGATAACCGCGGATAAAGGCATTTCTTTGGAATATTAGATTCTATTTTTTTTTTAAATATTAAATAGAATCTAGTAAGGAAAAGAAACATCCCAATTGAATTCAAAAGTAACTACATTATAATAAAAGATGTTTAGTATGGTTATTTTCTTTAAGCACCAGGATGTTTCTTGTAAGATATTTAATATAGAATACAGAACACAGAAAGTGGGGGTTTTAACAGATTCTGAAAATAAAAACTGTAATAATGCAGACACAGTTAAACAATAGATTTAGTTTTAGAGATCAACAGTATAGCCACAGGGCTATTCCTTGTAAAGCCAAAACAGTGTTCTATTTTGAGTAATTTTATTTTTGAAATAATCAAAATATGCTGACTTTGGGACATCTGGATATGTTCCTGCCTGCAATTAAAAGTTAATAATGAAATTTACAAATTGAAATAAGCCTTGATAAGTGTATTTTCAAGCTGTTGGATTGCATAAGCAAATTTGTACAAATATGATATATCCATCTCTGTACTACTAAAATAAAATTTTTGTAATTTAACATTTTATTTCATTCTGGAAATTATCACATCTGAAATAATGATTGAAAAATTAATGTGTGTGACACTTTGCAACGATTCTTAAAAATTGTCAAGTAGAAACTTACAGTTCCCCCCACAATTTAAACTCTTATGGGGTTACATTAAATAAATACTTAGAACTTCAATTGTATAAACGATAATCTGAACTAAAATTTTGACAGAAAAAAAGTATGTTCATCAAATTATGGAATCGACATTTCCTTAGCACATAGAAATTACAGAGTTTGATGGAATTCCATTATTACATACGTTGAACATAACCTTATATCCCTAATAACACACAAATATATGTCACATGCACAAAAGTTATGTTCATTGACAGTTATGAAGTCACTTGACGGGGCCAAGAACAAACAACTTAAATTATTAATTATTAATAACTAACTTAAGAGCAGCTACTTCCTACGACTGCACCAGAGGAACCTGTGCGTTACGAAATATTATGTGTCTGTTACAAGCAAATAAGGACTTAGCCAATTTAAATTATTTATTGAATAGCTATAAAACGTAGAAAACAAATGAGGTATATTACGATGAGGGGACAATTTTAAGCTTGATGAATAATTAATTGCATGAAAAATTACAATAATAGAAGAATAAGAAATATTAACAATAAACGTTAAACCCTTTTGAGAGTATGTGATATAAAACTTGGCACAATAAAAGATCATAAATCTACTCTTCTGGCTTGCAAATATACTTTAGCATATTGACAGGTAACACTTTACATAATCAAATAAGCGACACATAAGCACTTTACAATTTACATTCGGAGCAAAGCAAACTAAGAAAAATATACAAAATAGCAAACAAATGACATTAGGGGTTCCCGTATTGGAGAAGGAGCTCTATTTCCAATTTCTAATGATTAAGTTCCATTTCCCCATTGGAACTTCTGACGAGTACCTACCAGCCTCGTTGCACTAGCACAGAGAGAAGACAAGGCAGGAATTAACTCGAGAGAACGAAGAAATATCGATCAATGAAACGTTCCAAAGTGTTACCGCAACCACTAAAGGGTCTTAGCTGGTCCAAGAACGCACTGTTAATTGCTTCTTGGCAATATTACTTGTAACTGCACCGTTTACACTGATTCAATTTTCATTTTTACACCCTTTTTCGCTGACTTCACATTGCAACTGTCGACGAATCTTGAACATAGCCTGCAGCAGGAACAGTGCACTGCAGACATGCGGCTCAACAGCCTTGAGGTGTGACACCATAGAGAATGCAGAGTTAGGGTCGAGTTCCAAACAGCGGAAGGTAGGAGAAATGCTTTCACGTAACACCAGCTCTTGCCGTGTACGATAAGTTTACAAGAAAGAAAGTAAGACTATAACAATAATAAATATTGGTCACCCAAAGTGGGTATAAAAATGTATTCTTCATTACATCATATCCCCACATATAATGCATATATCGTAATTGTATATACTCGATAAGATTATATTTATAAAACACAATACTCTATAACAATAAATTTTAAATTATTTACAATTTCACTTATACCAAATTTAAATAATTACATGTAGAAATTTTACAATAATAATTACAATCCTTTACCAGAACTAACACTGGTGAAACACCCGTTACCATCGGAAAAAGATCTTTAGATCTTGGCGCTAACGTAACTGCAAGCTTCTGAGCACCGTTACTAAAGGGGTGGATACCTTTTAACATATCCCTTTCTCTATGCTTTTTCTTTCTCTCTCCTTTATGCCCCTTAGGCGTCGGGTTCCTTCAGTCACTTTCTAACTTTCCTCTATCTTCTGCCATTTCTCGCAATTCTCTTATCGACTTTCCAAGACAGTTTGCCAATCTCTATATGTGTTGTTTCCACCCCAATCTTAGTCTTCCGTTACTTCTTCCTCCTTCCGTACTTATATTTATCCTGTCATGCTTACCACATGACCAAATCATCTCAGTGCTTTCTTTCACTAACTATATTTAGCTGATTTAAACCCTCTCTTATTATTTTATTTCTTACTTGATCTCTTTTAGTCTTTTCTTAAATAATTCATCTGAGCTACTTCCATTCTGCTACAACCGTCCACCTTTCACTACAATACAATAAGTTGTCAAACCAATGTCACCTGCTATTGTTTTGTACTCACGTTGCCCAATTCTGCAATAGAGAGAAATCCACTTTCGGCCATTGTGGCTAGGAGGGCCACGACCGTAAAGATTGTGCAAAAATAGATGAAAAGTTCCAAAAATGCCTGACAACAGACAACTCATTGCTGTTTTTGGACTGAGGAAAGAAGTCTAGGCACCCATCTTGCACTAACCTTATTTATGTTTAAATGTTCATAAATAATTCGAAGGGCTGTTGTTTTAGAAAGGCCCATCCTTGCTGCTGTTTCTGTAACTTTGAGCCACCGGGCTTTCATAATTTCTCCTTCCACAAGAGCGATGTTTTCAGGAGTGAGCACCTCCAAGGGCTGACCTGCACGTTTTTCGTCTTCAATGCTTCCTCGACTCATTCGAAAAAGTTGAAGGCATTCTTTTATAGTGAAATATTAGGGGGATGCTTCCCCACATACGCCGTGCAATCGCTGTTTTATTTCTTTTGAAATAAGTCCTTCTTTTGTGAAGAACTTAATAACCCTTCGATGCTCCATTTTGAACATGTCACAATCTTATACACATAGCCTTCTATATGCAGCTATATCTGAACAATTGAACACAGTGTAGCGGAAGTTACAGCTGCAATTATTTACAAGATTTGACATCAGATAAAAGGTTTGTGAAGGCGATAATCCTTATCGGCGAGGCCGGAAACTTATGGACCTACTCTCGGACCTTCTGAAGGAAATCATATACACATGCATACTTTTATGGCCTAAAACATCCATGATCCTCGCCAGAATTGAACTCGCGTTCTTGGGTCTATGGGACAAGTATTAGAAGACCTAATAACACTTTACCCCAACATATTTTGGGTTGTTTGTTACATCAAGGCCATTCATTGAGATGGTAAGCGATACAGAGACAACCGCCGCACTTGTTGAAGACCATTCAATATTATTTTATAATCAAATTCATTAGTTGCACCAAGCAGTTTTGCCCATTCTTTTACGGTAGAATATGAGGGGGATGCTTCCCTATAAAGTACCGTTCAATCGCTGTTTACTTTCATTTGGAGTAAGTTCTTCTTTTGTGAAGAACTTAATAACGGCTCCAAACTCCATTTGAACATGTCACAATCTTCTTTATGCAAATATATCTGAACAGTGAAGAAGTTACAGCTGCAATTATTTACTTAACGGGTAAGGTATGACACTAGATAAGGCTTTTGTGAAGGCGACAGTTCTTATTGGCAAGGCCGGAAACTTATAGACCTACCCTCGTATATGTAAATATAAATAAATAAACATAAAATATATATGCAGTGTCAAAAATAAAATATTCTGTAAGAAAAACGTGCATCTCACATGTGATTTTTCAACATTTCTACTGACCCTGTTCACCCATCTCTTTGACCCGATTCATCCTACTTGAGGAAGGCCATAGGGTCATGCAGCACTATGATCAAAATCATTTTACGGAACTCTGGAAAATATTAATTCTTAATTAGTGATATGTGTTCACAGAATAATGTTGTAGTTTGTAAGCATGTGCCTGCTATTAAAACTTTTTCAATTTTTTGACCTTATTTCCCCTACCTTACCCTATTCAATTTGAAATTGTTTTAAAGTGTCTATTAAAAAACAACCATTTGAGTGTGTATTATAAAAATTGCTCTTAAATGGGTACCAAAATGACTGGACGCATTAATTGTGGCATCACCTTTGGCCCACGTGGTAGGCGGAAACGTTCGTCTATGTATTTCTCAACCATGTAATGCAAAAGCAGCTACTTTGAGATGTCCAGACTGGTCAAGTGCAAAATACTTAAGATAGCACAACTAATTCTATTTTACTTTGCTTGTTGTATTGTTAACAAGCTCAGGTTCTGTAATTGTCTATACCAGGCTTGAGTCAAGTGAATCGGCAGTCAAATATTACAGCTTTGGCCCATGAAATACGAATAGCCTTATGGATTGCCATTGCAAAGTCTACTATCATGATTTCAGATTCACAAGCATATTGTTCATAACAATATCGAAACGTTTAGAATACGTTGCTTCTTTCTTATTGGGCATTAAAATAATAGTGCTCATTATCTTATGCAATATATAAATGTTCTATCGTTGTCTCATAATTTCAAACTTGACTCGGAACTACAATTCCAGATTCTTCTCTGCAAACAATAAAATGTTTTCACATTCATATTTTCCAATTTAGTTATTGCGTCCTCACGACGCAAATATCCTTTCGCACGCGTGCGACGTCAACAATAATTTTTTTTTAAATTGGCATCACTTTCTTCAATCAGTGCATGAATAATTTTTATGGGCGTTCCAATATATTTTCTCCTATCTTTCCTTTTTCTGTACTATTCATCTATTTCCTCTGTATGCTTTTATCGAGGCAGTAATTGTTATCTCAAGAATTCCTGTTTTAATAGTAATTGCTTCTGAATTCAATTATAATAATTGAATTTGATTTCAGGTATTGTTTGACAAAGTCAAGAAAGACGTACCAATATTATAACTATGATCAGGGTTTTAATATTATAATTGTTAGTGTATGTATAGAAGGTATATATGTCTTGTTGCTTTATAAGTAATAAGTATTGAGACAAGGGTTACATTTCTGAACATCTGTCAGAAAGGCAGACCGTATAACAATAGGACATGCTGATCTTCCGTTGGAAAATAGCCTCGCCTCGAAAGAAGGTAGCCTTTTGCAAATCCTCCCAGATAGGTCTGCAGAGTCGGGACAAAATGTGTTATTACACTTTAAGCCGAGTATAGCAAGAAATATAATTTTCCTATTGACGATTACTTTCATATTCAAAAGAAACTGCGCATGGGAAAACAGGTATCTTAAGAGAAACCAAAATTTTAGCTGTTTCCTACAGTTTCAAAGGGATGCCGCACATATATGGTCGATGCGTGCCTTATCGTAGACCTTTAGTATATGAATCTAAATATGGAAAATTTAAAAAGGGAATGAAATCTGTCATAACTATAAAGACACCACATATATAATGGCAGTTGCCTCCTTTCTCGTAGATGCCCTAATGAGGGAACATTGATTTTAGAAAGTAAGAGAGCTGGTTCAACCAATAAACATCTTTCAAAAACCTAATAAACAGGAGCGAGCATGTAATAAAAGATGTCTGGTATGATCCATTAGGAAACTAGAAGTGAACGCCGTACAATAATATTTCAAGGAAATACATTTTCGCGAGGGCGAAACAAGGAAAGCAACAATACAACATAGAGAGATACAGTTACGGGACAGTACGCTAATACTACATTCATAGATTTGTTCCGGCTGATTCAGTAGAATATAAGTCACGCCAAGTTATTGCTAAGATTATAGTCGTCCATTTAATTTTTTTTTTTTTTTGAGTAGTGTTTAACGGCCATTTTTACTACATAGGCACCACAGGCGGTGGACACTGATGATACATGAGATTAAATGATATATTGGGAAAGGATTTTTTTTAAGGAAGGAAGCGTTCCAGGCGTAAGTTTAGGTACCTCCCCGGCATTTGCCAGTTATGAAGACTGAGGAAAACCTGGAAAAAACCTCAGTCAGGGAGGACAGTCCAGGCGGGATTCGAACCGCAGACTTCCCGCTCACGAGTACATGCCTTAACGACCTCGGCCATCAGTGGCGGTATCGTCTTCCATTTAATATTATTATAAAGTCTTTACGGCAAAGTAATTAGTTATCATAAAGTGTTATTGTGAAGTTATAGGTGACTGTCGGAATTTAAATGATGAAGTTGTTATGTGAAGTTGTAACAGAAGAATCAAAGTTAAATTCAAGTGCTTAAATTGTCTATAGATCTCCTAGTGAAGGCAGTGAATTTTAACCTGAGGGCAAATTATACAGTAAGTATAAAAATCAGACTTGTCATGACTGGACTGACGATCAGCATTTTTCTAAACCTTCAATTGTCCAATAAATTAAAAGTTCAACTTAGGCCCAAAATTTTATTATTATAGTGAAGAGTCCCTTTACCTCCATAATGACTTCAAGTCATTAAAAACAGTCCGTATTTCCCTTGAGATTCCTATATACTGCTTTGGAACCACAGAATTAGGAAACCACGAACTCTAGACTTCAAGAGCCGAGGCAACTCAAGAAAGTCATTGTGTAATCAACCAATTAATTAATCAGAACTCTAAAATATAGACCATTAAATTAAACCCCCGTAAATAATTAAAACTCGCACCACATAAATACCCTTTCCACATCCCTTCATAGCAATGTTATGTGTTCTGCGTGAATTAATATTGCTCTCCGAAACTGTATACCTTTTATCATTATATATGTTTACTGTACTGCATTGCCAAAACAAATCACAAGTTTTAATTTATTCTTCTTACAATAACTAGAACCATCGATGTTAGCAATAGCTTTTCCTTTTCATACACATAATATTTCACTTTCATGACTACAAGACGACTACAACCACAGAGCATGCGAGAAATAAACACAAAAAACAAGACACTATCACGGAGTGCTAACTACCTGATGAGGAATTTACCTGTGGCACAAGTTTTACTCATAATATTTCGTGAGGAATTTACCAGTGTGAATAACATATCTGAAAATGTTTACATGCTGTTTAGATCAATCAGAAATTTCCGTGCGGAATTTGACCGGCCCTGGCAAAACATATGACGTCACTAAGTAAATACACTACCATATCTGTGTGAGAAATAAAATCAGCACCCAAAATCATTTGACACACAAGATCATTTACCACGTGAAATTTCTTAGAGTAATAACTAATTTCGCTGACAAGAAAACAGCGCCTTTCGGTTTAACACGTGCATGTGGAAACCAGGTTTGCAAATTCGCGTCAAAACTATTAACCAGACGAGAATATTGAAAACAGCTTACTGTCTGTGTCTTTAATGTGATAAAGGGCAGCTTGTCCATTAAAACAAACCCAAATGTAATTTCACCTTATCGCAAGTATTAATACGGACAATAAGTGACGCGGCAGGTTCCTAAGCACTCTCGGCTCTAGTCAGGACGATTAAGAAAGCTAAAGAGAAAATTGCGGAGTAGCTTGATCGCTCGACAGAGAAGCCTGGTTATTATTATTATTATTATTATTATTATTATTATTATTATTATTATTATTATTAAATTGTTGAAACACAGCGCCTGAACATAGGTAATTTTCTTAAAATGCCAATATACAGTCCAAACAGCTCTTTTATTTTCCACTCCTCGAGTCTAGCTTTGCCCGCGGGCATCTCAAGAGTATTCCCCTACATTTGACGAATTTGTAGTGTAACTATTTCTAGTTGCTCAAAAGCACCTATAGGCATCTAACAATTGAAGATATTTGGTCGTTCCCATCAATTATAACCTAGTTATGAGATTGTTTGTGGCCCCACGTTGACGCAGTAAATCGTGCAGTTGTTTAGTAGGCTCTGGCTAGCCAATTTTGAAGCATCTTGTTGTCGACGTCGAGTGGCATCATGTTGTGATGCCAGTTTTTAAGTGGTTGTGTAGATTGATTATTGGTTGCTTAGGTGTTGTTCCCCACGACTCAATGACAACAATTTCTCAGGGCGAATTCTGCTAACATGACTGAGAGAGGATTTCAATAGTAGAAATAAGCATGCGATGCGAAATAACATATATATTTTCGCGTCCTCTCGTGTTTTGCGAACGATGTACTTAGTTACAGAGATAAAAACTTATTTTCCGCGTGTGAAACTTACAGATTAGTACCGCGGTGCCTGAAACTAAAAAATGCATAATTGAAGTATCGAAACTCAGTCACTGATAACTGCTTCTCAACTGAGTATGAACTTAAAAACTGCCCAACTGAGTGGCGCTTCACCGCGTCTGGAACTTGCTTCCATTTCGCCGCGTGTAAAACTTCAAACTGCTTGATAACTGCTGAGTAAAAACTGGGTGTATCTTGTGGCGTGTAGAATTTAAACAGCTTATTGAGCAATGGGCAAATGAGTGCTCCAGTCGAGCTAACACTCTCTTATACGAGTACATTAAATTCAAATCAAAAATCGTAGCTGGGAAACGTCAAAAGAAACGCACAAGCTTCCTGCCTCTTTTTAAAAGTTTAAACATACATTTTCCATTGGCCGGTTTAAATTCACCAGCCCCACATACCATACGCTGTTTTTGAAAGTTTAAAGCATTTTGTTAGCTTGTTTAAAAGCTAACAGTACAACATCTGTAGGGGTGAAAGCCCCAAACTGATTTAAAAGTCCTGCAGGTTTATTAACCTTCCAAAGGCAGTCCTTTTAAATAAGGCCTTCGGAATTCTTTTCCTGAATAGAATTTTATGACCTTATTGTTGACGTTCCAAGCTACCGTAACCGAAAAGCATCACTCTCACACACACAAATATAATATTTGTATTACTAATTACAATGCTAAGAGATAATTATCGGGTTCACATAAATATACATTATAATTATATTTCAGTAGGTTGGGCCTTAAGGACCGTTTCTTAGTGTTCCATTACAATTGAAGAACTTGTACTGTAACTACGTCGAGTTACTCAAAAACTGCATGGAAAGCTAATTCCAAAAACAATATTACCATCTCAGGAAGACATTTATTTAAACAATATTATAAACGGTCTGTTTTTCTGTATAGGGATCACATAAAGTTTCTACTACCCTCGAATGCCCTTGCAAAAAACCACAAAAGGTCTCGCCCATCGTCGGTCCTGGTGCTATAGAGGCAACCATACTTGCCTTCTAAACCCAAGATCGCGGGTTCATATACTAAGTACGGCTTCCTTCGGAAGGGAAGTAAAGCCGTGGGTGGTTCCGTGTCGTACATTTACGGCACGAAAATAAACCTCAAATCTAAAATATGAGTAAAATTTACCGGCCGTTTCGCGCGCTGAATAGAATGGGACGCTGATGACCTTGAACTGTTAAAGAGCGTCCGTAAATAAAACAAATTAATCAATCAATCTCGCCCATCGACTGTGCGCAGAACCCGTCAACAAATGATTTCACTATGATATCTCTCCATGGAGAAACCATTGTTTATAATCTGAACAATGATCTGCTGTACAGGCAATTGATCAAATGGGTATATCATTCGCGAGACCATGGAATCGATAACCGCAAGTGTCACAGCTTGCCTTTGCAACGTTACTAACTCTTAAAAATTCAGAAATTTGTTGTATGTTGATAGGCAAAATCTTTTAATTAATCCATTATACGCTGCCATAGATTTGGTAAACCACAAAGGGTGGACGAGGTGGTTAATAAGCCGACTCATGAGCGGGAGGTCTGGGGTGTGATTTCCACCAGGACTTTTTTCCAGGTTTTCCGCAGTCCTCATAAATTGCAAATGCCGGGGAGATATCCTAAACTTAGGCCTGGGACGTTTCCTTCCTTAAAAATATTCTTTCCCAATTTATCATTTCATTTATCACCAGTGTTCACCGCTGTAGTGCCACATTAGTACCAAGAACTCGTATAGTTGTGCCTATTTCTCCTCACTTTTCAAATCATACAAATCAACTCTATTACTACATGATGCAATACACCTCCTTTCCTTGCACATTTTTATATAAACATATGGAATTAGATAACTTACCACGAGCTGGCTGGAAATTCTTATCTTGTTCGCCTTTCGTACTGTCTTGTATCTATGCAGTACCCTTTCGCCTTCTACAACTTTAGTATTTCCACAGCCATCAAATAGGGTACACCTACGTCACTTCTCGTGCTCAGAGACCTCGTGAGTAGACATTGCCAGATCTATTGTGACAAATAACTTAAACTCAGGGCCAAGTATATTCATAAAAATCATTTCTCTGAGCTTGTCACAAAAGTGACCCAGGTCAAATATATTTTACTAAAGCAATTCACAAGCCAAAAATATAATATAAATCGTTTAACAAAATATACAACCACATTGCTCTGCTACCAAACCAGTCACATGCAGCTGGGATCACGAAAATGTTGTATGTCTGTCAAAAGCAAGCAAGAATTTATTCAATTTCGAATTATTTATTTAACAGTTATGAAAAGTAGAAAACAAATCTCGTAAATAATTACGAAATGAATAATCTAAGCTTGTGTGAATAATTAATTACTGAAAGATTACAATATTAAATGAAAATTAAATATTAACAAACTTTAAGGCCTTTGAAAATATTTAAGAAAAGTATACAGAGCATGTGCTATAATACCATAAACAATAAAAGACAAGAAAACTATTACTCTGGCTTACAAATAGACTTAACAAACTCATAGGGACAACAGCTCATATGAACTGCTCATCATATGAGAAATAAATGAGCCGTCCCCGCTTGCGGATGCCCTAGCCCTGGATGGAACTCATTCATTCTTGTTCTGTTAAAATTAATTTTATTTGTATATTGTGTTTCTCCATATCGTTATTTTTGTATAATTTTTGTTGTTAATCATCGAAAACATTTAAACATTTCGTGTTAAACACTGAAAAATGACACAACATAGTTTGTGTGTTCGTGATATATCAGTGCGTGTCCATGACAAAAATGGCTTTGCGTGTTACTTATTTGATGATTAAAACCATTTATGTTGATGGCATATTTGCTGTCCCATTGTAGTTGCCTAAATACTTCTTCCTGAATGCAGGTGAAGAGTTTAGGGGAGATTGGGTCGCCTTGTCTACACAAGCGTATTACAAGCACTACACAAACAGGGAATCAAACAAAAATACACCAGAATCATGAACAACTTACACAGTCAAAGTAAAGCAAAAGTGAGAACGGAAAGAGTGGGAAAAGCTTTCAACAGCATTAATGGATAAAATGCATTTAAATCTAATTTACTTTAAAATTTTTTGATTTTGAGTAGCAAATAAGCCTGATGAGATGTTCAAGTTTGTCTTATTTTACATATAATGATCACAAAGCTACAATCGTTTGGAAGACAGTTGGGTCCCAGATACCAAACTTTTGATTGCGGAACTCTCAAGTAGAATCATTAGTTTAAACATTTATGGTTGGCAACGAAAGATATTTACAGGTTCTTGTCCAAAAGAGATGCAAAGGAGTGGAGTAAATCGGGCAAAGCAAGACCTCTAAAGGCCAAGGTCACTCAATCAACCAAGAAGATCAGGGCCACAATCTTTTGGAACTGTGAAGGAATGCTCTTCATTGACTTCAAGGAGAGGAACACCACAGTAAGAGAGCACTATGCTGGCCTACTGCACAGACTACGAGCTTCCATCAAAGAGAAAAGGCGAGGAAAGCTGAGTGGTGGCCTGCACCTTTTTCCTTTTTCACACAGCTCTTGTGACAAAATATGCTGTGAAGAAATGTGGCTTCAAGCAGTTCGACCATACACACTACATCCCAAATGACTATTTTCTCTTCTCACAACTCAGGAAGGACTTTTGACGAAGTTTTGACGAATTTAAGTGTGACGAAGTGATGATTGCTGTTTATGCCCATTTTGCAAACAGGACTTCTTACAATTTTTGGTGGGAGTGGATTGAAATGATAATTCAAAGATGTGAGAAGTGTTTTGCAATAAAGGGTTACTATATTGAAAAGTAAAATATAGTTTTAATCTTTATCAAATCTAGAAAATTGTTAGGACGGAAACTTATGGACCTATTTTCGTATATACTTTACAACGACGGGTGGGTCAATTTCACTGCCCGGTGACGTGCTACGCACAGTCCCAAATTCGTTCTTTGAACAGACATGTGTTTCTTCTATTTCCCACTTTACATCTCGCAGTGTTCAGACAACGTAATAGAAATTATTTGTTTTTGGGTGACTTTCTGCTGACAGTGGATCGATGTTCCATGATATTACCAGTTTGAACACTCTTTATTATAAATAAGTTCTGCTTAGTTTGTTCAGATAGGTCATAGAGAGATTGAAATATTATCTGCCACTGTTCAGGAGATACTTTTAGACATTTCAGCCTACAGCTATAGCTACAGCCTTTATTATAAAATATTATTTGTTAATAACTTTCCCACTTTTGTAAGTATATGCCTTCTTTATCTGAACGTTATTGCTAAGCCTGTTTTTCTTGCTCATTTCTTTGAGTTACATGAACATTTACACTCTGCTAAAGAAACCGTAAACTCTTTCTGGCAAAGACAAACATGTTTTTAATACCCTGATCAAAGCAGATTTGCCTGGTGGTTTAATTATGTCATAATTACTCTCAGAATTCTTCTTACCTCGCCTGTTACAATCTGAATTACAGTTTCAGCAGGATGAAGTTGAATACACAGATGGACTGAAGTCTGTTTCTTTATCATATAAATACGGAATGAGATCAGAGTCTTTATTACTGTCCTCAGCTTCTACAGGAACATTTGCTCATTGTAATGCATGTCAATTTGCAAAGAATGCAACAAAACAGTTGCTTTATTTTAAATTATTATTCGAAGCTAATCGTAAAAGCAATTACACTTATTTAATCATACTGGCCTTTAAAATTCAAAATTGAAACAATTAGTACCATCTAGCGCTCTAAGAGTGAATGAATGGATTAATTGATTTGACTTTGAAAAACGTTTCTGCTACACTTCTTCAATCAATAGAAAAAATCGAGTGAAAATGGAAATAGTCTACATGAGAGGCACATATTAGAAATGTTTTTGACAATGTGACATCTCAGGGTAGACATGATGTTACACAAGATGGCCCGTTCAAAACAGCAAGAGGTTTACTCCGGTCTAAAGCATTTTTATTTACGAGGTGATATTCACAATATTCGAGACTGGTGATGCCATTTCGACAGTAGTTGCAGTAGAGTATTGTACCGCTAGGTGGCAACATTAGCACATCTGATGAGTGAGTGTGTAAATTTTCCTGCAAATGGGTAGATGTGTTGAGATTTTGTGGTACTTTTCATGATACTCTGTGTGTAGTGTGTGACAATTTTACGATGAATCCAAGATTAGAACAGAAGAGTGTGCGTGAACTTCTGTGCAGATCTCGTGAAAAACGCTACGGAGACCCTCGTAATGATTCATCAAGTAGTTGGAGGCAAAACATGGGCCGTGTACGTGTGTTGTGAGTGGCATGCTCGGTTCAGGGCGGGCCATACAGCTATTGAAGACGATGCTCACACCGGTAGGTCCGTCAGCTGCACAATCGCTTGACATTGTTGCCAAAGTTCATCACTTGTTCGTGACGATCTAAGTCGAGCCATTAAAGACCTTGCTCATTAAGTGGGAATTGGTTATGGGACATGCCAACGAATTTTAACTGATGAATTGGGGCATGCATCGTGTCGCCGCAAAATTTGTGCCAAGGATCCTGACTGCTGATCAGAAGGCCCAGCGTGTTGAAGTTTGCACGGAGCTTCGTCAGGCTGTATCCGATGACCCAACCTTCTTGTCCAGGGTCATCACCCGCGACGAGAGTTGAATGTACGCTTATGACCCTGAGACAAAACAACAATCCTTCCAGTGGAAGAGCCCGAACTCACCAAGAATAAAATAAGCGAGACAAGTGAAGAGCAAATTCAAGAGCATGCTCCTCGTTTTGTTTGTTACCAAGGGGATTGTGTACAAAGAATTCGTCCCACTAAATCAAGCAGTGAATTCCACGTACTACTGTGACGTTTTGCGACGCCCCGAACTTTGGCAACAAAGAAACTGGCTGTTGCATGTACCCTGTCACAATTCCTAGTTCACCAGGAGCTTTTTGACGAAAAACAGCATGACGGTTCTTCCCCACCCACCATACTCGCCTGATTTGGCACCCAGCTACTTCACTCTATTCCCCAAACTGAAAATCTAAGTTAAAAGGACGTCAGTTGAACACAATTGAGAGGATTCAATAAGAAACACTGTCTTGACTGAACACCCTCAAAGAACATGACTTCCACGATGCACTTGGAAAATGGCAGAATCGCTGGGACCGGTGTATACGTGTGGAAGGGAACTACTTCGGGGGTGATGGCTGTTATTAGTCTCAAAATAAGTTTTTGACTAGATGGCAGCACGAGTCCCGAATATTCTGGATACCTCCTCCTAATTAACATTACTTTTACTTCGCGTTAGTGTATTGTTTATTATGATGAATGGATGTTCATTTGTTTGATTTTTGTCACAGTATAATATCTAAATAGAAGCATATAACGTAACAAATTACTTCGAAAGTTTCAGTCTTTAACTCGCTGTTGTCGCCCTGCCTTAGTGTTCCAAATCACGAGAGTGTGTACGGTAGCACGAGTTTGTGTTATATGTACAGCAACGGTGCGCGGGCCGAGCCGGTAAATTTACAGACACATACGGCAATAATACCACACGACATGAGACACCACCGAAACACATTTGCCCTCACTTTTTGAATTTTTACTGTGCCCAGGGATCTGCACGTTTTTTTTCGTCGCCACTTCACACCACTCCAGAGGGCCGTAAGTCCGCACTCCGCAAGATATGGTTTTGTTCTTACACGCTTATATTTTATAAATGGCGATGGGGTAGGGGCGACAAGGCATTCTTGGGAATACAAATCACTCGCCCTCCAGGCCGTTTGTCGCTTCGATTTCTGTTCCTGATGTAGAAATAAAGGAACAAGAAAATATAGCGCTGGCTCTTACGCTGAAACTGAAAAGAACTCTAATAGGAGTAAATCACAACGCATGAGAACTTTTCATTGTTAACACAGCTAGTTAGAGAGTACTAGGGCGGTTTTTCTGGTATCCCTTTCCTAAGAGTGAAAATTATTGAAAAAAACCAAACATCTGTAAGATGAGAGTGAGGTGATTTAGTTCTGTTGCGTCCAGTTCTAATGCCTGGATTCCTCTAGTTGTCATTACGATGGAATTCATTATTGTTTTGTTATAATTATATTTTACTTCATCCTTGTGAGTATAAGAAAACATTTCATTATTTAAGGGAATCTTTTGAATGGCACATGCGCATTCTGGTGCAGAAATATATGCTTTCCGGAAGTTATATGTTTGAGTATTTATACCTACTTTCTTTAAATAAGAAGACAAATTAAGAACTATTTAATGAAGTACGAAGTTATAATTAAAGCTTATCGTATCCTAAAGCCTTTTCTTCACATAGACCGGTTGGAAGAAATATAAATGGCATCCCTTGAACGAGAAAGATATCTCAATGAGGACAATGAAAAGTAATAAACAATTTTCTTCCATCTTCCATAGGATTGTAACAAAAAACTCTTGGACTAAAAAGACATTTGGCTACCTTGCCTTCCTCTCGTAGCTACTGCCATGACACTATTCTGCAGTTAACTGTTAAAAACGAGCAGTGAAGGAGAAATGTGATCGTTGCCCACCAGTACAGTTTTTTATTTGCCGCAATGAATGTCGGAAAGCGGGCGCTATTGCATTGCCAACACCTTTCTTTCAAGTATTTTCTGAGGAAGTTTTAACATTTAATGAAGCAACCTAAAATCGAAAACACGTATTTCCTTTAACTTTAAATGAAAGAATGAATGAAAGAAAATAAATAATTTGAATTTAAAATTTTGCTTGTACACTAGGGGGGTAATTTCTAAAGGTAATTTTTCGAAAATTAAAATTGTGCCACTTCTTCACTCTTATCGTGTTCCAATCCAAAAAAAGTCTGTGCAAATTTTCATCTCAATCAATTGTGAGGCAACTCTCGTCGACCATGAAGGTTTGAAATTTTGTCCCGGCAATTAATTTGTTGTAATATTATTAGATAAACATATATTATTATTTTCACGTGTTTAATTGTCTTATTTTGTAACTAAATACATGCCGTCTTTGATGAATTATTGTTTCAGGACTACTGTTATGCTGCTCCAGTGTTAATGTAAAGTAACAGTGTTTTTCCTAGACTTATAAAATGGCATCAAATTCTTCATATAGTTTGTTACACATGTTAAGAAAAGATTTTTATGGCTACATCTCCAATCAAAACTTCGAGGCCAAACTATCTTCAAGTTGGCAAGTTTTAAATATTTTTTTCTACAATGTGGGAGTTACAAGAAAGGAAAGTGCAGCATTTGGTGATTCCAAATGTTTCATTATTTGGCAAAAGCACGAATTCTTACTGGAAGAACTGACCACTACGTTAATCAGTTATTCAAACTCCACGGTGAATGGAAACGTTTACAGAAAAAATTGAATAGAACTGCAGACAAGGAAAAAGAAGAAGAAAAAAGACCTTTTTGTGGAAATTACGGACGATTCCTTTGACATATACTTTTGGACAGATGAAAATAAAGAGATAAGACTTTTTTAATACTTTAGAGCCAAAAAAGACGGCCAGGCTGCACGGTTGATGGGAATCAAAAACTAACACAAGAAAGAAAAAGTACTGAAGTGACTGCAATGGAAACTGCCAGGACTTATGAAAAAATAAAACGTTTTGCTGCTCATCAACTTGCTGCATTAAAAACTGATGATTCAACATCAAGCAACCGAAGCAGTGATAGTGTTGAAGACAGTGAAAATTCCTGTCATCTGTCTGAAAACACCTGAATGAGATATGCCAGAGAGACGTTCATAATTTCCAAAAAAAAAACATGGTTTTCTTTTTCCTTGCCTGAATAAATTATAAGGACATTAACTCAGAAATCAGTAACACTGCACAAAAAAATCAACCATCTATGATAGTTCCCGAAACTTTGGCTCATTTCTTATTTGATAACTATGTTCCTACAGCAGTTATGGCAAATACGACACAAGTAATAATGGAAGCAGACAAAGGTGAAGAAGAAAAATCAACTGAGAGGTACATTGTGCAGCAAAACTTATTTTCCTTCCTTTACAAATATCCAATTTAACTTCTGGACAAACATTTTCTTCACGAAATTTTCTATCACCATCGATTTCATCGACAAAGACCTTTCAACTTGGATAGTTGTTGTGAGTTACGTTGTTGAAATGGGGTAAATTCATTCAGGATTATTATAACATTATCGCAAAAGATGAAACAGAGAAACAATTTGTTTTACAGATCGTTGCCAGAGACCGAAAGAAATCTGCTACTGAATCCTCTCTTAGGAAAAACAATGTTCGATGTTCACTCATTTGCATAATGTTTTGATTATTATTGTTATTATTATTATTATTATTACTATTATTTCTGTAATTTATCATATTATTTCAGGAAACTTTAGAATTAAATTTAGGGAAAAATTTATTCACAATGTTTTCAAACTTTTGCTGGAGTTGCCTGGAAGTCCACATAATTTTCTCTAAGAGATTAGGGAAGCGTATATAGCTCTTGTGTGGAATTAATCGTTACATATGCCATGTACCAACTTCAAAGCGTTTGAGGGTCACTAAATATTTGTTCAATTAAGCTGAAATTTTGCGCAGGTCGTTTTATTTTTTAATTGGAACAAGATATACGAACTAAACTTTCAGCTGAAAAATAATTGAGGCAGAAAATTTTTGAAAAATTCCTAAGAGGAACAGCGCTATGCCTCCCCGTAGTTATCGATGTAATTGCATTAACTGCTGTTGGAGGTTTCGAGTGAAAAGGATATTTCTGTTATAGGTGACGTGATGTTGACCTCTGTCATTAGCCATCTTTTTAGTTCAAGGGTATTGTTCTGAGTCTGTTTTCTATGTCATCAATAACATCTACCTTAAGGCACGGACTCGTGAGCGGGAGGTCTGCGGTTCGAATCCCGCCAGGACCGTCCTCCCTGACTGGGGTTTTTTCCAGGTTTTCCTCAGTCTTCATAACTGGCAAATGCCGGGGAGGTACCTAAACTTAGGCCTGGAACGCTTCCTTCCTTAAAAAAAAAATATCCTTTCCCAATTTATCATTTCATCTCATGTATCATCAGTGTCCACCGCCTGTGGTGCCTCAGCAGTGAAAACGGGCGTTAAACACTACTCAAAAAAAAAAAAAATAACATCTACCAACTTTGAAGTTAAATTTTGAAGAGTTCGGGTGTTGAGATTTTCACTCGGCAATGTTATAAATGCATGTAAGCTGTTCTTCAGTTATGCGTTACAGTTCGGAAGAGGCTGTTTCAAATTTTGGAATTTGACTGTGTATGTGATTTAGTCCAGCTCTAGCAGGAGTTGTAAATATAAATTTTAGAGCAGCCCCCCCCCCTTCTCCTCATTAATTTTTTATAGCTTCTCTATTCAGTCCAGTAAATTAAATTATTTAACTGTTGTCCTGGTCTCGTCCCGACTAACGGTTAATATGATGGCTTAAATTTAAATCCCGGCAAGTGAATAACAAACCCGGTTACAGTGCCTAGGTTATCTAAGTCACAAACTCAAATAAAATTAAATAAAGTTTATGGCAGCAACAGCTGTTCTACACACAATATCTCGGTCGCATGCAAGAGAAATTAACCTTCAGAGAGGGCAACATTTTCTGAACGGGAAGGCTCACAAACTCTGATATATTAGCAAGACATTCTTTGTGGGCAAAGCTTTCTTTGGAATGAAAGGAAGCTGATTTAGACATTTGCGAGAGAGATCCATTTGTATTCGTTGTCGTTTTCTTGATTAAGTTCCACCGCAACCGAGTCTGCTCAATTCGTACAACCAGCGAGTCATCTGACATCCTGCAGTCCTTTCGTCAATTCTTGGGGTTTCAAGTTGTGACTCTGTATTGGGGTCTTGCCATGCCACAATTCCAGCACTTTGGATTCTAAACAGATAGAGAGCCTGTTTTCTTCCTTGTGTCATTGTTTGGTATGTTGTACTTGACTTTTTATTTTCGGTTTTCTTTAGCATACTTCCATTGCCTGTATATATTTTTTTCTATTTTTGAAATTCATATAAAAGAGATGAGAGGTCCACATGTTCGCTTTTATTTTAATGTTATTAAAATGAATGTTAGCTTTCAAAGTTTTGCCCATCCTGCAGCAGTGTGGCGTCCCATCTCTTTAGCACGCTATGTTTAAGGATATAGTATTGTATAAGTCATTTACTTCCTTTACATGGAAACGGGAACGTTTGTATTCGCGAAATTCTCCGAAAATCAGTGAATTCTGTCCACTTGAACATGTTATACTTTCTTCTTGTGTGACAGGGCGCTCTTACCTGGACATGTATAACAAAATAAGAGAGTGGTAGTGCTATTTTCATTTGTCAGTAATATGATGCTCACTTTATGAAAACTTCCGAAAGCTCCTAAACGCCAATTTATCAAACAAATGGCTCGTGCGAGTAATACAGACAATAAGCTCTCCACTTTCCCTTGACTTAATCAGTGCGGGTATGTAAAGGATTCTGTGTGTGTACCACAGTTACCGATAAACCTAGCAGATCTGCGGGCTAGTATCATTGCTACCATTACTGAGATCAATATCGATTCTGTGCATCGGATGAACTGGATTATCGACTTGATATCTGCTGATTAACAAGAGAAGCCCATATCGAGCACGTAAAAGGCATAAAAAAACCTGATACAGATTACTCTTATAGCTGTTCCATGTTCCAACACAGTCTCCAAGAATGCCTTAGAGCCAGACCAACAATATTTAAACAGGGTACACATTTTTTTTAAAAAAATAGTTACTTACAGAGATAAAAAATATTTCTTTGCAATAAATGTATCATAGTAGAGAAATACACACAAGTTTGTCCTATATATAAATTAACAGTAATTATAACAGTAGAAAAGATAAAGCATCAAAAGAAAGCCACACTTGAGATCCCTATATTTGGAACTCGTTGAGTTCTTCTATGGCAAGAAGACAAGTGAAGGTGATAAAAGTAAATATTGAGTATCGAAGGTAACGTTATGCATGGAAACAGATGAAACTAGAAATGAGAGTGTATGTGGGGGGGGGGGGTTAATACGTAAGATTTAAACCAGGTGGTATACGTGCTTTATGTAAAAATATAGCTACCGTTTCTCTACCTGTGAGTAAACTTTCAGAGCATTGTGTAGGTAACGCATCAATAAGCGTTACATTAAAAGCATCATCAAAATCCTTACAGTGAGGTAAGGCATGCTGGGCAACCGGCAAGGGAGACTTGGTTTTAACAGAACGTCTATGATTGTTCATACGTAGCGAAACAACAGTAGAAGTTAAACCAATATAAAATGCTTTGCAAAGCTTACAAGATAACATATATACGACGTTCTTAGAAGAATAGGTAGCAAATGAAGAAATGTTAAATTCTCTGGATAAATTAGGGCTGCGGAATGAATGGCAAGGCATAATTAGCGCACAGGTTTTATATTTAGGGCGTTGGCAAGGATATGAGCCAGCAAAGGGGACGTGATAAATTCTAAGGGGATTGGTTTCGGTGAAATATGCTTTTAAGGTATATATGTATGAAATGCTGCATTACTAAACCAAAAGCGATACTGATAGTGTTATACTCAAACATTTAATTCCTCAGAGCTAGGTAGTTTATGCCACGTACAGTGCTGGGAAAAATGATGGAGAACTCTAAAAGCAGGAAATATTCTAATCAGCACTTTCTTTTCGACCACTGTTCACGTGGTTTGACAACATCAAGTATGTCGCTTGCCTTGTCGCTCGACGTCGGACGTGTGAACACAAGAATTTACATGTGAAGACTTGGCTCAGAGATAAAACACGCACAGCATGTTGCCTTAGGGGGTTCGAACTTATTTTTCCCCTGGCGTACACCATGTTGTCTAAT
Source organism: Metallyticus violacea (assembly GCA_030762175.1). Classification (NCBI taxonomy): domain Eukaryota; kingdom Metazoa; phylum Arthropoda; class Insecta; order Mantodea; family Metallyticidae; genus Metallyticus; species Metallyticus violacea. Next base: position 78,605,927 of record CM060844.1, read on the forward strand.
AAGTAGTAGTAAAACTGTTGTTCTTTTCTACTTCGCATTCTCATATTAAAAATAGCATAGCTTTTCCACAATTTTATTTTTTAGATAGTTATTAGGTATTCATATATGTCTTGGATATGTGTTATACCTAACGTCCCCAATTATTGGTGATAAGACCTGGTTTCCCTGACAATCTTTGTCTTTTTTCATAAATTTATGCTTTGGTCAATTAGATCATCCATCATCCACCCATGTTTTCATTCTTATTTTACAGGGCTTCACGGCCCACCAGAAGAGGCAGCGTTTGTGACGATCCATCGCCCACTGCGAGAAACTGGACGAAACTTTAACGACAAATTGCCTTGGGGAAGAGTACAGAGTCGATAGGCCACTGAATATCTTTGTACCGGAAAGTGTACAGACTGTTAGTAGTTGTTGCAAAAGTGCCACCCACATAATTGAAAGGTTGGCACTTGTAGAACTCTATGAGAATTTCGATTAGGAAGATGTCATTTTCCTTGATGAAGTTACATCAGTACTGCAAGTGTCAACTTTACTATTTTGTTTACAGACCAATTGGGAGACGCTAAAAATAGACCTATATTAGAACTGGTGCAGGGAGTGGTTGAATGAGCGTTCCTCTTGTACTGGATATTACGGTGCCTCAGGCATGCTGTAATTCATTTATGGAAGGCTGAACAGTATACCCTATATTATAGAATGCGTTTTGTTCCCGTCTGCCAGAAAAGGTTATCCCAAAGAAATTATTATATTCCAGCAGAATAACCACTTGGTCCATACATCGACCGAGGTTCAGAAATAATTTTCTGAGCGCACATAACCCCACCTCCGATATCGCCAGATTTGAACCCAATAGAACATGTTTGGGCGAAAATAGAGATGGGACATTCTCGATGTTCCAGATTCATAAATACTTAATACTTGGGAATCGGTAGCAAGGAATCCCAATACTTTTAGAAAATTAGTGGATTCAATAAACCTTTGTTTGAGGATAGTGATAGAAAATCTTAAGAAATACACCAAAAACAGAGTGTACCAAAAAGTGTATTCAAACAAAGAAAAAACTGCGCTAACATAACTAATCTCAATTCAACAAACAGAACATTATGAGCACTAATCATCTTAAACTTTTACATTTACATCAGTTACTCAAAATGTCCACCATCGACGTTGATACACTTTTGCGAAAGTGTTCTCAGCGATTGCAGCAGGTGCCGTTTCAATTTCTTCCCGAAGTGTAGCTGGTTTTCTACGGTATACAACATCCTTAAGAGTTCCCCATAGGTAGAAGTCCAACGGAGTTAGATCCGGAGAACGCGGTGAAAACTCAATGCGTGTAATTGTTACTCGCGTTGACGGTTCTGTGCTGTACACACGTCTCCATTGCCTTTGACATTCAATAACATTCTCGGTTTTCCAATACCACTTCAAAATTTCTTTCCGCTATTCAAACGATAATCTTGCCTCCATTTTGTTGTAGCAACGCTAGCATGACGTAATGTGAGTCACATCTGTTTACAGCACATCATACGGCAATCTTAGCTTCATTTGTTCATTGTTGATTTACCTGTCACGTAGCAACACTATCATAATGTATGTGAGTCACATCTGTTTACAGAACATCATACTACACATTACTGTTGTTTTTCGCTCCAACTTTTAAATATATTAAATAAATATCTACTGTGAAAGTGTGTATAAATTTTTTTGGCACCCTCGGTATATCAAGGTTTAAAATTATCTTCTTTCTTTTCAGCCATGCTTCATTTTCAAGTGTTTTATTATTTTTTTTTCTCTAACTTCGACTTTCCCATTTTAAAATAAATTACTCGCAGGAAAGCGCTTCCAGACAACAGAAGAAATCCTTATAACAGAAGAGCGCTCTTTAAATGATATCAAATGTAAAAACAGTACTACTGCGGCATCCAAAAGTATGGCACAGAGGTTATTGATTTGTTTTATTTACGGATTTTCTCTAGCATCTCAGGTCATCGGCGTACAACTCAAATCAGGGCGTGAAACAGCCGACAAATTTTGCACAGAGGCCTCTTCTTTCAGGCTTGAGGCTATTTTTTGTGCCGTAAATGTACGACACGGGACCCACGGCTTTACTTCCCTTCCGAAGGAAGTCATACTTAGGATTTTTACGCCCGAAAAATGCCATCGGTCCTGGTCGGGATTGACCCCGATCTTGGATTTAGGACGCAAGTAAAGTTTACCACTATACCACCAGGGCCGACTGGCAGAGAGGGAATGTAGTAGTAATTTTGTTCTAGAGTAAACGCTTTTTAGACACAGATATTTCCACTATTTTTACAACCTGCGTATATAACTACTAACTTTCTGTGTTGAACGATAACGCACTTTGCGGTAACATACAAACAGATCCCAAGAGGTACTTTCGTGTCTCACCTGCTAGAAATTGACTTTCTTCTGGAGAGACTTTGTAGTGCAGGTAGGCCAGTTTTCATATGAATCAGAAAGAATTCATAATGGGCGTCACATAAAAATGGTGATTTTGTAACAATGAATGTTTCCTTGATTCCGTGGTACATCTCCTTCAATTTCAGACAAGAAACAGCAAATATATCGGGCCTTTCATGGTTTTGTCGCTCGTTTCACGGCAGTTGATGAGTCGGCCGTCAGAGCAGTAACTACAGGCGAAGGGGATGTAATATCCAAGCAAATGGTTTAATTACAACGAAAATTTTGCCGTTGTTGTACAAAGGACGCCGCCGATTCTATATTACAGTGTTAATATCTTTCTTTGGTACTGTCAAATAAGCGTCGAGGCCCGATTTTCAATTTTAATTTAATGGGTCAACTCATATCTTATTTTCAACGGTCGGAGTTTATTATCTCGCTCTGAGGACAGTGAAGGGGCTTCTCTTCTGAGCTGCCGAAGTGATAGGACGTAGTTAAGATGTTCCCTGGTAATGGGGCTTGCTTTTATTTTAAAATTTTCAGTGGAGATTTTTGTCTACTTTGGCAACCCAGGTTTGTTGTACGGTTTTAGGATTATTTTATATTTTATAATGTAAATTTTATAGGCTTTAATATTAACTTTCTCAAGAAAATGTATGCTATTTATCTTTGCAATTACTGGGCTCTAATGTTATAATGACTTTGTGTCTAGTAATTGTTGGTATGTTAAGAGAGTTATTTGTCATCTGCTTAATTGAATTATGTAATTGGCCTGCTAAGAGTTGTATGTATATTTTGCAAACCCAATAGGCAAGTTTCCATGTCCCCCATTTTGAAGCAATTTCTGTTGATGGGCTTTTTAGCAGAAAGTTTAAAGGTTTAATTGCAAAATGTTTGAATTAATTGTTCTAACTTTTTATAAATTATTGTGTGTATAATTTTAAAAACATTTATGTCCAGTGCACAAGTTAGTTTTTGTACCAAGTTTACCCCAATGCATGTTTTTGTATTTAGAATTTTGGATCACCAAGTAAAAAAATAAAAAGAGTGAAACAAATTATTACTTTATCCTAAATGTAAGCTCTTATTTCTTTTTAGCAAATTACATGCGCGCGCATACACACATTTACATGGATCCTCCAGGCCTTTAAGTTTTTCTTTAGCAATTTAAGTAACAACAGGTAACAGCAGAGTAATATAAATAAATTATACTTAAAGAACTCAACCCAACCAACACGAATGATGTTACAAGGGGTTATATAGACAAAAGGTTAATAATCTATAATCGAGGTGAGTTCGCTTCAGAATAATTCTTATCTTATAACACAAGAGTTGAAAAATGTTACTTCCACGTCTTTTTAAAATTATTATTCTCATTTACAAGTTCAATGAGACTATTTAAAATTTAAAGCATAACATGTCATACAGCCATCGAATTGCAGGCAGATGATCCTAACATTTGGGTAAATGTATGTAATTGGATGATATGGAACGTTTATGACAGAGTAATTGACCTACCTAATATTCTCTAATGATGAAGCACGGCTCCATTTACGTGATCATATTCCGACGCAGAGAAATGCAAATTTAACTATAGAAAAGCCCGATTATAATTTCGAAACACTCTTACATGACATGAAAAAAATTACACAGTAATTATATACAGAGTAACAAGGATTTTATTTTTTTAGTAGAAGGTACAGGAAAGATATATTGTTTGCCTCGTAGACCCAAGATCGCGGGTTCAATCCCTGTCAGGATCGATGGATTTTTTTCGGGCGTAAAATCTTAAGTATGGCTTCCTTTAGAATGAAAATAAAGCTGTGTCGTAGATTAAATAAAGCTGTGTCGTAGATTTATGGCATGTAAAAGAACTTCATGCCTTAAAGAAGAGCAAAATTTACAGGCCGTTTCGTGCCTTTAATTGAATGGAAGGTTAATGGCCTAAAATATTAAAAAAATTCACACTCATTAGGAGAACTGCAAGAGTCATGAGACATGTGCTTACTATCATTGTCATTATACTTGGAATTGCGAGTATTCAAATCAGTTCCGCTTCGACGGGTGTTACCAAATGTTAGGTCTACCGACCTACCAGCTGCCGTGAAACGGGCGATAAAGACCCGTAGTTTTATTTCATTTATTTGGTTTATTTTCGGACATGCCAGATCATCAGGGTGAGATGTCCGATAAATTTTGCTCAAATGCCTCTTTTTTCAGGCTTGTCATAAAGAATCCACGGTTTTACTTCACATTGACTCTGTCCGGGTTTGAACTCGCAATGCTGGGTCTACGAGACAAGTATGGTTAGCACTGGGCCCCACCACTGGACTAACTGACCCAGTAGTATTAGCATCCTCCAGCCACATAGACGTTTTACATTAAGACGAATTAGACTGCAGTTTCCAGGGTGCCAATTTTTAAACCGAAAATTAAAATGAACATTAGAAAGAGAAAATCAGTTTATTTGAAAGGCTTAACATGTTTCAATATCGCTTATAACAGTATGCTTAGAGTTGTTATTTTTAAAAATACGAGAAGTATTTAAAATATCCTTATATGACAGTAAAACGCGCTATTATAAATAAAATTTAATGTGCCTCTCTTTACTTGGTCATAAAAATATTCTCGATATCTTTTTGCATGTTCATGTCACCCGCAGCAGAAACTACTGACCATCTCCTGGCCAGATGCTATTGCAAAGTAAAAGTTATTACTCCTGCCTAGCACATACATATACACTACCAGCTCCTGAAAATGGAAACAGAAATGCCATTTCGCCTCTACTGATAGCAAAACTCCGGGCCATAACAATTCCAGCACAACAGGCTCTCCTTCATAAGCAGAATTACCCAATTCACATTCGTTAAATAATGCTCAGAGTTGTTACAGACCAAAAAAGTTTTGCCATTTCCATACCGTTGCTGTTTTTAACCGGCAGGTAAAACTGCCATACGAGAGCATAAAAAAGTGAGTTATAGAATACATTTACGTAAACAGATAAGTGTCTAATGTTTTGTACGACCTAAAGGAATCATCCAACATCTGTTTTTATTTGGAAGTGCTAATTTAGTAGCAACTTATGTATTTTAAAAATAATAGAGGCGTATAAATTAAATTTCAATAAATGATAACTCTAGTAAGCATTTTAATTCTTTCGCCTACTTAATTCAATAAGGAAGGGATGTTCTTTCTTATTTCTCATACATTTGCCTATTATTCTTAGTTTCCAAATTGAATATATATATAAAATAATAACTAGAAAAGCAAAGGATAAAACACCAAGAAAAATTCGCAAATTAATAATCACTAAATAATAACAATAAAGTGTATTTGAAAACACAGAGAATGTTACAAATAAACTTTCATGAATAATAGATAAATAGTAAAGAAGTCAAAATCAAAATACGCAAAGGAAAATTCAAATTAATAAGTCAAATTAAAAGCAACATCAGAGGTGCAAACAGTATAAATGAAAAATAACGTAACATTATTAACAATGTAACTAAAATAACAATAACTAGAAAAGAAGAAAAGGATAAAACGCTAAGAAAAGGTCACGGATTAGTAATCACTATGTTTCGAATTGCTTGAATTCTTTTATGGCAAGAAGATATATATATATATATATAGAAAACAAAAAAAAAATAAAGTAACACTATTAACAATGTAACAAATTAACAGTAATTATAATGGTAGTAAAGGATAAAACACTGTGATCTCAAGTGTGACTTTTTCTTAGTGTTTTATCCTTTACTACTATTATAATTACTTATATATATAAAAGAAAAATAAAGTAACATTATTAACAATGTAACAAATTAACAGTAATTATAATAGCAGAAAAGGATAAAACACTAAGATAAAGTCACACTTGAGATCGCTATATTTCGGACTCGTGGAGTCCTATGGCAAGAAGACAAGTATATATATATTGCATTCAAAATATATTTGCTTGGCATGGATACGATAAAACATCATTATCTTCAAGGATTAGGTCTAAAGCATGTTCCGGGTCATAAATCTTTCCACGTTTGGCATATGCGATCAACAATTAATGAGGAACATGTAAATGGTTCGAATGTGCAAATTAGCAACATTTTGTAAATTATCAATTAGAATGTTTCAGTGGGCCTCGATGGTCAGGAGGTAATGTGCCTTTCTCTACAGGTATTCAACTTGGGGTATGCGATGACTTCTTAGAGGGAGCGTTAAATTTCAAATTAGCACACATGCTTGGTGAACATTTACAGATAATTGTAAATCTATAAACGATAAATTATTTTCATTTGTTTTATATGAGTGCTTTGTACAATTTGAATTAATCATACCCCTGGTGGTACAATATTCACTGGAAAGTTATCCATATGGGTATTTGGAGAAAAAAGACTGAATGCCAATGATCTAGATGCTAGGTTCGCGGGTAAAAACCTGACCGAACTATTTTTTCCGGACGTAACAATATATATAGTGGAGGTGATGGGTGCTGTCATTCATTGCAGTGACTTCAGTTCTGGCCGGAGAGACAACGCCCACGTTTTCTCAATGCGCTGTTTACCTGATGTAAGTTTGAAATGATAGCCTGCAAGGGGATAATGATACAATTTCTTAATATCGGTAAGGTAATGAGATAAACAGCAGGATACAGTTTGTGATGCCTCTGTAGTAAAAAAGGGCGATTAACACTATAAAAAATACAATTTTGCAAGCATTCCCAATTCTGCAGACTAATCGCTCAGTGATCATCTCTCTCCAACAAACATACAATCAAATCTATTTAATGTGCTGCAGTGGCTGAGTAACCTGGATGTAATGCATCCTCCACACTATCATTTCTTTCCAAAGAGCGGACATGCAACATACCGGCATTCGATCACTGCCAAATCTCTACTGTAGATTCTGCATACATTCTTAGCATTACTTCAATGTTGATCTATATCCGTTAATCAAAATCATCTTTAGATCGGTGTTTTTGACACCTATTTAAGACTTTCTTACCGTCCGTCTGTAAGCTCTGCAGTAGCGGCAACATTTGAATATGCCGTCGTTTTACCAATGACAGTGACCTCATTTCTTATGTAGAGATATCAATCTGTGAAATACAGTGAGCGTGCTGACATTTTTTTTTTTTGTAACTCTTATATGCTTAATAAGATGTTAAAGCTGTCAGTTCAGCAATTTCAAAAACAATAACTGGAGAGAAGACAGGAAGTATTGGACTAGTATGCTAAGAATAAGCATTTGGTTTTCACAGAAGAAACTTATCTTAAATGACCTTCAGCTACTTTCACTATAATTTTTTTTAAAGTTCTATATACATATATAAAATGTTTAAAACTAAAGTCGTACACAAAAACATGAACTAGAGTGATGATATTTCTATGTATTGACAGAGTGTACATAATGCAAAATACTCAATTCATTTGTGAGATGACATTATATTGTATCTCCTTATTATGTTCATCGATGCTCTAAAAACCTGAATTCTTTAATTATCAAAAATAGGTAAATAGAGTTTCAAAATATTTTAGGGCAAAATTTTGTATTAGTCAATCATTAAAGTCCATCTGTGAACGAACTGTGTATTTTAAATATGAGTTTGTGGCTCTTTAGGTTCAGGAAACATATTTCTTGCAATTTTTATTCCTGAAATAAATTAGAAAAGAAATATATAAAATAAAAAAGTCACACAGAAAATAAATATTGTTAGCGCTTTAAGAAGATATTTGCTCAATTATATTTATAATACGAATTAAAGAAAATATTTACATTTCATTAAACCGGCACCTGCAAACGTAGCCACCATTTCTATGAATCTGAATGTAAATTGACCGCGGTGTTCAATTGTCTATCATCTTATCTTGTTTCAAGTGTTCTCAAGAGTTTATTGAATAACTGGATCTGAAACCAGATATACATCTATATATATCTATATATATATATATATATATATATATATATATATATATAGAGAGAGAGAGAGAGAGAGAGAGAGAGTGCCCAAAAATGTATACACACTTAAAGCAAAGAAAAAGCTGTGTTAACTGAATTCACTCAACAGAAAATGATGAGCACTAATCATCTTAATTAGACTTTTACAGTTACAACAGTTGATCAAAATGCCCACCACCGGCGTCGATACACTTCTGAGTACGTTGAACTACTGAATGAGCAACGTTTGCGAAAATGTCCTCAGCGATTGCAGCACATACCGTTTCAATTTCTTTCCGAAGTGCTGCCAGGGTAGCTGTTTTTCTATGGTATACAACATCCTTAAGAGTTCCCCATAGGTAGAAGTACAACAGACATTCTGTTCTGTACAAACGTCTCCATTGTCTTTGAACTTCAACAACATTCCCGGTTTTCCAGTACCATTTCAAAATTGCTTTCCGCTGTTCAAACAATAATCTTGGCTCCATTTTGTTGTAGCAACGCTAGCATAACGTAATTTGAGTCACGTCTATTTACAGAGCATCAACTACACATTACTGTTGCTTTTCGGCCAAACTTTGAACTATATTAAATAGATATCTACTGTGAAAGTTTGTATACATTTTTGGCACTCTCGGTATAAATATATAAAACACTTCAATCCTTGACATTACTGATCTCTTTGTCTTTCTGAATGTATCATCTACATTCTACAGTATTTCCACTGAAAGAATTAAAGCCGTGAGTTCCATTGCATATACCGTTATAATCGTCTAGCTGTAGCTTTTGACAATCAAAACCATATAATTTTGTAGCATTTCCACTTGTTACCGAGTTTCATACTTACCTATCACCACAGGCAGGTAATTGTTAGGTATTTCGGTTTTGTTGCTGTCCGTCGTTGATTTTACTACATTCGTCATATGTACCCTTCAAAAAGCCATTTGTGCACGACATATACTCAATTTTGCTCAGAGGTAGATAAACGTAAATGGAATGTCATGTCCACTTCTGATTATTGGATAAGCACATTGTAAAATTCATACAACAAAATAAATACAAATAATGTAGAACAGAGCATGATTACAGATTTTAAGGCAGTTTTTCTAAAGTTGAAACTCCGCTTTTCGAGCCAGAAAGCAAGAAAGTGAAATATTACAAAATAACTGAATAAATATAGGATATTACAAAAGCGAGTAAGGCATCAAGTTTTAGAAATATTCATAATCAAAGGGAAAGTTAAGTTTGATAAAACTTGTGGAGAGATTTACCACAAATAAAATTCCGGTCTGTATCAGACAATAGGAAAATTAAAACTCACTCTTACCACATGTACAATAAGACTATTCAAATTCACAGTCGAATAATGTTTAATGGTTAAATGTCATAAGAAAACATAAAATATGGCAAAACATCACTATGTAGCATGGGGCCGTATGTGGGAAGAGGTCGTTACTCGTGAGATAAGGAGGAGGAAATTAAGTGATTATTTAATTTCTTGGTTGGATGCCCCTTTGTCTCATTAGGAATATTTATCTCAGGGAAATTCTGGAATTTTGTGACTCGTTTGAGTCAGAGGGAAGGGTAGGAAATCCTGCAGGCTACACGGCAACACTACAGTTCTCAGTTGACACCATTTATTCACTGTTATTGTAAGAATATCGGACTGTTCGTATTGGCTTGGAAATATTTCGAAAATCTCAGTTGACTTCTAGATAATGCTTATCGATTCACAATTGCCGACCCTTTAACTGACTACAAACGATTTCTTTTCTACAGACTTGGCGCACTCCGATTCTGATTATCTATTCTTATGCCCACTTAGTCCAATTAGCTCTTACTATTCCTTCCTCCGACTCCAACCATTGACTCCTCACTACTCATAGCCTCGACAGCTCACTCATCACTGCTAATCTTACTTTCTACATTATATTAGACGTACAGTTTATTGTATTGCTAGGAGCCTCCCACGCGAAAAAATAAATCCTCAAATATTTTTGAGCTGGTTTCGAGTCTAGCTGCTTTATTGCTCCTTCCTTAATATCTATAATTATACAGGCTCGCTCCAATTCGTTCAATTTTGGAAGATTCCTATTGGTTGAGCTGGACTAATTTTCTAAAATAAATCTTCTCACGGTATAGTAATTCCAAGGACTATTCGGAAACACTTCTGATCTGACAGCCTTTCAGATTTACTCACAATGAAATCGCGATAGACCACGTCTCGTCCCACCACCATGGGTGGCCGAGGTCGTTAAGGCGCGGACTCATGAGCGGGAGGTCTGGGGTTTCGAATCCCGCCAGGACCGTCCTCCCTGACTGAGGTTTTTTTCCCAGGTTTTCCTCAGTCCTCATAAATGGCAAATGCCAGGAAGGTACCCTAAACTTAGGCCTGGAACGATTCCTTCCTTGAAGCAAAACCCTCTCCCAATTTATCATTTCATCTCATGTATCATCAGAGTCCTTCGCCTGTGGTGCCTCTGTAGCAAAAACGGACGTTAAACACCATTCATTCATTTTTACGTCTCGGCCATAAATAAGAAGCATGTATTTGTTTCTAAAGTATGTCAGAAACCTGTTGACGTGTCTAAATGTTACTGTTAAAAGGGCTATAAAACATATAAAAATCGCTCTAGCGGCCGCAATTTTTGCTTTATCATAACAACACCAGTACATTTCTTTAAAATAAATCGATAAAAGTAGTTTTCGGAAAGCATGGCAATCAGGCCACTAAGAGCCGGGGTATACCTGAAAAAGAATTTGGGTTTTAAAGTGAAAATTAAAAATTGTTCTAGCGGCAGCAATTTTGTTTTTTCTTTTAAAGAAAATTTGTTGTATGCCATTGAAATAAAATACTGAAAACCGTTACCTAAAATCAGGGAAATTGGACTATTGGGAGAGGGTTTGACTGTACCCTAAAACTTAATTATTGATCTAGTGGCATGAATACGGTCTTTCGCAACGAAACTCCATATATACCATTTAAATAGAACAAGAAAAGTAGTTTCTAAAATTTAGAGGAACGGGGCTATTAGAAGTAACTTGCCTGAAACTGAAAATTTAAAAATCGCTCTAGCAGCATTAATTTTTGTTTTTCGCAATGAAACTCCATATTTTTATTTAAATAAAATAAGAAAAATAGTTTCTTACTGCAGTTAGGTTTAACTACATTTCAAAGTCAATGAAAATCGATTGTTTATCGTTGCATATGCATATTTTTCTTTGTACATTGTAATTCTTTTTAAATAATAACTTATTTTGTTTTATTGAAACACATGAACATGTTCTTACATACACAATGTAACTTGAAAAAACTTATTTTTCTCTATTTTAGTGAATGTAAAGAAAGATATAAAGGGGTAAGTTCATAAGCATGGTTACATTTGAAAATGATTAAAAAATACCCACACAGTATAGCTTTGCCTATCAAATGTCATACATTTAATTTTATTAATATTATACCATTAATTTTTGTGGTTTAATCTCAATAATGATGATAGTTCTAAAAGTGTGGTTTCCTTTTTGTGATGATTATAGGTTGCAAGAGTTCTAATTTTTTCCCAATGCTACACAGTAGTGCCATTGGTTATTTTATTTTATTAATTAATTAGGCTTACTTTGGATTTTATATTACTTTTTATTAAACGTTATTCAAATTGGCGATAAATTCATTAAGTTTAGGCAGGTCCTGTGTGACGAAATTGTTCATATTTTCATGGTGTCGTTCCTTTTTAAGTCACTAGCATGTGGTGCTTGATATACGATATAATTGAATTCTAAACTTAGCAGTTATGCATTAATATTAAAACTCCTAGCTTAAAATTTAGTTTTTTATTTTTGTGATCATTATTTGTGACACATCTCCTCCTACCGGAAAGAAAATACAATGATAAAGGAGTGCGATTGGCTTTGTCTACAGCATTATTTAAAGCTATTTACATTCTTAATTACACAGCCAAGGAATCCAAGACTGATATAAATACTTCAAATTAGTTCTTTATGCTTATTCAGCGTCACGGTTGCAAATGGGCGTAACGATGTGATGTAGAAATATTTTAATTCGCTCCTCTTTGTGCAATGGAATAATTCGAAAAAGGATAATTTCGTTATAATAATAATGATAATGGAAATTATATGTTACCCTTTGCCTCTCTCTCATCACCATTTTAATTGGGATGCATATTTATGAAATACGATGGAAAACATTGTCTATAGGAGGAAGGTAATTAAAATTTCAAAAACACTTCCATTATAATTCACTCCCAGCAGGAAATTTTCACTCTGCCAGCTAAAATTCCGGTGTAATATTCATCTAAAGTTGGCGATGAAAAATTTGGAAAGCAGCTGGCACCACCCTTAGGCAAGGAGATTTGGATATTTTAATGAACTTAATAAGAAAGATAAGTATATAAGTATATAAATATATCAACTTTACTGCACATATTCCATCTAAAAGAATACCCTTTTCAAAAATAACATTAAATGTATGAGCTCTAGATATTTCGATTGTTTTCTTATATTGGTATAAGAGTTTTAATTTTTTTATTTTGCTTTTAAATATTTATACAAATTTGAAAAGAACCAAGTTCAGTTTAACCCCAAAATTCTTAGTTTAAGGTTTTTTAATTTCAAATATGTTCCTTTCTTTTGCCAATGCGTGAATTTTTTCATAGAATTTCATAGCTTTAATTAAATTTAATGCTATTTTTGCACTTCACAAAAATGCTGAAAATTCATTTAAATTCACACACGCATTTTAAGATTTTAAAATTGTAATGCAAGGGTGAAGTTTTGCAAAAATGTGTATCTTTTTATTTGAAAATAACTGCATTAGTTAACTCTAAATAGGCAAGGTATGTTTAAGAAAATAATTACTTTTTTTGTATTCTCAAAGCTATAAATATAAAAGGGGAAGTAAAGAAGCAAAGTGGAGGACGATAAACAGAAAATGAATTGCCTGTATTTTAATTAAAAACACAAAACACAACACAAACGAATTCACTTCTACCTTTTCTTTTGCTTCCTTTGAAAATGTAAGATAAAATTTTAATTACTTATTAAAATTACGGTTTTAAGTAAATATCAAACTTTTATCATTAATTATTCATGACATGCAATACGTTTCACAGTATTCTAAGAAGGTTAAATTGTTACTGTGTATTATCAACAACTTTTCGTCTGTTATAAAATGAAATTATTAACCAAATGAGTAAAATCGCATTAATAATAACAACAACAACAGCTATTTCGGAAACCAATTTTGTCATTTTCTATTGGGAAAGTGTTAATTTAAAAAGGAAGGCAGGCCGAAATAACATGAAATATTTATGCAAAACGTGACCCCAAGAACTCGTTTTAAGTTTGTGTGGCTGAACATGAAATATATTTACGACTCGCCAATTGAGCTGAAGTACGTTGTTATTTTAATCCTATGGCACAACTGCTGCGTTTCAGAAGGACATGACAAAAGTACACGTGACCAAATGCTTCACATGTGATCCTCTCTCCAATTTCAGCTAAATCCCCTGGAAATTGTCGGGATTACACCAGCTATTGAGTTTTCGCTGGTTCATTTTGGATTATTTATTTTTTTTTAGAGGAAACCGTCACTTCTGTTTCTGTTGGAAGCCTACCTTTTACCGCTTGCAAATACGGACTGGTGATATTATTATGATTGGAATACCAAAAATAACGAGTTTCACTATAATGATAGCAATAATTTCTAAGTTGGTTTCTTGTTGTTCCCCTAGATGTCCTTTAGAAGAGTGTAGTTGGATATAAAACTGTAGAAAAAGGGTTTGATTGATTGATTGATTGATTGATTGACGCTGGAATGTACAATAATACACAATTGCCACGTAAACTAAAAAGGCTTTTGTGCATTCCTTTTATCCTAAATTTATAGTTTCATATCTAGAACTTTGGCAGCTATGAACAAGTACTGTATCCTAATTGAGATTTTATTTGCAATTCCAATGGGGTGTGTTATGCAGGCTCATTTGACTTCACTAGCAGACGGCATATGGAATTTCCATGGTAACGTCTCATCATCAGGAATTGTTGGTGTCCAATAACTTTCCTGGTTTGTTTTTCTATTCCTACTCAGTGGGTCCTAGGTGTAAAGGAAGTCGTTTATGTAGTTCTTGACCGGAAAAGTTCTTCCATCTTAAGTAATGTTCTTTCTTTGTCCAATGATACATTGCTTTGCTGATGCATCAGAAATATTCTGATGCTGTGATGTTCCTGCTTTTGCTCCGCCTATGCTCTGATGTCCAGGCACCTAACAAATTCTAACTGAAATTTAGTGGAAAGATAAATATTCCCGTATAAGCCGGTGTTTTGAGACAATATTTATGAGGGTTTTTTTTTTGAGTAGTGTTTAACGCCCGTTTTTACTACTGAGGCACCACAGGCGGTGGACACTGGTGATGCATGAAATTATATATTGTGAAAGGATATTTTTTTTAAAGGAAGGAAGCGTTCCAGGCCTAAGTTTTAGGGTACCTTCCCGGCATTTGCCAGTTATGAGGACTGAGGAAAACCTGTAAAAAAAAACCCCAGTCTAGGAGGACGGTCCGGGCGGGATTCGAACCCCAGACCTCCCGCTAACGCACCGTTTTGTATGTTTCATATGCTAGCGTTGTAAAAGAATAACATATAAATATTTTATAAACAAACACTATATTTTGAATTATTTTTTAGTAAATTAAATCCAAAAATAAAAGAAATATAGATTCAGGGATTTTATAGAAACTCAACTGGTACTATGCCATACGCAATATAACAATATCAAAATTAAATTAATATGTTTAAAAATAGAATTTTATTATAAAAGTTAATTTCAATTTTATTTTAATAATTTGGTTTCGGTATTTAAGGAACAAAAACCAATGCTCCCGATTTAAGCGGCGCATTTTCTCATGAACTTTCCACTTGCTCAACCCTTAGATGACAAAACGTGGCGTATGTCCATGCCCCTTAGGAAAAGTGCCCAGAAGGACCAAATCACCTCCAGAGTAAACTCATTTGCATTCTTTATGACATTCTCACAGTGTCGGGCCACTCGAATCGCTTCGATAGCTTCAATTTCTTTGTAATTTCATCGATCGGATTTCAAGAAATAATTTCTCCGTCCATTTTAGAGGTCTGAAAGCAAGTTAACATCGCACTATCATATTTTTGGCTTGACTATTATAAACCGAAGTTTAATCTTCAACCAGATGTATGTAATTATAGATCTCATATATCTTACGCATATATGAAACATAATAAACAAAAATAAAATACACATTTTGTTGCGAACAATTATCTGTATGTAGATATGTGCATATACTTTATAATTTATTATATATTTTTAAGCTACTTACGTTAACTACAAATAAAACAATTATCATTAATTTAGACCAATAAGCATTTCTTAGGTACTGATAGCATACGGTTAATACACTTAATAATGCACGATTATACATTACAGTTTATGTCAATCAGTAACATTTACCTGCAACTTTGAAATATAAATGCATATGTAGCTCATTAATATGTATAATTATTACAACTGTATTTCATACCAGAGAGGGAAAGTGATTAAATTATAAAACCATAATAATAAAAATGAAAGAATAGAAATGGGAGGAACAAAATTTACAGATATGAGTGGAAACAGAACATAAATAGCTTTTAGCTTCACGCACGTTGTCTAGTCAAACGCCCGCCCATATTCAGTCAACGTGTGTAAAAACACAAACAGATCCCAGCATGCCAATTGTCCTCTAATTGTCTTAAGAAAAGAGTGTTTTTCTCAAGTGTTTCCAGTGAGTACATTAACCAAAATATGCACCCATTCCACATAATGGGCAGATTGTCCTACTAGAACTATCTGTCGTTTTTTGAGCCTTCAACCTCGGGTTTCCTTTCTACAACGAACATAGCTCTTAATCTCAGGATAATTTAATTTCATCCGATAGGCTCATTCGTGTTACACTCTGCCTCGATTTCCTGTTTTTCTGATACCCTCTAGCCTTGTTCTAGCCTTTTCCCATGTATTTGTATTATTTTCATTGCTTCTTTGACATACTATATATATTAGTAGAAATATAATGATCATAATATATCGTGAGCGTTTAAGCTTACTTTGCCAATTAAAATATAAGTGTGAGCTTGTAAAATAAAACGAAATAAATTATGACAGATTATTACAAAAACATTTAAGAAACAATTTTAAGAATTAAATTAAATAATTGTGCCTTCTAACAATATAAATTAACCAAAAGTGTTTATAGGAGTTTCGTAAAAGCCTTTAAGACTATAAAAGCCACGGTGCATGATGATTATTAAAGTTTTAGTAAAATATTTATAAGTTTTTGCAACTTTAAAAAATCTATATTCATACAGAACTAAACTGTGTTCCAATTTAGTTCATTTAGCATTGGGTTTTGAAGAGTATATTTTCTGAATGTTCAAAATTAAATCATTAATTTCATCAACGGAAATAATTGAAATAATATGGAAATACAAAAAAGGTAATACATACATTGTCAAAGAGAGTGTATTACAACGGATACTATCGTAAAGAAGAGAACGGAAACATAATGTGTGCCTGGGTGGGGGAATTTATGCAGTAGCAATGGGGAGATGGTGCTGAAACATTTTCAGAAATTTAACGAACTTAGAGATAGGGCAAAAGTATATAAACTTAACAATGTATTCATGATTTCCGGAGCATAATAATACATAAATCTATATAGCATTAATTCCATTGTTTATTTAATAGAAAACACAAAATAATCACACAATGACACAATAATAAGTGCAGGATTTAAACAAAGAGGGAAAATATACACAAACCAAAGAATGCGATAAAAATGCAGTCTGTCAACACAATTGCTTAATAATTGGTAATAATTAAAATAAAGGACATATATGTAAAACCTGAAATGTAAACTAATTTTAATTATATATTAATACAATGTCCTTTATATATGCCAATGGGACACTTTCAGAAAAAGAACAAGGGCTTAAAAATTTCGTGTATATATAATCTATTGTACTATTGTAAACTACTGTATTGTATTTATATATTTATTCTTTATTGCTTTATTTATGGACGCTCTTTAAGTATTTATATATTTATATATAAATGTATAAATATATACATACATACATACATACATACATACATACATACATACATACATACATACATACATACATACATACATACATACATACATACATACATACATACATACATACATACATACAGAGGGTATAAAATGTATACACACTTCAAGCAAAGAAAAAACTGTGTTAACATAACAAAACTGAATCCACATAAACAGAAAATGATGAGCACTAATCATCTTAGACTTTTACAATTACAACAGTTGCTCAAAATGTCCATTATCGGTGCCGATACACTTCTGAGTACGTTGAACTTCTAATTGAGCAACTTTTGCGAAAGAGTCCTTAGTTCCCCATAGGTAGAAGCACAACGGAGTTAGATTCGAAGAACGGGGTGTAAACTCAATCGGACATCCATCGAGGCTATCCAGTGCCTTGGATCCAGTGCGCGGGGCTTGTTGCTATGCGAGGTGTTCCAGATTAACGTTGTGAACATCGCATACGTTACCATGAGTCTCAAAGTTGTCTGGAATGCTGCAATTGATACTCGCGTTGGCGGTTCTGTTCTGTACACACGTCTCCATTGTCTTTGAACTTCAAGAACATTCTCGGTTTTCCAACACCACTTCAAAATTGCTTTCCGCTATTCAAACGATACTCTTGGCTCCATTTTGTTGTAGCAACGCTAGCATAACGCAATGTGAGTCACATCTGTTTACAGAACATCATACGATAATCTTCACTTCATTTGTTCATTGTTGATTTACCTGTCACGTAGCAACGCTATCATGATGTGAGTCACATCTGTTTACAGAACATCATAATACACATTACTGTTGTTTTTCGGTTCAACTTTGAAATTAGATATCTACAGCGAAAGTGTGTATACATTTTTGACAACCTGGTATACAGATGAGATTATAATTTGAAAATCTGCTCTATGAAAATATGGCATGTAAAATACCCATTTAGGATAAACAGAATAAATTATAATAAAGTTATAGAATCGTGTAACTTTCCATACCTCATGTGAAAATATCTTGTCAAGATACTGACGAAGTGAAGAAAAAAATCCATTTCAACATATTCGTGCTACAAGTTCGGTGGTCTTGGGGTACGGGCTCTCCTTTGGACCCCAGTGTTCATGGAAAATTCTGTCGACTTTCAGGACTAAAAATCTCGAGTGTAAGTCTGCCGAGAGGACTTTAGGCCGTGAGTCATACATTTGCGGCATGTTCATTCTATACCTGAAAAAAGAGTGGACAAAATTATCAATCGTTTCACGTTTCAATAATATCCTAAGTCCCTGCATTTCCCTACATGATGGCGATGTTGGAGAGGTGCTTATTACCTGTCACTGCCTTCTCTAGAAAATGATTCTCCTTGGCAATCAAAACCCCCCATAAGGAGACACCCATGTTCTAGGATCGAACGACGGCCAGCAAGTGGAGTGACAAGAGAAGATACGGAAGAAGATAGTAATATATACAGTGATCCGTTTGGGTATGGGTAAAATGAAAACACTGTAAAACATTTTGAAAACACTGTAAAACATTTACTACTGAACTTTATATTTTCAAACTTTGTGTACTTGCGCACTCGTATGCGGTAGGGCTGGGGTTTAATTTCCTCCAGGACAGTTTTTCCTGACTGAGGTTTTTACCAAATTTTCCTCAGTCCTCATGAATGGCAAATGCCTAGGAGACACCCCAAATTTATGCCTGGAACATTACCCGCCTTAAAAAAAACGCTTTCCTAAAAAGACACCTCAATAGTAAAAACGGGCGTTAAACACTATTAAAAAAACTTTGTATGTATAACATTTAAAGATGGGGGGATTTCTCAGAACGCTACATGGCCCCCATTGCGCACTCTACACACTTCTTAACGGTGATGCAATTCAGCCCTTGCAAAGAATTCTCCATACACTTTATTGCAGCTCACTCCACCCGTTAACTTTTGCAGATAATATTTCAAGCTCGTAGGAGACATGTGGGGTTTTTCCTTGTCCAAATAATGCAGTTGTGAGTGTTTACTCTCCCGCTGACATGTCTGTAAATAGTCATTTGTTTAAGAAACCGTCATTATCTTCAATCCGTTGACACATCATGGAAACAAAATTGAAACTAACTATATGATCCTGACCGCGTAAGTGTTATAGACGTTGTAAGTTATGTGGATTCAGTTTCAGGTAGTATCGAACAATACGCTGACACGACGTATCTCTGCTGACAGTCGTCTATAACTTTTATCAGGGCTTCTTGTCATGGCTCCAGAGATAGCTGCTTCTCGTACTAGGTTTTGCCTGCGAACTCCTGTATGTTTTTTAACACAGAACCTGTTTCTGTAAATGTTCGATACCACAACATTATGTATTTAGGTACATTACGCACACGTCGAAATTCTTATTTAAATTGTTTAAAGCTCCCAAACTTAGCATACAAAATATCATTGGGCTTGCTGTTGATTTGTAGTAACCATTTCAATCTCTACACTGAATGATTTTCATTCTAGCCACGAACGGAACCTCCCATCTTTTAAGCAAAATATTACCAGCAATAAACCTCTGCTACTAATCATATTAGCTTTTAAAATAATATTTAGTATTATCCATGTCCAAACGGATCACTGTGTATAATTTTGTAAAATAATGGAAATAAACATTGGACCAATAAAATTATTTATAAAAATAGAATGTAAAAAAAAAAAAGTAAAATTAAAAAAAATGTGACAATAATTAAGTATATGTTATATGAATCGAAGAAGAGACAAAATAAAATAGGTTCAACAGTTAATGATAATTGAATAAAATAGAATTGCAAGTCAGGTTTATAAATAAATTCAAAAAGAAGAAGAAACCTGGATAGAGCATTGAAAAGATAATTTGATGCTTGAGACTGAAACACATTATCCTTAACATATTAGGACACTATCAGAAGTTTGGCAACTGAAAACTGGCTCTGAATTATAAAAGTTGACGAAAGATATTGCAGTTGTACTTTTGCATTATGATAATGGGATTTACGTTCAAATTAGTTGATATTTGTTTGTGATTCATTGAACTAAGCATGTGCATAAGGAAACATTTAGGGTTCAAGGTGATCAATTCAGGATAGCCATGAAATACATGTATTAACATATAAAAAATGAACTTCATTAAAGTAAATATCGATAATCCTCTACATTTCTGTTGAAATAAAGATGACGGCAATATATCAATGTATATAGATAAGTTTATTTATATGAAGCAACGTTATATGCTCCCAATAAACTCTCAAGTTTGCACAGAGTGTGGGAGCCAATGGGTGTCCCAGTCGAGTGGTTCCTGTTGAGAGCAGCACGCTACTTTTGCGGGAATTACCTTATGTTTTTGTTCGTATGGCTTTGCCCATGTTTCGTCAATAGCCACAACACCGCCCAGAAAATCACCGCCTTCGCTCTTGTATTGTTTGCTCATGGAGGCCAGCTGTTGCAGCTTTGTCAAGTGATGTGCAACTGTCGAGCTGTAATTTTGTGTACTATACCAAAGTTGGTTTTTTGCTGGAACGACTGTAGTTCAGTCCATTGAAAAGGAGACAACGCATTCGTTCATTTGAAACGAATGTCCACCAGCACGTGATTAGGCCTCGGTCAAATCTCGCTTCAGACTACATGACTAATCAACCTTGCAACCGTGGGTGTTTTAACAGATATATGGAGTTCTTACATTGACAAATAATTCAAAATAAATTTCTAAAGTATGCATTTTTCAAAAAAGTTCGTTTCAATTATTTCAATACCAAAGTTTATCTCACAGAAGTAATCGTCCGTCACTTGTTACTTTGTCTCTTTTTTTTAATGGTGCTTAACGCCCGTTTTCACTACTAAGGCACCACAAGCGGTGGACACTGGTGATACATGAAATGAAATAATATATTGGGAAAGGATTTTTTTAGGAAAGAAATGTTCCAGGGCTAAGTTTAGGGTAACTCCCCGGCATTTGCCAGTTATGAGGACTGAGGAAAATCTGGAAAAAACCTCAGTCAGGGAGGACAGCCCTGGCGATATTCGAAATCCAGATCTGCCACTCACAAGTCCACGCCTTAACGACCTCGACCACCCGTGGCGGTCACTTTTTCTCTAAAAACAATTACACGATAAGGTACATGATTCAAACCTAAGAATCAACATGCTTTTATGTTCCAAATTTATATTACCAAACCCATTTCGTAAACTTCTTTATTCCAAGGGATAATACTTAGGCATATAAATATTCTCTTGTGCTTAGAATGCAAACATTATATAATAAATTACATTATTTAACTGTTGACATGTTCAATATGAATCTGTATACTTTTGCTTTAAATATGTTATCATTTATTACAAAATATATATTGATTACTTGTCATGTACCAAAATTACTCATTTTTTGTTTTGTTTTTGTTCTATTTGATTTTTTTACTTTTTGTCATATTTGATTTATTGTGCGGCCACATTTGTGTATTAATTTATTTTTATAGGTTGTGATTGGGTTTGGATTTTTTGTGAATAAGGAGATGATCGAATTTTATAAATGGATTGGTATCTCAGGGGTCACTGGTCGAACCTCATTCAGTACCGCAATCTAGTAATGTATACTTCTTGTCTATTAGTTCAATTTATTAGCGGAACGTTTTTGCGATCAGTAAGGTATAGTCAATTACAACTGCTTTTATTAATTCGCCTATCCGTCGGTCTAGGCGCTATAAATACATTCAACATGGCTTTCTAAATGTCACGTGATTTGCTCTTCCCATACCTATCTTCCTATTGGTGGGCTTTTATGCTGATTTACTATCGTTTAATTCTCATGGGCTGTCTTCTAAGGTTTATTTCAGCTCCACCTACGCAAAAAATTAAGTGTTAGACTCTTGACCTAAATAGTATTTTAAAAGAGAGCCGTAATAGAGTTTTATGATTCTATGTGGATATTTATTGCCTGAGCTTTCCCTACACTGTTTACAAAAGAATTACTCCTTCCCTTTCCAAATTCCTAAGATCGCGTTTTGTTTAATATCCGGTTGTTTTCCGACTTTTAGTTGACCTGAAGTAACATTAACAAAGAGCCCCTTTTAATCTAAAAATCTACAATGCTGGTTATTTTAAAGACAATCTTCCTTTTCAATGGTATCTTGCCTTCTTACTTATTCTTGTAACAACATGTGTAAACTCTATGTCTATGCCCCTTTTGTGATTATATTGTACATAAATATCATTTCTAAGCGGGCCTGGGATCGATCCAGGACAACAATTGCCTGAATTGTATTGTGTTTTTATTTTGTTTTATTTTTTCATTGTCTTATAATTGTAAGGATTGTATCTGATTGAGTGAACATTGTAATTGGGAAATCTGTAATGTTCACAAAACAAATATAGAAATACTGTAGCTAACAATAACGTTCCCTTACAGTTCTTCCATTGTCAGCATTCATAGTTCCGTGAAACTAATGAGTAATAGGACTATCTGTTCCGCACGGATACTATTCACTAACAGCTTCGAGGTTCATCAGAATGCAACAGTTTTAAATGCATTTTATACTCATCTAGTATTTCATTAAACTAATTCTACTTCCCCCCCCCCACCTTCATACACTGAGTAAATAAAAAACGCGCGTGATTAAGAACAAAATTTTCTCTGGAATTTCTGACAATTACTTAACTTACGGAGCAAATAATTATACCTAAAGTATCTATTGCTGGCCAGTTTAAAGTGAAGGTGTATGAATCTATAAGCAGTCCTTATGAATTAAAAAGGCTAACATGGGTTACTTACGCCACTGTTTCAAAACCTTTAGCAATTTTACCAAATAGTTATAAAACGAACTGGATCGTGGCAGCTCCAGATCTGCCTACAATGTAATTTTAATATCTGTTAAGAATGTAATAAAATTACCAATTAGAAATAGAATTTTTAGAGTTTACCGATAAATTCACAGTTCAGTTTTTCTTCCAACAATAACTACAATAACATGCGCTTAAATTAAGAGAAATTACCTAACATATGAGGGTAGATCCATAAGTTTCCAGCTTAACCATTTTCTAGTTATGATAAAGACAAAATCTATATTTCACTTTTCGATATAATTACCCTTTATTGCAATACACTTCTACACTTCTCCCCAAAATGGTCAGAAGTCTTGTCTGCAAAATGGGCATAAACTGCATCCATCACTTCTTCGTCACACTTAAATTTCCTTCCTCGAAGGTCCTTCTTGAGTTTTGAGAAGAGGAAGCAGTCACTGGGAGCTAGATCTAGGCTATAGAGTGGATGGTCAATCGCCTTGAAGCCACATTTCTTCACAGTTTCCTTCGCAACAAGAGCTGTGTGCAAAGGCGCGTTGTCGTGAAGAAGGCGCACACCACCACTCAGCTTTCCTCGTCCTTTCTCTTTGATGGAAGCACGTAGACTGTGCAGTAGGCCAGCATAGTACTCCCCATTTACTGTGGTGTTCCTCTTCTTGAATTCAATGAAGAGTATTCCTTCATATTCCCAAAGAGTGTGGCCATTGTCTTCTTGGTTGACTGAGAGACCTTGTCCAAAAAGATCATAGTAGAGGACCATAGATTCATCTCCTGTAACAATGGTTTGCAGAACTTCTCTTTCGTTGCACGGCAGAGCTCCAAACATGACTGACAACAGATGACTCGTTGCTGCTTTTGGACTGAGGAAAGAACTCTAGGCACCCATCTTGCACTAACCTTATTAATTTTTAAATGTTCATGAATAATTCGAAGGACTGTTGTTTTAGATAGGCCCAACCATGCTGCCATTTCTGTAACTTTGAGCCGCCGGTCTTCCATAATTTCTCCTTCCACAAGAGCGATGTTTTAGGAGTGAGGAACCCAAGGGCCGACCTGCATGCTCTTCGTCTTCAATGCATTATCAACCCATTCGAAAAAGTGTGGCCCATTCTTTTACGGTATAATATGAGGGGAGTACTTCCCCATATTCACCGTCCAATCGCTGTTTAATTTCATTTGGAGTTAAGTCCTTTTGTGAATAACTTAATAACAGCTCGAAACTCCATTTCGAAGAAGTCACAATCTTCTACACATAACCTGCATTATGTAATTATATCTGAACAACTGAACACAGAGGAGAGGAAGCTACAGCTGCAATTATTTACTTAACAGATAAGGTATGACAACAAATAAATTTTTCTGAAGGGAACAGTCTTTATCGGCCGACCGTATTGATGCGAGAGATAGTCTAGGTTTATGCGCTAGTCTTTGTTCATTTGCTCAAATTTTGTCAATAAATTACAAACACTATTACATAACAAACAGAAACATAGTTTTAATTGCAGCGAGATTTACTAATTGGAACTTACAATTAAAGAGATCTTTCTGCTCAATCAATTGATTTGAGTTGTTTTCAATATCGATCATTTTTGTTTCGAGGCGGAAAACCAGAAATTGTATGTTACTAAAGCTTAAATCTAAGACGATCATACAATACACAAAATAACTAAATGGCGTCTCGGTGCCCCCTATATAATAAAGGTAACTCACGCATGTGCTGTAAGGTTACATGACTCGTGCTCAACAGGATTGGGTGAGGAGATCAGCTGTGTCAATAATTTCGTGATTTTACATAATACATACATTAATTTATTGATTGATTGCTATTTATTTTACAACATCTGATGTTTCTCGAACGATAGCACTTGTGTTACAGCGTTTACCTGTTTTGAACCTTAATAACTTTACAGCGTCGTGGAGACGATAGTTGGAATCCAGCCTGGGTGTTACGTACTTCTCGTGAGCACGCCTTCAACATTAAGATGGTATCTGCCAAAAATAAAAATAAAAAAACAAAAAAACAAAAACAAAAACGGCCCATCGACGACTTCCTAAGAGACGAATTGGGTTTAAGAACGAGTGTGAGTGAACTTTCCGGCGACTTCCTAAATACGAACTGGACCTAGAGTGTATACTGCTTATAAACTGAAAACGAGAATGGATGCCCGAGAAAGATAAACGCCTCCTTATATATGCAATTCAAACCACCTAATCTTTGGCGTGACCAAGCTCTAGGTGTCTACACATGCAAGCGCATGTTTCGCCTTGCACTTAAAAAATTTAAAATATTTATACAAATTGTCAACTGCCTAAATCGGCGAGCGAGTTCACCCCCTAACACATACAATGGCCTGGCTTCCAAACAGACCCTCACAGGTCTTTCAAATAGCGACACAACACTTATCTCTTGTATTTACTCTTTCATGTTGAACACTGATTTGTCATCTCCTTGGCGCTCCCCTCTTACCTGGACTCCCATAAACAGTCACACCATAGAAACTCCTATTCTAAAAAAACACACCTCATGCCTTAAAGTAATACCTTAGGACTACAATATACTTAAGTATCTATAGTATTACTTTCAATATACCAAATATAACAACAGGTGTACAACATTGATATTATATTCATATCTCAGTGGGGGACGCAAGTACTGTTTCAGTTTTTGTACAGTTTTAAACCCGCTGTACCTTCGCGAGTAAGTAAAAAAAATCTCTTCAGCCTAACCGAACACAATTACAATTTGTTAGTAGGCTTGTGTGTACTCTCTCAGGTGATATACTGCTGAGAGAATCAAAGTTTGTCCCCCGTGATTTAAACGACCGACCAGCAGTTTAGCGAGGTGTCAACGCAATACTCACAGCAAGATACTTCAATTTAATTTACTGTAATTCCATCCGCTCGCACTTGTTCGGACTGCACTCGGCTGTCAACTGTCTTTCCCCCCTTGGCAAGACAACCGGCTACTGTTAGTGATTTGCAGCGCAGTGAACGTGTGTATTACGTGGCGATGATATCAAGTTTAAAGTGTGTGCTGTGTTGAGAGATATTTCACTGAACCTGGGCTTATGTTACACAACAGAATGTGCAAGCACTATGGAAATGGTGAACTATTTATTCAAACAATAGCTTGGGAAGTGTAATACAACAGAAAATTGTTAATTAAACAACTTTATAAAGAAATTTGAAGAAAATTATTTTCATTGCACCCTATTTATTTTAAAGTATGTTTTTATACCTTCCACGAAGCTTAATACATCCGCTTTACAAAGGATACTCTTTACGTTATCATTATGTTGTTAATTTTATAGATAGGTTTAATTTTAGAAATGTAAAACAAAGTTATGCGAAATAGTTCTATTACTTTACAATAATTTCAAGAAGAAGTAGGTGCCTAAAAGGCCAGGTCAGGAATGAAATCGCAAAATATTGCTAAGGCAAGACCGATATATAGTTAACTATGCTGTCTACGATGAATTTCATTTGGAATTCATTATAGTATGGGTGGTTTTGCACAATGGCTACACATGCATTAATGACCAATATGTCATGTTATGCCTATTGCTATTAAACATTTAAACTATGAACTGGCTTATTATGGGCTCCGAATTTTATTTTCATATTTTCAAGCGGATTATTACATAATAATATATATGGTTATCAATTCACTATAAAACTAACAAAATTAACAATTTTTCTTTGGAAACGTACACTACAAGTAATGCATTTATTTTATAGATAGGCATGAAAAATGAATCAATTGTCGAGAGCAAGAGAGAAAAAGAGTAGAAATAAATGAGGAAAATGTTGTTTGCCGAGCCTAGAGCGAGCAGAATATGTAATGAGAGTCTAAAAGTGTGTACAACTTAATAAGAGTATGTACAGTGTAATGAAAACATATTGTAATTAGAGTATTGTAATAAGACTATGCGTAATTAGGAAACGTTAAGAGAATATAGACATGAGAAGAGACACAAGTGACGCAACTGGAAAGGGCTCTCAGGGAATACTTTCAGTGCTTGTGTAACCATAGCAGCCAAGCTGATGTAACTAGGAAGAAGGGTTTACCTTTAAACTGTACACGTGCGACAACAATTAGTGTTATGGTCTTACTTGATATGTTAGGGACACGTTGTAATGGGTACTTATGTATATAGGAAACTTGCGAGTAACATACACTTGTCAAAACAAAGGATAAACGCTGCCCATTTGTTCCGACCAGCACATAGATAAAATAGTCTCTTAAAAATTAGCAAGCAGGAGACATAGTACTGGAGTCCATGTTCCTTTGGCTTAATACACACTTATTACATTCTTCAACAGAGTTTGACTGACTTAGTCATTAGAAGCTCGGAGCACCTCGCCTTCCCTGGAAGATACGACTTAGCTCTGTCTCCGGACATACACCAACTATCCTCGACTTCTTCTCTCTCGTCTTAAGCCACCAGAGACTGATGAGAGACTAATTGTAACTAGTATCGACAGGCGGCCATCATCAAGCTGAGTTACTCAGCAGAAACCACGGTTTGATCTCCTCAAAACTAAAGCCCTCTATTATACACGCTATATTTTGGACCTAACCGTCTCTGACTCCCATAAGACTACGTGTTAAGTTTCTGTCCTTTCACTCGATTGTCATACAGTTAATTCCTAAAATATTTGTGTTGTACTGTTGAATGATACCTTCCGCGTCTGTTCATGTTCTTCTTGCATTAGAAAAGACTAGGCCAGAGAGAGAATGCACATTTTTGAGATTATGTCAAATTATATTTACGACACTTGCGCGTAGTGCCGCATCCGAACTCAGCGGCCAATGACGGATCATTTGCCGGTAGAGGAAAAGTTGTCATCGATAAAAACAGAAATCGTAATATTAAACCTAGACATCATTAATTACAACCTTTTAACACGTGAAACTTAAAATAAGAATTTCTCATTTTATTTCGCTATTCACTATTTAAATTATTTGTTGTAATGCATTTATTATATCAGTGTTGACATAAGCTGCATAAGGCCTACAGTTAACCTGTCAGTTAAGAATGAATTATAAGAATTTAACATTTCTCTGCTCTAAATTGGTCCAATGAAAAAGGCTGTGACAACCAGAAACTTATATTTTTAATTGGTGTGTGAAAACAAGAGATACATAAACGAAATGATATGCCTGAAAATTTAAACTATTCATAATCCAAAGATCTGCATTTTCTATTTCTTTTCTTCTAATTATTAACGTGCATTTAGCTGTCTTACAGTAGCGTGTTGCATTTTTTAAAGTATTTTTTCTGCTGTAGTGGCATTGCAAATGAACTACATGATTGAGGCAAACTATTTTTATGTAAAATAGTCAAAACACCTTCACAAATTACATACATTCACCTCATTTTTGAAAGATATGACAAATGTATTCGAGAATAAGAGCAGAGTGTACTGTAACACAGGAATAATATTGTAAGTATAATACACTTAGTAATAGTCACTGCTAAATACAACGTAGTCATGTTGACAAATATTTTATTAAGTTTTTTTGAATACAGTTTACATGTCAAATTAAACCTTGAATGCGATATAACTTAACGCATTTCTTTCCTTGAGTTGTACAACTAAATGCTCAACACCCAGGCATATTAATTACATTTAAATAACATTTTAAAAATGTTATCCATATAAGCACATGGCACAACATACAGATATCAATTCCTGGCGAAGCAATCACGGAGCTCGGTTGTCGGCAAATTCCGCCGCAAAGCGTGTCCAACTTGTATAACAGAGTGCTTTAGTCAAAACAACATCCTGACAAGCGTTTACAGATAGAGCAATTTGAAGTTTCCTACTTTATGTTTGGAACATCGAAGCAAAGAACCACAATCAATAACTTCATTACACATTTTGGAAAGAAATAGCACATTAGCTAACTGAGGTCTATTCTTAATCTTTAACAAATTTAAATTCTGACTCCAGTGTTCATAAGAGCCGCATATCTTGGCAACAGTGGGGCTACTTTTTGTATAAATTCATCGTAGAAATTGTTTTGCAATGCCTAAAAAATGTACATGTGGGTTTTAATATGAGGAGATCAAATATCTTATTGAGGCGTAATTAATGGCTAACCTAGAAGTCAAAAATGTCATTTCGTCTTATAAAATCCAGATTACAGTATAATTTAAAACAAATATTTCAAGAAAATATGCATTTAATTTTCTTAACTTCATCCTCTGAACATTCTCTTGTCTAATGAAACATTCGGGGGGGGGGGATTATCAGTGAAGCTGACCTTCTTAATTTTCAAACACATGTTATCACACCAGACACAAACAGCATTAATGACAATCTGTTATAGATTTTGTCATACAATCTTTTTAACATCAGCAAATATGAGAAGACTGCATTAATTTTTTGAGGGAAAATAGGTCATTAATATAAGGAACAGGCTCCTCAAAAGGGAGCCCTAAGGAAACCTTTACAACACAGCATGCTTGTATAAATAAAATCTTTTATGATGACTATAATACTTGTGCGACGTCATCATAAAATTGACCAATGAAATGAAACAAAACTTTCAATTTTAGCCCATCACAGCCTGATATCGCTCTGAAATTACGAAACATTTAATCAAATTCGTTTTATCATGCGAAATTAATTTGTTTGTGGTTAATGTAGCCAACTTTATATTTCCACTTATAATTCCTGAGCACGCATCACTGTGTTTTCAGTAAAAGTACATTGTACATTTAACTAACTTAATGTTTATTCATTCAAAGAATTGTTTTTGCGTATTCAGAGAAATCATTTTGTAAATTATGTAACAACATCTGCCTAAGCAATCATAAATCTTAATAAGCATTTATTCAGAATAGTAAAATGTTATCGCTGTTTTGTTTTTCTCACTTGGTAGTGGCAAATCGAACGGCAGCGACTGTAATAGTCGACTTTAGTCTATTTCAATTACACGGTTTCTGAATAGATGAGTATTTATAATTAAATATAACATTTTATAACTTGTTATTAATTTGTGCACGAATTTCAAATATACCGAGGGTACCAAAAACACATACACACTTTCACAATACATATATATTTAATATATTTCAAAGTTGGACCGAAAAACAACAGCAATGTGTAGTATGATGTTCTGTAAACAGATGTGACTCACATACATTATGATAACATTGCTACGTGACGGGCAAATCAACAATGAACAAACGAAGCTAAGATTATCGTAAGATGTTCTGTAAACACATTACGTTATGCTAGCGTTGCTACAACAAAATGGAGCAAAGATCGTCGTTTGAGCAGTGGAAAGCAAATTTGAGCTGATATTGGAAAACCGAGAATGTTATTGAAGTCCAAAGGCGTTGGAGACGTGTGTACAGAACAGAACCGCCAACGCCGAGTAACAACTGCACGCATTCGAGACAAATTTGAGACTTGTACCGCATGCGATGTGTACAAGAGCAGATCTGGGAGATCTCGCACAGCAACAAGCCCCGTGCACTGGATCCAAGGCACTGGATAGGACGAAGAGGTCCGACTGAGTTTCCACCGCGTTCTCCGGATCTAACTCCGTTGTACTTCTACCTATGGGGAGCTCTTAAGGATGTTGTATACCGTATAAAACCAGCTACATTGGCAGCACTTCGGGAAGAAATTGAAACGGTATGTGCTGCAATCGCTGAGGACACTTTCGCAAACGTTGCTCAATCAGTAGTTCAACGTACTCAAAAGTGTATCGACGCCGATGGTGGGCATTTTGAGCAGCTGATGTAACTGTAAAAGTCTAAGATGATTAGTGCTCATCATTTTCTGTTTGTGTGAATTCAGTTTAGTTATGTTCTTTGCTTAAAGTGTGTATACATTTTTGGCACCCTATATATTATTTTTGCATTACTGACAATCGACATGCGTCTGTTGCAAGATAGCTTGAAAAGGTTAAGTATTCACAATATAAATGTACAATTATTAGAATATTGTAAGCCAAGTTTGCGGGAATTATATTTAAATTATTTTATTCCTGAAATAGTCCTAATAAATATCACTCGAGGGTCAAAACTTTCCAGAAATATTCACTCACTTAATAGCTTGCAATTAAGTTTAATAAATTACCTAGAGTACCTTAAATTTTAAACCTGATAAGAATATTCCATGAGTCAAAGAATTTCGAAAATATGTGTACGTGATATCCCCTTAACCCCGATTATTAAATGTGCTAGCTACCCTAATCTGTAAATACAGCTGGATAAGTTATGATTGAACAACCTGAAAAAAAATGATGATAAAGAGATATTTAGCTTTCATTTTAGTGTAATGGAATTATAAACTGGAAATATAAAATAGTTGGAGACTAAGGGAAGTGTAAAAACGAGCCGATGATTTGAAATCGCGTATCTACTATAAGATTTCAATATCGCAGTTCCGCACAAATGCATTGCTGCAGCAATCAGGGACTTCAGTCACAATGAAAGTGGTTAATATAAAATTGTAAAAACAAGTTCGACAAAAACGTGCAGCAACCTTTTTTTTTAATATATCGCGACAAGGTAATCTAAAACGAGACATAATATCTGGAGTTTTTTGTTTTAATTTAAGGAAATGTAGCCCACTTTAGTATAAATGGCAAGAGTTTGAATTCTGTTATATCGTCGACCTTCATAGACAGTCTGTCCTTTTCATGCCCAGCTACGTTTATAAGGAAGGGGGTGGTCCCACGGATGGATGCAGTCCGCATATACTCGTCCAGAGGCGCGACACCGCTAGTGCGACTCAACTTTCTGGAGATTGAAGAGTTGAGGCGGCCATCTCATCTGGAATCAACATTGGACCACACCGCCTCACACTTGAACCCAGCCAACGCCGTCATAACGCCCCGTGCAGGCGCTGTTGCACTTACGGGCACGACGAACACACCTGCACTGAGCCCCCCATTATTGCGGAGCGGCAACGCTCATATCTGACTGCAAATCACATGATCTGGCACGCCGGCCAAGGTTTTGTGCCTCCTGTGGAGATACAAACCACTACACCGGCCAGGCAGCAATCACAGTAAACCAACCACTGACCATGCTCTGCCTGCCGCTGCACAGGGCACACCAATCACAGCTATAATAGACAACAATAGAGAAGTAGTACTCAACATCTTGAACACAATCATGCAAGCAGTGACAGACTTACAGGACTCATCGACCACCATCATTGATCATCATCCCGCAACACACCAGCTTAATTAATCAACAACTTGCTGAACAGGCCGCCACCACAACTCGACTGAACCAATTAGAAGAGACCTTCACCACTCTCCAGGCTCAGACATCAGAAAACCTTAAGAGACCATTCAAGACGCGAAATGTACCACCGAAACTGGAATTAAAACCCTACAGGACACACAGAACAACAACTTCACTGAAATAACTAAACTACTGCACCAAACCATGGCCGACCTTCAAGAATTGAAGCGAGAAAACTTACCTGCAGATAACAACAATCACTGCCGAGGAGAGTTCTCTGGAACTCCCCGTCCGCCATCGAGGTCTACCTCGCCTACAAGAACAGACACAGGCTACTACAACGGAGACGAACTGCCTTACTACCAGTCGGCACCACCTCTAAGCCGAAATAACTTATACGCACCAGAATTCAAAGGAATCCTCAGACGACCTTCAAGACACCACCGTCCAAATATGATGCCCCCATTCCACTGACACGCCAGGGCTTTGCCATGACGGAGAACCTGACCTTCCTCCATCTTACTGGTTCCTTTATAACCAGTTTGGTGCTTTTTTAGAATCATCCACAAGTCCCTGGGTGCTTAGGCGGTACCAGGCACAATGAACCCCACTGTCCAAATTATTAAATAAATAGAACCACCATAGTATTACCTAGTAGAGAGTTGGTAAAAAAAAAACCGGATGGAAAGAAGCGCGTTTACAAAAGAATTAAAATTCAATCACATTGAAGATACATCAACATTTAATTAACTTCATAAAATTGTTGAATATAATGACATGAAGCAAATAAATCTATGTATTGCACATAAGACATATTATTTTACATAAAATAATATACAATACTCAATGTTTGAACGTTAACATTTTAAAATTTGCATGTAAACTCTCAAGAACATTTGCTTTAAACCAATACACGTTTTCAGAGCTTACTAGAATTAAAAGCACAATGAATGACTATTACCCCTTGCTTGGCAATGTATACACTCATTAAAGGATTTGCGTTAAATGCAGCATTAACTAAATATATTTAAGCCTTCCAAACTCTCAAGCAATTTACTTTATAAAACTGCATATACTGCAGACCTTACTAGAATTGAAAAGCACAAAGATCGCGTCCCTGGGTTAGCAATATATAAACTATTGTAACATTTAGGTTAAATGCACCAAAATGTCTACATAAGATTTATTATTTATCTGAAACCAAGCAAATTATATAATAAAACAATACCCAGTGTAGGCCCATAGACAGCCCTAGGTTATAGAAGCTCACATATCGACTGGCCACAAGCCTAAGAAAAATGTCTTTCGGCTTCACTATTGCAAACTATTACTCCCCTATCTGTCTGTGCGCCGCTCAGAAGGAACAAGACCCAAGTTCAAGCGTGAACGATATTCTCGAGCGTTCCACGAATACGTGTGTTAGGCAAAAACTCCGATGACGTCACTATAGTCACATGACAAACGCTTGAACATAAGGAAGAAAATATATGCGAATGACACATTACAAAATAAATTTGTTTTACTTAAATTATATCAGAGAGGTTTATACAGAATGCGGCAGAAACAATGAGCCATTTTACTATTATCCGATGTGTTAAGGGCTTGCGAATGCCAACGAATTGATCGCGTTGGACTTTGCTCTAAAGCAGCTCTTACTGTTGCCATGTTTATGGAGTGCAAACCGTAGCTGACCTACCAGTTTGCACCTTGTTTGAAGCAGATATTGTCATGAACTACCTGACCCATCTCGCCTTCCGTGACGGAGTTTGTCCATTCCGATGTCGAAATGTCACCGAAACAAAAGATGCATTCTTACGACACACTCACCACATTTGAAAAATGTTTCAATTGCAAACCAAGATATTCATTCGACCTGCACCCCATAGTGACTGCTAAGTATGTGCAGCGGGGCGAGAGGCCAAGGTAATAAAATATGGAGTACAGAAAATGCTTTGAACTGCACTACGCAATAGTACCAACATCATCTCTCTAAGAAGCCGTGACCAACAACAGCGCATGGTTTAAATTAAGTTACTGTTTCTGCCGCAAGCTGTATAAACAAGACAAAGAAGATTACTTCATAATTTCATTATATTCCCTTACAAATTGAAGGTTTTGGCATGTATTAGAAAAATATACTTGGGAACTAAACTTATCATTAAAAATAAAATATTATATCAAGTAAATTATATTATCTATCTTGGTTGACAAGTTAGGCGTTTTAATAACAAGACATTTAATTTATCATTGCTATATATTTTGCATTAGTAATATTCCCTCATAGGAATAGTCCATCTTTTGCCCATTCCCTCGAAGAAAACTTCAGAATCATTTTCACTTATAAACTCGTAACGTATTTTCTCGTTTAGAGAGGTAAGGCATTTTGTAAATAGCAGGATATATTGGATCTCGAGGTTTCAGTTACTTGTGGAATCACTATTTATTTTTAAGATCAAAATCTTATAATTTTAAAATGTTATTGAATCATTCACATATTTGCAATAAGTAGTTTTTAGAGTGCTTTTGTTTTAGAATACACATCAATCTGTATGTCCGAAGATAGTTTACATTGTTCGTTAATTCTGAACTTTGGGGGGGGGGGGGTCGTATACTAAAGGTTGAGGAGCTCTCCAAATTTTAAGTTAGTTTGAGCATGATCACATTGAGAAATTTTAGTTTCAAATGCATTCAAGAAATTATGGAGAACGGGTGAAAAATAGTATTGTAGGGGAAAAAAAATAACTATGCCATTGGCGGAGTAAACGTGCATGGGCAAACGACCATATAAAAACAATGCAGCATTTTCATTCTCACCAACAAAACAGCTATGATAACAAATCGTGCTTGTGATCGAAATTCGTGTATGGATATACTGATTGCAATCTAAGCGAATTGTATTGCTCTAATGTATTATGATTTCATTAGTAATTGAAATATTCACACTTTGAAATTGGATTTATTACAAACCAGGAAAAAGGACCCTTGGCCCTTAGCAGAGAAACATGACAGAAAACTGAAACCTATTCACTTGTACGCACGCTCCCATTAATTATACACATATATCAACAAATTTGCCCCTCACCGCTTGTACTGCAATGACAACAACTGATAAATTGCTCCATGTTTCGATCGAAAGCATTTCAACATCGTCACCGTAATGAGTAAACACAGTGGGCTAATTTAAAAGCTCTTGCAATTGACTAATGCGCTGTCTATTTATATTATTAAACGTTGTTATCATACACGATTGCGGTCGGATAATGAATGAATCCGCAGTTGGTTAAACGTTAGCAGCGTATTTTATCAGCTCAAGCGACAAGTTACGAAACAGAAAGGTGCCAATTGTTGTAAAATTTTGTAGTGAAGATATATAATAAAAAGAATCATTTATAGACTTTTGAAAATCAGGTATATGATATAATGTCAAAACAGGAAATCCCAGATCAATGGCCTTATAAACAAAAACACCGTATTAACAGTAATTCAATAGCCATAAATAGGCTATCCTCAACAACAACCATATAGCTATTAACACTGAGGATAGATCCACTGGTCGCGTACAATCTGGAATATTTGTGGGTACATCTAAAGAAGGGAGATCTAGAGGAAATAAAAAATTAAAGCTACTTTCCTCTTTACACTCATCTGTAAGAAACACTTTATATTGAAGGCTTAAGCTTCAAATTGCGTCTTTATAAATAACAAATAAAGATTATAGCTGTAAAAAGCCAGTGTAAGTGATTTGCAATAAGGATCCACTGACAAGTCACAAGGAAGCTCCGAGCTGAGAGTACAGTGTCCACAGTCAGTCCTGTTGGTGTAGTGGTAACCATACTTGTCTTCTAAACCCAAGTTCGCCGGTTCGATCTCGACCAGAACCGATGGATTTTTTCGGGCGTAAAACTCCTAAGTATGGCTTCCTTCGGAAGGGAAGTAAAGCCGTGGGTCCCGTGTCGTACATTTATGGCACGTAAAAGAACCTGAAGCCTGAAAGAAGAGGCCTCTGAGCAAAATTTGTCGGTCGTTTTACCCCCTGAATTGAATGGGTCGCTGATGACCTTAGATGTTAAAGAGCGCCCGTAAATAAACCAAATCAATAATGTATGTCCATAGACTACGTCAACCTAAGTGCTACAATGGGTCGAGTTTAAAATATGTGTTTGTGTCGGATATTGCAACTATTGTGAGAGATACTATGCAAGATCCGCACGGAAACACTGGCAACATTTTGTGCTGAAAACTAATATTCCTTTAAATATACGAGTGTTTTTATTTTCGTTCAGTTATTTAGGAAGTATATTCTAAAATTAAATGCTCTTCAATTTTTAAAATAAAAATCATAGTTTATCAAGAAACGTTCAGGATATCAAACATTCTGATTATAGTTTTATTAGACTGTAATGTGGGAATTTGAATTTATGAGCTGCCTTTGTGAGATTTTTTCTTTTTTTCTTTTTAGAAAAAATCGCTAAATACTTAAAGCTCTAAAGGTTGCTTTTCTTACATATACATTCAAAGTAATAAAATAACATTACAATGTCTAGACAATCTGAAATGAATGCCCCAAAGTGGTATACATAAGTCGAAGTTACAGGGCCCTAAATCAAAGCAGTGATTCTCTATGCTGTATGTGTTCGAGTGTTGAAAATTGATGTGTGTTCTACAGAAAGTGTCACCGTTTTTTTCCATGTACCTAAATTGAACAGTAATACTGTATGTACGTTGCTGAATGATAGGACATCTGTCAGTCAGAATACTATGATCATACTCATATATAAGAATCATCATGTTACACACTGCTTGGTTCTGACAAATTTGGATTTTCATGGTAACCCGTAATGATATACAAAATAACAGCAACATGATTGTTAGAAAGGGACTATCTAATAGACTTTATTTACTAAACATTTGACAATCTTGAAAACAGCTGGGATATTCTTAGATGTGTGTAAGGCGTTTTGACTCTCTCGTGAGAAATTGATACATAAAGTGAAACTTTATGGAATTGGGGGAAATATGTGATGTCTTTGCACATTAGTAAGTGATTGACAGTAATTGCTTTGGCGCATGCGTAGCTGGCTCCTCCCTACGGTCACAAAGCACTCGATTAGCAGGAGTTGTCCGCCACTTATTTTGAGAGAACAGAAGGCATTCAAATAGTAAAGTCTTTTTTTTTTTTTTCTTCGGAACTTTACTTCTTACTACAAACATTTTCTCGGTGAGTTAACTTAACAAACAGCTTTTCCTCCTGCAATGCTGAAGACGCTGAAGTGATTGGAGTTCAGCGTTTATGACTTGTTTGGCGATTTTAAATGGGACATGAGCACTAAGATCATATGTTTGTACCAAGATGTGAATCTGAAATTTTCTAATTGTTGCTTTTTAATAATCATGCTCTTTCTCCAAATCATAGTATGTTGCAGATTTATGCTAGTTGTTGCCAACGCCGTTTGCTTTTTTTATTGAATGTAAAGCTTTGAGGCAGTATTAAATTGTTTCAACCTCCAGTATAATTAATTACATATATTATAATATTATTGCAATTAATTTGTACAATTTATATGTAGTCATATCAAGAGTTAAGTAATTTTTCGTATTTCACGAGTAGTAGAAAAACTTGTTGACAAAACCTTCAGAAATAGACCAGGGAGTGTTGTGTTTTGGGCTGGACAAAAGAGCCAGATGGCCCTGTACATCTTTTGTACATATTTTTGTAAGAAGATTTGAATAAGAATGGTCGCCATTAATATGATTATTTCTATTTGTTTTATCATATTTTTATTATTATCATTATCTTTATTAATATTTCTTTTAGGAATTTATTATATTATAAATGATGTCATGAATACCCTTAATTTATAAATATTCAATTTGACTCTTACATAATTCCTCAAAATGAACTAAGAATTTTATTAGGTTGAGATGGATTAGGGTTAGTTTCATATTTGTTGGTTATTTATTATCAAAATTGTAAGTCTTGTAATGCAGGAATATTAACTGCATTATCTAATCGTGATGGGGATGTTGGAAATTTTCAGGGAAACGTAACTGATCAGAAACTTCTCTATTATGTGAAAGGGCAAAAAGTGTAGCTTTTATTATAATTTAGGACGGACTATACAATAACACTTGATGCAACCGGATCTTATGGGTGTAATAACTTATAGAATCTGGCATTACGGAACTAAGGGTGGAAACAGGTCGAACCAAGGACAAAGGGAACATCCAATCGGAGAACTTTAGGAAAAGTATATGCACGCCCGTTGGCCGTGTAGAAGGGACAGTCGAAATTATTCAATGGTTATATTTTGCAAGGCAGGAGATAGCATCCCGACCGGATGAAGGCATAGTTTATAAAAGACTGTGATTTCGAGGTCCCGAGGAAAACAAAAAGACACAAATAGCGATCAGTAAACACTAAACAGTCCATTTGGTTATAGGCGGGAAGAATGATAGACAGTTGATTCAGTTACAGTCAGTGCAATGAAACAATAATAGTTACTTATCAACAGTTCAACTCAGTGAGTTATCAGTCAGGCAGTTAGTAGGTCAGCTTAAATAGCGCAAGACTGGGCTAAGAATCACTTAAAATTATCAAAACTTAAAGGCAGCCCTTAGCAATGGACAAGGAACACAAGTGAATAAGTGTCATCAGTTCTAAGACTTAGTTGATCTATTGCCTGATTTCTGGTCCTTCCCCCGCTCACTAGAAAAGGTCACAAAATTCCAGCGCTCTACCGAATTTACCATACTTCCCTCCTAAACCCAAGATCGCGGGTTCGAACCCGGCCAGGACCGATGGATTTTTTCGGGGCGTAAAAATCCTAAGTATGGCTTCCTTCGGAAGGGAAGTAAAGCCGTGGGTCCCGTGTCGTACATTTACGGCACGAAAAAGAACCTCAAGCCTGAAAGAGAGGCCTCTGAGCAAAATTTGTCGGCCGTTTCACGCCCTGAGTTGAATGGGATGCTGATGGCCTGAGCTGTTAAAGAGCGTCCATAAATAACTCATTCAAAAAAAAAAATCTACGGAATTTATCTATGACACAGCGATACTTCCAGACAAGGCGGGAGAATGTGTATAATTATATATATAATATGAATATTCTAATTAATTAAAACTTATCGATTAACTGTAGTCATTTTCCTCCTCCAATTATAACCATCGTAGCTTTTAAGAAACTGAAGGCCAAGTTATGATTCTAATAATTTTTTTAATAATTTTATATCTCGTATATAAACATCATTAATGTTTAATTACAAGTTTGGCGAAACTTAACAAAAATATTAGTTATTAATAATTCCAAGATCTGGCACCACTGAAAGCGTCCTATATCTCAAGGGAGGTAATTTAGCTGTGTGACCCAGGGATATCATTTTAGTTTACAAGAATAATGTAATTTTTTTTAATGGTTTTTAACGTCCGTTTTTCTACTGTGGCACCACAGGCGGTGAGCAATGGTGATACATGAGATGAAATGATAAATTGGGAAAGGATTTTTTAAGGAAGGAAACGCTTCAGGTCTAAGTTTAGGGTACCTCCCCGGCATTTGCCAGTCATGAGGACTGAGGAAAACCTGGAAAAAACCTCAGTCAGGGAGCACGGTCCTAGCGGTATTCGAACCCTAGACCTCCCGCTCACGAGCCCCGCCTTAACGACCTCGGTCACCCATGGCGGTAACAATACTGCAATGAGAAAGTTGTGAAAAATACTGCACATAAAGAATAGCAAGAGAATTTAAGCAATAGGAAGATGAAGACTATTAAAGAAATACACATCTGTAGGTGCAAGAGCATCACAGAGTGAGTTAGGAACCCTTGGGTTTACTATTTGTATTAACAACTTACAAAAGTTCCCAGTGAGCAACTTAGTACCGTATGGTGATGGTATGCTGCAGAAAATTCATGGTCCAGTTAGAAATTATCATTACATCGTCTTTAAAAGCAGTGTATTATTATTTAAATATTAATAATTGAAAACCTAACCCTAAAAATAAAATGAATACTATTTGAACTATGTGAATATAATGAACTTAATGTTGAAATTAGGTTACATAGTAAAAAATTAAAAGGTACATAGCCCGTAACACATTTTTAGAAATTTGTGTACACTATAAATTGTTCTGGAATTCACATGTTGACTTAATATTTAAAATTATTAGTTTGAATAAATATGCTTAAAAGAATCTGCCATTGTGTTTACACGAAGTTCTAAAAATAATATCTGT
The DNA here is from genome assembly GCA_030762175.1 of Metallyticus violacea. NCBI lineage: Eukaryota > Metazoa > Arthropoda > Insecta > Mantodea > Metallyticidae > Metallyticus > Metallyticus violacea. The sequence continues at coordinate 78,646,665 of CM060844.1, forward strand.
TTTTATCTCATGGTATTTATTTATGGGGAAGCTGCAATATAACTAACATAAATATAATATTGTTACTACAACAAAAGATATGTTTAAAGTATACATATATAGGAACTTCCGTAAATATATTTTTGAATTAACTATCATTTACAGTTACTGGATTTACATACAAACACACACATACTCGGTTATGTGTGTGTGTAATTGGTTGAAATTGGTCTCTCTTTCTAGTCCATCTCTCTCTCTCTCCCTCTGTGTGTGTGTGTGTGTGTGTGTGTATAAAAGAAACATAAAAATAAAGTTGCATTAACAATGTAACAAATTAACAGTAATTATAATAGTAGAAAAGGATAAAACACTAAGAAAAAGTCACACTTGAGATCGCTATATTTTGAACTCGTGGAGTCCTTCTATGGCAAGAAGACAAGTGACGTGATAAAAGTAAATATTGAGTATTGAAGGTAATGCTAAACATGGAAACAGATGAAACTAGAAATGAGAGTGTGGGGGGGGGGGATTAATACGTAAGATTTAAACCAGGGGGTATACGCGCTTTATGTAAAAATATAGCTGCCATTTCTCTATCTCTGAGTACACTTTCAGAGCATTGTGTAGGTAACGCATCAATAAGAGTTAGACTAAAAGCATCATCAAAATCCTTACAGTGAGATAAGGCATGTTGGGCAACCGGCAAGGGAGACTTGGTTTTAACAAAACGTCTACGATTGTTCATACGTAACGAAACAACAGTAGAAGTTAAACCAATATAAAATGCTTTGCAAAGCTTACAAGATAACATATATACGACGTTCTTGGAAGAACAGGTAGCAAATGAAGAAATGTTAAATTCTCTGGATAAATTAAGGCTGTGGAATGAATGGCAAGGCATAATTAGCGCACAGGTTTTACATTTAGGGCGTTGGCAAGGATATGAGCCTGCAACATAAATGGACTGGTAAATTCGGAGGAGATAGGTTTCGGCGAAATATGCTTTTAAGGTTAGGGGGTGTTCTTAAAGTTAGGCGGGGTGCAAATTTAGAAAAATCATTTAAAGATGAGTGCATTAACAAAGTATCGTGACATTCTTTCAAAATAGGTCTGATGCTTTCAATTCCAGGCACGTAAGTAGTAACATAGTTAATGAAGTTCTTATTAGAAGTTTTAGGTTTACATTGGAAAGTTTTGTGCGCTGGGATTATACGGGATTTTAAAAGAGAGAAAGGATAATTTTGATCTTGGAACTTTTGAGTTAGGTTTTTAATATACTTGTCAAGAGAGGAAAAGTTGTTACAAAGACGATGACCACGTAAGTTTTACGTGTTACCAAAATAGGGACGAAAAACCTTTTAAAATCTTAATATTTTTAGCCGCATTTACACTTCAAGAGCAATAAACTGGCATGATTTGTGCACGCAGTTACCTTGGTAGTGGACAGATAATGGGCTTTTCACGACACTTAACACGCACATTTGAAGGTATAAAGCACAAAAAGGTCTATACCTCCACTATGTAACAACGCTGCTAAAGTTTGCTGAAAGGAAAACCAAACACATTTTAAACGGTGAAACAGATGAGAACGCAGTGTTTACTGGAATTACTTTAAACTTCCTCATATAACCGTTAATTACTTTCACATTAATTTCGCAGAAGAGGGAGTAGGTATTTCTTTTTTTAACACTTGTTATTTCCTCGTTTTAGCGGCTTCTGTATCTGTGCACTTATTTTGGCTTCATCTAAATATATGAATAAAATAAAATTACTCTTGTGTTTGCCTCTACTATAAAATTAAATATAATATTTTGCTATCCCACTCATTTGTTCCACTTTGGTTAAGGATAATGTGAACAGGATGGTAAATATTGTGAATTTATTTTATATTTTCTACACAAAAACATTTTTTGGAATAATTGCGAAAAAATTAATCGATTCTTTGGTTTTTCTAGTGCTCATAAAACGTTCACAAGGCGCACATTAGCAAATATGCCCTCCAGTTCTTAAATGTATAACATTAATAGGTGAATCTAATCACCTATACTTAACTTTTTTCTCAGATTGTATTGTATTGTGCTCGTGTTCGATCATATAATACCCTCTCTCAATATTCTGTATCGGTTCCGCCTGAAAGACCGAAGAAACATTCATTGTCTCACACTGCTCTTCAAAATTATCCATACATCTTATCTATCTTCTCGTTTTCCTCTCATAATCTTAACACACGTTCTGAATCCCAGCAGGTACTATTCTTATGTTGTACCGTACATCACATTACCCGTCACCACTGCCCGTCTCTGTAATGCATTGCCACGGGATGTCAGAGACTGCCGAACTTTAGGAGCATTTTATAAGAAATTGTTTAATATTATTAGAATAATCGATTACCCAAGATTCAGATTTCTTTTGTTACAATGCATGTATTTATTTGTTTTACCCTGTTGTTGAATGATTCGTTCTATTATTTTTATCACTATCATAAATGTTCCCATCTCCTTCATGGTATTATCAGGGTTTTAATTTATGTTTTGTTTGATATCTTTATTTCCACTTTCAGAATTTACATAGGTTGATATATGTATTGCTGGTGCTTGTTGTATATTATAGCTCTTTTATTTTCTTCTTCTTAAGCTAATATTTTTCACTTTTCATTATAAATATTTATGTATTAGCATACATTTATTTATGTACATCATGTTTTACATTGATTTATATGTGTACGAGTATTGCCAACTTTACTGCCAATGTTGTGATGTAGAAGTAGTCTAAACCAATTCCGAGGTTTTAAATTTTCTGAACATTGACTTGCTAATAGTGCACTTTACACAGCAACACGAAGAAATATTCAAAGTTTATATATTATCCTTGATGAACATATTTTAATCCGTTGACCACAAGATGGTGTTTTGTAAAAATGGTGACCACAGTAGCAGAGAAGGCATTTTGTGTTCTGGAATTCGAGGCATCAGTTCATAATCACACTTAGATGTCACTTTTAATATGTGAAGGATTCACACATAAATTCCTGCTTGGTATGTAAAGTATAAAGATTATAGTTGTTTTTGCAGGAGGAAATCAACCGTGCTTTGGTCTACATCTGCAGCTGATCTGCAGTTATTAAGTTGGATCCTCAAAGATCCACATTAAATATCTAGGAAATAGATATAACAAATTATAGATTCTATATTTGTTGCAGATACTTTGTAATGGTAATTTTTTTTTACTGTGTTTGCATCGTCTGCAGATTTTTTACTAACACTTTATAAACAAACATTTCAATTATGGATATCATTTTTCTAAGCAAAAACAGACACTTAAAATAGGCCTCTGGAATGTCAGGGCCATTTTAGTGATAGAAGAACATTCTCAGACAAATGTTCCTCGACTTGAAGGGACCTAGAACTGGATTGTTAGAGATGGAGGATGATATTTCGGTGCTTGAGCCTTACTTAATGGCTAACCCACTGCGCCTTTGCCCTCAGCGAGGCAACCTCCGAGAGGGTGGAGAGCAGAGGAGACACCGAGAGGCAAGAGGAATCCATGGATGGTGAAACAGGGTCTTATAACACCTCGACACCGGCGGAGCTCATCTCCAAGAAGTTCGAATCCCTCAAAAGTGCCGCTTACATACCAGACATGTTTCTCTAGCGCAAGCCAAATTCACATCGCAAGAGCTCACCTGACCCTGACACTTTTGACTCTATAGCAGAACTAGCGGTATGAAATGGGAGAAGACAAAGTTTGTAGAAAAGAAAGAGCGATCCGAGCATTTGTCTGAGAGACCAGCAAGATGGCCGGCCTCAAGCGATTTGAAATCGGGACCACGGCTGTGCCAATCCACTCGGTGCTTGAATGGAAACAGTGATATTGTTGATTTTATTATTGATGTAGGGGTTATAGAAATATAAAAATCAACTCAATTATTTGAAATAGTTTGATTAATGTTTTCATTTAATAGTGAATTTAAAGATGTGTTATGGAGGTTACTTAAGATAGTTAAAGTCGGGGAACTAAGAGAAATAGAGGGTGAGCAATGCTTGAGGCAACCGCGGGACCGGTGGCAGAGGCGGGGAGGCTTCAGTATGCGTTGAAATCTTGCGCAAGTAGTACATCGCCAACAAAGCAGCCAGCCTCGCCGGCCGCCTGCACACCGCGAAACGGGTTGCGTGAAGTATTGTTTACCGTTGTTTACATGAAGAAACCGGTTAACTACTGTTGGGAGCTGGAGAGATGGCTAGTCAGAGGATTGTGGCAGAGGAGTGCAGTATTCATGGGTAGCGCACGTGTAGTAAACAGGGTCTGTGCTTGTGCTATGATGCATTTAGAAAACACTGACCTCTTACATACTGAAGTTAATATGCTTAACATTTCCTAACTTAATAAAATATAATTGAACAAATGCATAGACTTCACTACACGTCAAACTTGTTACTTTAAGTTAATATGTCTGCCTATCAATGCATACCATCAATACAGATTTAATTTTTAATTACAGCGGGGTGAACATTCACAAGCTTTGTCTTGTAGTTAATATCGCTGACGTGTGTATTTACAAATATCACAATGGGAGGTTTTCCCCTCCCCCAATATATAAAAGAAGTCGGCGTCTATGCTCTGGAGTGAAGGAAGAAAAAGCCATTAAGTGTGTCTTTCAGCAACGTTTTAATATTAATTTCTCCACTAACATTTTTTCCCCCTATCAAGAGTTTTACTTTCGACCACGACAGCTCAATGGAGTTCAGTTCACGCATGTATGTGGACAAACCAAATGTTTCATGGCCATGTAATTTTAATATTTCGTCAACAATTTTTCTTGGCATTTAGCATCTCTATAAATAATAGAGTTTAGATATTCTCATGTCCCTTAACGGACGAGGAATGCTATTTTGCATCCATAATTTCACCTCTTCTTTTACTACGTATTTCGAAAAGGGTTTGTTTTCCCTGAATATTACGGAGCATTATCCATAACAATACTCTCCTCTGGGAGGTTGGAAAGAAGCTGGTTGTTAATCCAAAGCTCAAAGTTTCTGAAATTTATTTGACCCATGATAATCTCCCGAGCTATTGCTTGAAAATTGAATAATTAATTCTTCACAAACAACTTTTTGGATCCTACATGGAAGACAATGAGACGGTTATCGAAATTCGGCTTAGTCAATGCGCCTGGTTGACTTTCATTTGGTAGCATTTCCTAATTGTTAAAGTATTGTCACCTTGCTCTTTATACATGTATATATATATATATATATATATATATATATATATATATATATATTAAAATGAAAATAATCTCTCGGAACAATGTAACTAAAATAACAAAAATTAGACATGCAGGAGAAATATTATATATATATATATTATTGTGGTATTATATATACACAATAGTATGATTCTGTTCCTCGTATTGTTTTTAGATACAGTGCCATTCAATTTATGTTTGGCTTTTCAATTATTAGTTTCCATTAATTTTGGCACTTTTTCTATTTGTAGCTCACTTCTTTAAGAACTCATCTCAGAGAGGGAACCCTTAAGGAATTGCAATTTTTTTTTTTCCCCGAATATCATACAAATTTTGTATCTATAGGAACTTCCTTTCTCAATAAATAAACTTCGTCTATGCAGCGTATCATAAAATCATACGAATTCACTTTTGTACGCTCCGGTCTATTTCCTGGAGAAGCAGAGAAGACTCGCCAGCTTCACCCCCCTTCTTTTCTTACCTCGGTGCTTGTTCTCACTGGAACACCGACCGGTATAGTGGGATACACGTAAGTTTGTTTTAACCTAAATTTTATTTCCTTGACTCATCACATGCAACTATCAATATGCTCAATTCCTCCAGCTTTACTGTGTATAATTTTCCTCTTATTTCGTTGTTGTGGTACATCCATTATATACTCGTATATATATGAAAAATAAAAATAAAGAAACACCATTAATAATGTAACAAATTAACGCTAATAATAAAAGTAGATAAAGATAAAACACAGAGAAAGAGTCACACTTGAAATTGCTATATTTCAAGTGTGACTCTTTCTCTGTGTTTTATCTTTATCTACTTTTATTATTAGTGTTAATTTTATATATATATGACACTATACACTAATACTTAATTAAAACATACAATTTAAAACGCTCAACTATACACTATTAATATTCTGCTTTCGTTAGCGCAATGAGAATGGAGAGCGGCAAGTATTTGATTTGACGATACACATGCAGTGGGTAATGTTTTACTTGGCAAATAAAGCCCTCTGCCCGCACACGTCGCTAGTCATCTCTACACCTCCCAGAGTACTAGGTTGTCCTAATGTATTGTAAGTTTGTGCATCTGCAACCAACGCAACACGTTACAAATCAAACATCAACGTTCAACTCGTATAGTTCGTTTCTGTTTAGTCTGCGGCATGCTGCAGTAGTGACTAGATGACTTCTGCCTAAAGTTATTCAGGTGTTCACCACGTAAGTTGATATGGTGTTCATCACTGCAAATATTGCCAAGTTAGAGCAGCAGATTCCGAAAGATATCCTAACCGTGCCACATTCTCAAAATCTGCCTTCGCTTGCTCTGTAATATGTCCAGAAAAAACATTGTCCCTTCAAATCGTTTATACAGCATGTATCAATATTAATATACTTTGGCTACTCCGGCCGAAGTAAATCAGACACACGGATTCGTGAGCGGCGCCATATCCTTTCTCTCTGAGATTTCCCCTTGGTTTTGCTCATTCTCATGCATGGCAAATGCTGGACAGGTTCCTAAACTTCAGCCTGAAACGATTCATCCCATTAAAAATATCATTTCCTCTCGTGTATCACCATATTCATCATCTGTAATGCCAAACCATCAAAAACGGAAGTTAAAGACAATAAAAATGCTCAAGGTAGCCATTAATAACACGTATATAATGTAAATTAATTACCAAAATGTTGTTGATGTAAAATATTCATCAATGACTTTCAATGACATTAAATACACCTAAAAAGAAAAACAAAAAAACAAAAAAACCAGAATCCATTTAAAAACACTAAAGTAGGCTTTCATACCGCCTCGATATCTCCAATTATACTGCCACAGGTGGCCTAGATCGTGAGCGGGAGGTCTGGAGTTTGATTCCCAACAGGACCGTCCTCCCGGACTGAGGTTTTTACAGGTTTTCCACAGTCCTCATAAATGGCAAATGCCAGGGAGGTACCCTAAAATTAGGTCTGGAACGCTTCCTTCTTTTAAAATAAAATCCTTTTCCAGTTTTCATTTAATTTCATGTTTCATTGGTGTGCACAGACTGTCATGCCTCAGAAATTAAAACGGGCGCTAAACACCATTAAAAAATTGAACTATAAAACACTAATCATATCACTCCATGCCTCTTTAAGCCAAACAACTTCTGTCTGAAGACCTTTCTTAAAGTGGCCATCTATCCATTTGGGCTGTGCCCTTTCCTGTGCAGTTCGCATAGTTTACGTTAGCATGAAGCAAATGCATGTATAAATTACATGTGGCGGTGTAACATCATAAGAGTAAATACCGTATTGGTACTTGTAAAAACGCGATGATGTGCTGCGTGTTGGAAATAGATGCTTCGGACTGTATATGCGTTGAGAGAGTGTCAAATAACACTTGATGGATTACTGGTTTCGGTTTGGCGTTTTTGTGTTTGCTTCTCTATTTCAGAATATCCAGTGGTCAATGTTTAGCCAAGGACCGCTCAGATATGTATTTTTGGTTCTCCGTCGAAAAGAGTCTTGATTTTAAACAAATGTCGGTTATAGTGTACTGGGCGATAATGCTGGAGGATGGGGAATTCGATTCTCAAACAGTCATCCATTCTGAGAAACTGTGCCACTACTCACTTGCAATGACATATTAATCGATGCTGTTGTAAACCATTAGTTGTCAATGCTGTGAGTAATCAAAGATCATTTCCGCGCAGGGAAGTAAAGCCACGGGTTCCATGCAGGATAAATATTTGTGTTCATTACATTGATTTGTACTTGTTTTTTCATTTTCCAAAATTAAGTATTATGTGTGTGATCCTATATTTTGTTTCATAAAGACTAATATAGTCTAATTATCCTAGTCTTCCAAGAGTTTGCATGTCATATGTCTTCTCAATCTTCTGCCATTGACAAAAGATCATAAGGAAATAACTGAATATATAGCATACCTTGTTAGTTAACAATCCCATTTCTGAAAATTTCTTTTTCCAAGCTGTTAGACAATTTTGAAGGTATGTCTTAGATAAACTGGGCGATAGAGAACATTCTTGTCGTCATCCAAAATAGGTTCTATTTTGTAATTTCATTTTTGGTAAGACATCACATATATTTTTACTGTCTGAGTAATAGTCTGTTATAATAAAATGTTTCAATGTCTCCCATAAATTTACCCATAGCACCCTCTCTTAAGTATTTCCCCCACGGCCACAAACAAGCAATGTAGAATTAGTTAAAATACTATTGTTTTTTTTAAATAAGTTATTCTACACCCATGTTTGGTCGTCCTACTCTAGAAATGTTCGCTCTTCTGTTTCTAATGTTTAATATTATTGCTCTAAGTAGTACTTTAACATCCTTCCTAACATTAGTCATTACAGTGTTGTCTCCTCAATTCTTACATTCATTTGTATTTTGCAGATAAAATTCTCTTTTCAAAGCATTTTTTATAAAGTTTTCTTGTCCCATTTCTATGAGAGCTGATGGTGTGCTCTTTTTTCAAAGAATTAAGTACAATTTAAGTATCTATTATATCTAATTTCATGCCATGTCCCTCTTTTATTTTCGTTTGAGTGTTCTAGGTTGTTTTTTTTTTTTGTTTTTTTTTTAATTTTTCTGTCTCTTTTACTCTTGATTTTTTTTCTAAGGTAGAGAGGAGAACCCACTATAGGCAAAAAATTCTATAAAAACTGCAACTGAGAGCACAGGCATCTGGCTTATATACGTGATGTTTTCAGTTGGATTAAGAAAACAAAAGCAGTATGACTGCTTTCGAATAAAATGAAACTATTAAAAACATAATGCAATTATTATTATGTAAAAAAGAACGGAAAATGTAGGGAGATAAAAAACACCATCTACAGGTTTTAGTTCTCGGAAATGACATAGGCTGCTAAAGGTTTATTGCAAAATGATACACAATTTTCAAGTTACAATATAAAAAATGGGCAGATACAGAATGTGTGAAGAAGTGAATAAATATTTTCTTCACCTCTTCATTGATTTCTTTGTGTGAAAATAATTTTAGTTTGTGAGGCAATGTCTCGACCCTTCTCCCTTTAAACGTCTTGACTTTCGGCAGCTCTGCTTAACTCGTATGGATGAGTTTCAGAGGAAAGCCGAATACGCCGTTTATTCTTGCTTCCTATAGATAACACCGTACACATAGCCTGTCTATAACTCAATCATAAATCAGGAAACCGCTCAAACGTGGTTTGCCGTTGTAAATATACGACCACATTATCCCCCTCTGCACAATTTTATCGAAAGTTCAGAAAAACAGAGGGGAAAAAAAAAAACTAACAGTTTTAGAGCATTAAACAACGAAGTTTTCAAAATGAATTTTGTAGTACACACAAATCCTAAAGTAGCTACTCTAGCGGAATGTGCTATGTAGTACGACAAACCAAAACTGTGGTTATATTGGATTTATTTTATTTAAGTACGCCCTTTAACATCTTTGGTCATTAGCGTACCATTCAATTCAAGGCATAAATCGACCGATAATAATTATAGCTCAGAAGCTTGAGTTTCTTTTACATACGGTAAATTTATTTATTTATTTACTTCCGAAAAAAGCCATACTTAGGGCTTCGAGTCTCAAACATCTATTGGTCCTATCGACGCCCACGTTTGCAACATTGGGTCTATGACAAATATGGTTTCCACTCGCTCACCAGGACTGACATAATAAAAGGGTTTGTGAGTGGTAAAATATTCCGTGAAGATAAGCATGGTGGCAGTGCCAGGAAAATTGTCACAACGGAAGAAAAACACAAATATGAATCATGCAAAATAAGGGATTAAGTACAGAAAACAGGGAACCTATATCGTAGTACCTATTTTTTTTTTTTTTTTTTAACATTTTAACTATAGAATTACAGATGAAAAAATTTAATTGCGAGACAACAACCTCAAATGTTAACAGCTAAAATTTATTTTGGCTATATCATCACCATTGTTCTGAAACTAAAATACTAAATATTAATATCAGCAGACAAGAAAATGTTATTTGTTTATTGAGGTGCACAAACTTTATTTGGTTGGTTATTTGCAGAGAAGACATATCACACCGGATGCAATCCAGGGAAAAAGTGATGAAATGTTAAGACAAGATTTGCTCTTACTTCAAGATAAGGCTTGAGCCCCAAGTGATAAAGTATAATTTGAGCTGCTGGAACATCCTCTATACTCTCCATATTAGGGCTCTAATAACCAAAAGAAAACCTTCGAGGGAAAAAGTTTTATCAAATTATGAAGACATGGAGGCTATAAATCTTTGGTTTGCAGATGTTGCAACAATTCTTCTCTCTGGACATGGTAGAGTAGCCCTTTTATGGCGCCCTTTGCAACTAATTTCAAAATTAATTTGTAATAATAGTTGAAAACTTTTGTTTGTTTTGCATTTGAATGAAAATTATTACTTTTCGTTTTTAAAGCACCTCCATTGAGCTTAGGAAATTTGTTAAAGCGCAATTTTTACTGTGTAAAACAGGCCGTTTCCTTATGATTCACTTTATTGCAGGAAAAACGATTTAAAACAATCTTACAATAGGAATGTTCCAAGTTCCTTGCTTTCAGAGGAACATCAGCATTACTTGTGAGCTTGTGAAATAGTTTTGAGTGCCTTGTGTCGTGATAAATTGTACATTCAACATATTTATTGAATTTATTACATTTTAAACTTAAAATTGTTCACTTATTAATCGGTTATATTTTAAGCACATCTGTTCTTATAATGGCAAAGAAATTATAGCTTTAGCAGTGAATGAAAGGACCAGTATTGCTTTATTGGAAACAAAAGAAAATCCACGTGTTTATTGTGTAATGCTAGCGTCTCTGTTCCTAAAAGACCACACATTTTTTTTCAACAGGACTCTGTCACTGCTCACACCATGAGAGCGATTCACAATATGTTTTTGCACAATACAGAGTTATTATAGGGAATTTGTGGCTTCCTCAGTCCCCCGATCTAAAAGACTGCAATTATTATCTATGGAGAAAATCAAAAAGGTACTATGTCCCGCTCTTCATGCAAGAGCTCAAAGATAATATTCGTCAGAAAATTGCCCGGATTTCTGGTTTTTGTATCGTTGTACGGCTGGCTGTTTTTATTGTTTTATCCTCTCTATAATTACCGACACCCGGATGACCGGCTAAACCGCGAACGAGCTGCTCGCTTTTTCGTAGGCAAAACACTCCGGGGAAAAACAAAACTGATTTCACTGTATGTACTCAAATTTATATAAACAGCATCCAGTAATTCATAAAGAAAAAAATGAACGAGAATAAGAGGCCATTCGGATTGAATGCAAAAGGAACAATGGCATAAATCTGCGCTTCATGGACGACATAATTTTATTTCCAAAAACAGAACCCAAGAAATAACGACAACCGTAAACAAAGCTATTAGAAGAACATAGAAAAGATTTTGGTACAGCAAAAGTGCCGGAATGTGATATCATTATCTCGTGCTTTATATCCAAAACAGATGTAACAAGGTTGATAATCGTGTGACTAATAAAACATCTTTGTAATCAGATCTCAGTATGTTTCTTACAGGACGTAGTATTACTGACGTGTTAGTTTCAAAACCATTTCATTACCATAGGAACATTTAAAACGTTGCATATTTATTATGAATATCGGGTTAATATCTAAATATTATAAATATACATTTTATACATTAATAGTTGCTGAAATATTGTTCTGGTCAGGATAATGTATACACATACGCATGTCCTCTATTTCTGATTTAGAGAAAAATATTTTGTTTTCCTTATCATAAAATTTTAAATATAATTCTAATGTTTCAAAAATTAAATATAATTTGTAAATTTGAAGAGTAGCCAAAAAGGCCACGTTTAATTAACTAATATGGCTATAATTGATATTAATAATTAGTGTAAATATGATTTGATAAATGTATGTAATTTGTGTTAAGTGTGTTGTATTCGTTTAGGTAACACCTGTGCTAAATCTTTAATAGAGGGTCATTATGTATTTGTGGGAATGTACAGGTTACAATACTGGACTGCCAGTTATAAGTTGTGTAATGTGTCATATGGAAAGGGGCAATGGAATTTTAAACGGTTCGACCAGGGAGGAGGGCGCTTATGTTCTAACCACGAACTCGTTTCTTTTGAAAGATTTTAGGACAATTTGCTGATTCGAAACACAGAATGTGCCTTTAACTAGGCAGAGAGAAGTATTATTCCAATAGGTAACGGCAAATATGTCTAATGACAATAAGGGAAGAATTCTATGGAGAAATGAACATTGTCAACTTTAGCAGGCAGCATATGTTTTATAGCCCTTTTAACAGTAACATTTAGACACGTCAACAGGTTTTAGACATGACTTCAGAAACAAACAGATGCTTTTTATTTATGGCGGAGACGTGATCTATCGCGATTTCATTGTGGGTAAGCCTGAAAGGCTAGAAAAGTGAAGGGATGTCAAGATCACAAAAGTTTCCGAATATTTATTGAAGGAATGTCCGTTCTTGGAATTACTACAGCGTGAGAAGATTTATTTTAGAAAATAAGTCCAGCTCAACCAATAGGAATTTCCCAAAATTGAACGAATCGGAACCAGCCTGTATAATTATAGATTTTAAGGAAGGACCAATAAAGCAATTAGAATCGAACCGAGCTCAATAATATTTGAGGATCTATTTTTTCGCAGGGGAGGGTCCTAGCATACAATAAACTGTACTCTAGTATAAGGAGTAATATGAGGAGGTAGGAGTCGAGCAAATTGGAATAAGTGTGCGTGAGAATAGATAATCACAATCGAAGTGCGCGAAGTCTGTAGAAAATGAATAGTCAGTAGTCAGTTAGAGTGACTGGCAATTATGAACCGACAAGCGTTATCTAGAAGTCAACTGAGATCTTGGAAATACTTCCAAGTTAATACGAACAGTACGATATTCTTATAATAACAGTGAATAAATGGTGTCAACTGAGAATTTTAGTGTTTCTGTGTAGCCTGCTAGACATCTTGCCTTTCCCTCTGACTCAACCGATCACAAAATTTCAGAACTTCCCTGAGAGACAATATTCCTAACCCAGAAGAAAACGGGTATTCAACCAAGTAATTAAATAATCAATTCCCTCCTCCTCATCTCTCGAGCTACGACCGCACCCCCAATACGGCCCCAGAAGTAACTAACATTTTTAAAATCGATCACAGCGAGCGTTAAAATTGAATGTAGCAAAATGTTTGTATTCCATAGTGAAATATATATTTTCCCACTAGCACAGTACATATATGGGGGGCAGTTTCTTAAACATCAACAATCAATCACATCGATACACAATCGTGTATTTGTCATTTATCATTCCAAGGCCAAATGAAATTATAGAACAACCTTCCTGAATTTTTCCCAGAAATAGTAACAGTTGCGCCATGTTTAAATGAACTCAGTTTAATTGGGGCAAGCTAAAAACAACAGCACTTATTTATCCTTCGTCTGAGGTGACAGCAGCGTGTGAAATAACGACACCAGCGCCGGTGGCCGTCATCGTTATTGACGTATGCATGTGCGTAAATATGCCCGCGAAGCAAAAGCCCATCGCGGTGCAATTACTGTTGCTGTACGTCGTCTCTTGTACAAACACCGCCATGACATATGAGAGGGGGTGAGGTTATGGGTGGAGAAGGCTGCGGAAGTTTGCACATGCCCTCCCCGAGAATCCTCTTTTCAGCATTTGGTCAAAGCTCAGTCATTGCATCTACAGAGGGATTCAAAGGCATTTCATCTGTGCACAACAAAGGCTCAAATGTTTGGCAGACTGCGCGGAGCGATTGACCGATTTCAGGCATGCAATCAAATGCTGTAAACCGTAGATACTCAGTTGTTTATGAATCGGGAAAATGGGGGGGATTATTTCTGCATTTAAAATAGAGTATATTATCGGCGATTTGGGAAAAGAGCACCTCGCATGCAAATCCAAAAATTGTAGTAAACAAAATGGTAAAGAGAAGCCTTATTTTATGAAACTAAGCGCAAGGATTTTCGTGCAGTTATTACTTAACGCATTTAACCACCATTTTTAATAAATAACATGCTGAAACTGCCTCCCTTATCTCTGAGAAATGGAAGATATTTCTTCAAGAATTATATTTTCTGTTTCATCTAATCAGTGTGTAGATTTTTCTTGCACACGTTTCCCTTGAATATTCCCCAGATATAAAAATCGCAGGAAGTTAAATAGAGGGATGGACTATATGTTGTTATTAATACCTATCATAGAATATTTCATGAATTGCATGCAGGTAGTCATTGGTTAAAAAATGCTCTACTTACCATTAATTAATTCCTTAAAAAAAGTTCCTATTATTCTCTCCCCATTCATAGCGCACCACACTCTTACGAGGGTAGGTCCGGCCTAACCACACTCTAGGTATGATAAAGACAAAAACTATATTTCACTTTTAAATGTAATTCCATTTATTGCAACACATATCACATATTTCGATTAACATTTCAATCCCCCTCCCCTCAAAATAGTCAGAATTATTGCCTGCAAAATGTGCAAAACAGCATCCATCATTTATTCTTCACACTTAAATTTCCTTCCTCGAAGGTGCTTCTTGAGTTTTGAGAAGAGGAAACAGTCGCTGGAAGCTAGATCTGGGATGTAGAATGTATGATCGATCTCCATAAGATCACTTTTCTTTACAGTTTCCTTTCCAACAAGAACTGTTTGCATAAGGACGTTGTCGTGAAGAAGGCGCACACCACCACTCAGCTTTCCTCGCCTTTTCTCTTTGATGGAAGCACGTAGCCTGTGTAGTAGATCAGCATAGTACTCCCAATTTACTGTAGTGTTCCTCTCCTTGAAGTCAAAGAATAATATCCTTCACAGTTCCAAAAGATCGTGTCTATGATCTTCTTGGTTGACTGAGTGACCTTGGTCTATAGAGACGGTGCTTCGCCAGGTTTACGCCACTCCATTGATTCTCTTTTGGACAAGGGATCATTGTAGAAGGTCATAGTTTTATCTGCTATAACAATGGTTTGCAGAACGGCAGAGCTTCAAAAATGCCTGACAATAGATGACTCGTTGCGCTTTTTTATTGCGGAAAGAAGTCTAGACATCCATCTTGCGTAACCTTATTCACGTTTAAATGTTCATGAATAATTCGAAGGACTGTGGTTTTAGAAAGGCGCAGGCTTACTGCTATTTCTGTAACTTTGAGCCGCCGGTCTTTCATAATTTATCCTTCCAATAGAGCGATATTTTCAGGAGAGAACATCTCCTAGGGCCGACTTGCACGCTCTTCGTCTTCAATGCTTTCTCGACCCATTCGAAAAATTTTGGCCCATTCTTTTACGGTAGAATATGAGGGGAATGCTTCCCCATATACACCGTCCAATCTCTCTTTAATTTCATTTGGAGTTAGTCCTTCTTTTATGAAGAACTTAATTACACCTGGGAACTAATTTTAAACATGTCACAATCTTCTACACATAACCTTCTTTATGCAACTATATCTGAATAAGTTAACACAGTGGACCGGAAGTTACCGCTGCAATTATTTACTTAAAAGGTAAGGTATGACACTAGATAAGGCTTTTGTGAAGGCGACAGTTCTTATTGGCAAGGCCGGGAACTTATAGACCTACCCTCGTATCTTTTGATCATGGAGGTATTCCTCGTGAAGCAGGTTATTATTATTATTATTATTATTATTATTATTATTATTATTATTATTATTATTATTATTACTTGAATTCCTGTATCGATTGTTTTAACACACCCACTTAGGTGGAACCAAAATTCGTTCATAAAGAAAATTATATTAGGATAATATTCTGCGCAATGAACATTATTCATAAACCATTCACAAAATGTACTCCTGATTGCAGGGGTCAACCGGCTTAAGTTCTTGCACTACAGTAAGCTTATAGGTGTTAATTTGAATAGCTTTGTAGCAGAGGAATAGGAAAAGACGTTGAAATGATTTTTAGGGGAACGTTCAGAGCATGTTCAATGGTATCTAACGTTTTGTCTGTGATTTCTGTACGTGACTGTACATAGTGTTTTTTTTTTATCAAGGTTACTCCCGTTTCACGAAATTTATTCACCAGTCAGTGATGAAACTTCGACTTGTAAGTTAATATCAGGGAAATTCTCTTGAAACAATCTCCGTACATAATGAGCTGATTCTGTACACACGTATTACCCGCCAACCAACATTCTGTAACTCAGGTACAGTGAACAGAAGACCAAGGTCTAAGGTAAATGCTCACCATTTGGGCACTGAATTAGGATGGAACAATGTTTCTTTTTCAACTCCACCTTATTTATTTTTTTTTTGGAGAAAATCTAAGAGTTACCGTTTTCTTTAATGCTACTTAAGTGATATGATTGCTTTGAAAATATTCTCTGCACGGACATAAAACACACAAATAAGTTAAAAACAGGTATGCTACACATGCTAATTTAAAACTCTGGATAGAAAACAAAGTTAAAAGCACAGTCTGTGAACTAGCCCTTTATATTAAGTTATTGTACTCATTCTGCACTCAACATTTCCTGCTAGACATGTCACGTGATCGCTAAATGAAATTTAAACTTTGCGGGGCTAGCCAAATCATGGTCCTCTACATAAAAATAGGCCACACTTTAATTATCTTGTGGATAGGTTCAAATATCTCCATCATAAATCTCAAAAAATTTGAGAGAATCTTTTCCTGGCAGAAAACACTTCCATGTACACATGAAAATTCAACCCTGGTGTCTGCTACCATGAGCTGCTGAGAAAGGAAGGAATTAAAACCTGGGTTCAAAATTAAGAAGGGGTCTGGAAACTCTAGGAATGGGTGACTTTAGATCGCAGGGCGGGGAACAAGAGGAGGACTTGGAGGAATATTTAGAAACACCTGAGGGTCATTAATAGGCAACTGACTCTTTCGAAGTGTGCACAAAAAGTTTCGCTCTAGAAATAATCGGAACTGAAATTCGGATGGTATATCCAAACATGGCCAAACTGGGCAATCAGAGCTTCACTGGTTTAGGTAGACGCACAGCGGATGACCAAAGTAACAGATAGAGAGGGGGAAGGGAGGGAGGGGGTAGGGAGAGAGAGGGGTACGCGCATCTACCCTATATGTACAAAGAAAGAATCTTAGGAGCATATTCTGGCGTACTGTAAAGAGACGGAAGAATGGTGAAAATGAGCCCATTTGTTAACAGGGAGAAAGGGCTAGCTGGCTGACAAAAAGGAGGAAGAGGGAGTAGGTAAACTTTTAAACAAAGCGAGACAGCTCAGATCGGAAACGGCGGACAACTTGGAAACGATGTAGGGGTATAAGTTATTTATTTTTTAACTTTTTTCTCTTCTGATCATACAATGAAAATAATATTGTAAATACAAACATATGAATATTAATTATATTTGGTGCGTTGGTTATAAATACCACTACAAGTTTCTTGATAGGGAAAGTCTGAGACAATCTGTAAATGCCTCAATAACTTATTTTTGCTTACAGTCTTTGTTTAGATTTTACGTGTTTTCAGTCTAAAATGTCCCCTTATCCCAAAGTTTATTGAAAAAGGAGCAATGTGTAAACACCCAACGGCATAACTATAAATTTAAGAGCAATTATCACATCTAAGGATTGTAATTTGAAAGTGGTTACGAGCAGAACTGAGAAGATGAAAATTTTTAAAGTTAAGAAGATAACGCTGGGTGTACCGGTTAAGTACAAATTAACGGAATTGGCTCGAAAAACCATAGACGGCATATTTACGACAATGGTTTGCAAAAGATTGCGCTACCAAAAACCCTAAATACTCGACATCAGAGACTATGGTCCTAATAAACAAATTTTAGTGAAAGGGAGACGGTATCTAAATAAGTTTAAAGCTTGGGTTTAGGCTTCGAATATTAAACCTATATGATAAGGACAAAGTCATTCTGATTAATATACGTGAGTAATGCATCAATGGACCATTTCACGGATAACAGCAAGTCTGGATTTTCAACATCTAGCCGGAGAGAGTAGTGTTACAGGGGGAGTGAGAAATAGCTTTTGGTTAGCTTCCCAGTAAAGTTCTGTTAAGTGACAAAGCATAACAACTAAATCATGGATATAAAGTTCATCAGGATTAAGTGACCTACACATTCTAAATTTAGCTTAAAAAGTGTTGCCAGACACCTCACACAATCCAAGAGATTTAATAAGCATGATCAAACTATACAAAAATATATTAACATAATATTTAATAGCTTAAGGTAAAACACTGGTATTATATAAACGAAACGCTGTTTGAGGCTATATATTAAATGTTGTACCGTTTGCACAGCGGGAAAGCGAAACAAAATTTATAGGCGGCATGCCTAAACTAAAATCTGGTGTCATATTCCCTCCCAAACAGGAGTTGAAGCGGGATTTTTTATAATTGTTCCAATGCAGGGGGGATTGATGGGTTCTCAGGGTAAATTTTGGACTGTTTTTAATGACTTAAAGTCATTAGGGGGGAAGAAGATTGTTCACTGTATTAATAAGTCCGGCACTGGTTGAACATTTACTTTATTTTACAACTTGGCAGATTACTTCCTGACTGCTCATCGCTGACTTCACTACTTACTTAGACTGACTTTAGAAATTGACTTAGACTGCCCTTAACTGACTTTAGAAAATGATTTAGACTGATTGCTTTCGTATGACCTAGGCTGCCTGCTTCCGCATATCTTTTGAGTGAATACTCTCGTGTGTCTCTAGTAGGCCTGCTCTCGTGTGTCTCTCCTCAAATGATGTCGTCTGTTTCTCGTCTGAATGTCCCTTTGACTTCTGTACTCCAGTTTTTCTACCACATCGCCACGCCTCTCGCTAAATTAAATTCCCTCGTATATTATCCTATTTCCGTGTTATATGTTCGTCATTGGCTATCCTAAAAATATTTATTTGTATCTAAGTTCTCCTGATTCGTTGACTTTTATCCGATGACCATTGGCTAGAATTATTCTCTCCCCCTGATCTATAATGTCTTCCCACGAACTTGAATTTTCCATGAACAGCCTGTCATAAATTTTGGCACTTTCCTTACATGCCGATTTCTATTAAAATATCTTTTGCCTCCCTTTAGTTGTAGATTGCTAAATGTTCTCAGAGATAACGCACGTGTTTATGGGCTGTTTTCAATACCCTGTACACCCGTCTTTCCTGTAATAAAACATTTTCGTCTCCGTTCTGACTTTGTTCAAATACTGTCCCGTTAGGGCCACATGTTTTTTCTTACTGTGAACTTCTAAGTATTTCCTTGGGCAGAAGTTTCGTGACCTAACAAAAGAGAGTTTACCCTTTCCTCAGCCTTGTCTAAGGAGCGGTCAGCGATCGAGGCGTCAGGTATACATCTCTGTCTCTTTCTCACATCTTTTACTACAAAATGTATACAATGTATACAAAACCTGTCAAATGACATACACAGAAGTACAAGTTACAAATTATTTCTATTTCTGTTATACCTATCTCTAAATGCTTTTCTATACATATACATAGCAATTACCCTTATCAAATCCAATGCCTATAGAAATTAACTCTGCAGCCTCAAGTTATTAAATTAATAAAGGCAGTCTTATTTCCGGCTTTAGGGTGTAAGTAAATGTGGAAACCAATCACAAAAATAACACTTAAAATTCATTTACACTCTGCAAAATATGCGAGGAACACCTTCAAATAAAAGTAAAAGCGTGTTTCGTGCTGTTGATTCAACGGAAAGTATTATTTTTTGCCAAAAATGCAGTTGTTCCTTAAGAACTGCTACCAGATTTTGTACTTAGTCTATTGAGAATTATATTGAAGATTGCTTTACTAAATTAGTTGTCCGCTCTTGGAAATATCAATGATAGTCCCCAATAAAGTCCATAAAACAACCTGAAATGTATGGACAGATTTACTTAATGTTTGGTACACATTATGTATAAATATTAAGAGAGAATTAGAAAAATCGAGGAAAAGGATTTATAGAAAGGGTGTTATTTCCTAATAATACTTTTTATTTTAAAAACAATTAATATAAAAATATACTATTCATAATATGTATGCATGTGTTCCAAACTGTACCAATAATTTTGATATAGTAAATGGAGATGACTTAGGAATATTGTTTAAAGGCATCCTTGAAGTGTATACCAGGCTTAATTTATAACCTTATCTGCATATAAATGGTGTTTTACCTCTCGGCTTGTATGCGTGCCACACCTGGTGATGCCGACATTCCAACTGCGCTTCCGAAAACGAAAAAGCAATCTTAGCTTACAGAGGTTGGAACTGTCATCTTTCCATATAGCATCGGAAAAACACATTTTGGTTGGGTTGACAGAGTAATATTTATTATTTCATTATCGAAACTCCCACTTGTGCTAATCTAGGATGCATTTTTACTGGCGAGGGTTTAAGATTTGCACCAGTTTTGTTTCGGTTTTCCTCTGTTAAACTATAACTTTTCCTGGAGTTTGGTTTGCACTGACCCAATAGACCCAGGCCAATATGTGAATTGCAATTCTGGAAGTAGGAATTTCATTACAACGTTCTCCAAAGATTCCTTATACACTTTACGATCTGTTTCGTATTTAAAGTAACTTATATACATGCATATGTGTTGTTGGGTCTACTGTCTTTAATTTATTTTCCAAAGAAAATACTGCCGTCAAATTGGTAGAAGCAAGCGATGTGAAAGTACGTAACCAAGGCAGAAGGGAAGTGAAGTTGTGTTGACACTGTAGGCTGCGGTACAGATGTACTCCATTGCGAGAGTGGGTGAGGCTTACATAGCCGAAGAAGAACGTAGTTAAACAAGGAAATATAATTTTCGCAGACAAAAATATTATTACACTTAAATATTAGTGCAACAGTTCTTGAGCACTGGTTGAAATATTTTACATTTATAAGAGGTAATGTTTTAATTTAGTTCAATTGTTAGAATATATGAATTGAAAATTAAAAGTCCATTTTCAGAAAGGACAAAACCTCGTCAGTATATCTTTGCTGCACATTCACCTTCCATTTCACATTTCATCTTTATAGGTGTTTGTGTTTTTTTGTGTATGTGATGTCTTTAAGTCGACCCTGAAATCGGAAGCATTCGTCCCTCAGACTAAACGTGTACTTTGTGTGTTGTGACAAAGTTCCTCGATAGATTTGTAAGTCTCAAGGGATCTAAGTAATAATACCGGAAGAGGGTAAACAGTAAAGGAAGAATGTAAAACTAATATACGAGGGTCATACTGAAAGTCGTGAGCAACCCATTGTTAAAATTCAAATTCCAACAATGTAACAAAAAGGACAGCAGGATCGCAATCTACAGACTTTACACCACGTTGCCATATTGTGATGTCATTTGCTTCTATCATGTAACCACAGGCAGCATTTCCAAAATGGACATGAATGTTTTGTTTCGACAGCGTATTTTCATTGAATCTTGTTAAAGAGAAAAAATCTGCTGCTGAAATTCACCTCAGACTTCAACGTGTCTATGGAGATGTCTGCATGGTGTTAGGAGACAGGTGAAACATTTCAAAGTTGGGGAAAGAGTATCCAAGATGAGCCTCGTAGCCGTTGCCCGCGAACTGCATCAAGGAAAGGGTTGATGGGCTCATTAGAGAAGAAAGGCGTATCGCTGTGGATGAAATCGCTGCAAAATTTGCAGGAGGACATAGTGCAGTGCAAGAGATGATAAAAAGCTTAGGTTGTCGAAAAGTTTGTGCCTGTTGGGTCCCACGTTTATTGACTGAAGACCACAAACTTCAGAGAATTACCATCAGCCAAAACCATCTTCAGAGATTTCAAAATGAAGGGGATGATTTTTTGACAGGCGATGAAAGATGGTTCCATCATTACGAGCTGTAACAAAACGCCAGAGTATGGAATGGCACCATTTAGATTCGCCATCGAAGAAGAAAGCGAAGACAGTGCGATCTGCTGGGAAGGTTATGGGTAGCGTCTTCTGGGATGCACAGGGTTGCATTCTGGTTGATTTTCTTGAACCTGGACAAACCATAAATGCTTTTTTTTTTTTATTTGGTTTATTTACGGAAGCTCTTTAACATCGCAGGTCGTCAGTGTCCCATTATAATCAGGGCGTGAAAAGACCGATAAATTTTGCTCAGAGGTCTCTTCTTTCAGGCTTGATGTTCTTTATCGCGCCGTAAATGTACGACACGAAACCCACGGCTTTAATTCCTTTCCAAAGGAAGCCATACTTTTTACGCCCGAAAAAATTCATCGATCCTGGTCGGGATCGAGCCCGCGATCTTGGTTTTAGAAGTTAAGTATGGTTACCGATACACCACCAGGACCGATCCATAAATGCTGTCTACTATATCCAGACACTTTGGAAGCTTCGTTGAGCATTGCGCGATAAGCGTCTTGGAAAGAAGACATGTGCGTCCTCACACTGCCCTGTCACAGTGGAGAAGATCAGAACATTTGGGTGGGAAACTCTTCCACATCCACCCTACAGTCCCCACTTGGCACCCTCCGACTACCATCTTTTTTGTTTCTGTTAAGGAACAGATGCGAGGCCAACACTACGATACGTGGAGGATATTCAGAAAGCAGTGTGTCAGTGTCTTCGTGCAGCTGGAACGGAGTTCTATCGTAAGATTATTTTCAAACTTGCAGAACGATAGGAAAAATGTGTGCAAAGAAATGGAGACTATGTTGAAAAGTGAGAGAAAAGTCTCAACATACGATGATATACTTGGTTTATCACACAAATAAATATTAAGAGGTTTAAAATTTGTTGCTTACTACTTTCAATACGACCCTCGTACTTCTAATTTAAAGTATTGATCCCAGTAATGTGTAAATAAACTTACATACATAAAGAAATTGGCATTAATAGTAAACTTAAGTATTTTTATGAGATACATGTCAACATTCTATGAAATCAGACAAGATGAGAAAAAATTCAAATTAAAAAAAAGTTGACTAACTGATCTTTAATATGACAGTGAACTGATGACCTTGAAACAATGAAATCAGCGGCTGAAATTTGTCTTCCCTTTATTTTTAAGTGTAATAAGAAATGGCTTACAAAGAAGGATAACAGATAATATAAAAATCACTAGCGCAAAGAAACCATTGAACAGCGTGGTAACATATGATAAAACCACCTACAATGCATGAACAAGGCAAGCCTGTTACGCGAAATAAAAGATGTTTTTGTGGGGCATATTTAATGCAGTTCTGTGTAGCTTCCGTTTCTTGCCCTGCAGATATCTAAACATCAGTTATTGTCATGCAGTGCCTAAAACATCAGTTATGACAGGCTAAACAAACGTTGCGATTTTTTTCTTTTAAGCGCTCAATTGTTTACATACCCGCCGCACATGTAGCCCCAGAGGAGAGCTTTAATGGAGTGAGGTCCGACCTTCTGACCCGCGCCACAATGTTCAAGCGCTCTCTTATGGAAATAGACTTTTTTTTTTAAGGGAATTAGCAGCATTGAATACAATTTCCATATGAAGTAAAATATCAGCAACAGCATAGATTAATATTTCAAAGGTCCGTATCTACAAAGACATGTGCAAGCTCATATGTTATAGCCTGAACATTATGCCCATGAATACAACCTGAAATATGAAACAGGTTCTTCGTTGAGCACTTTTCAGTTATTTATTTTTTAAGCGTTTAACATTCCTCCAACTGTTATAATATTTTGAGATAGTAAATAGCTCTTATTTCAATGGAACACAAACAGTTTTCTACATGGATGAATAGAATATTCCAAAACAGCAAATATTAACCCTGTCGTAAACCAAAGATCAGTATTAGAACCATTTCTGTTTTAATAATGGTTAATGGTTTATTCGTTAATATAAGTAGTGATGAAGAAAGTATTATGATTTTGTCAAATAAATTTTTTATCATTATCATTACTTTTTATCATTACTAACACAAACTATAGTAAAACCATGCACCAAAAGAAGCGAATTGGTTTCAAATCAATATATTTGCTCTTAAATACATTCAACATATAATGAATTATTTTCATTAGAATATTAACAAAATTTAAACAGAATTTTGCAAAATTATTGGAAATTACATTAAATAAAAAATTGGAATGGAATCAACATATCAATTCCACTTGTGCTAGACTTAATTTACTCATTTAGAAACCTATCACGCTAAAATTACAAATTTAAATTGTTCTTATTACGATTTTTTAATTCTGCCATAGAGAAGTCACTGCACAGCCATTGTGTGGTCAAACTTTCACTAGGGAAGCGCATTCGGGTGGCAGCACTGACCGCGCGCCTAGCGGTCAGTGTTCACATAACCACCAGGACAAGCACACGCTCCAAAGTCCAAACCTTAGCAACCGTGGGAGGATTGCTGCCAAACACCTGTTTCGAAGGAAGGAGTGTCAGAAATGCAGGGGTAAAAACTTTCTCCTGTGCTGTGCATATCACTTGTCGATGACCCTATACTGGGAATAGTAGTGGAATATTAAACATAGAAGCCATTTGTATATTGACAGATTCTCGCTAAGAAACATGTTTTAAAATTTTGTTTAGCAATACAGTAATTTTAAGTCATTGACATATATATATATATATATATATATATATATATATATAACTGACTATAATAATCTAAAATGAATTATTATAGTTCAGTGAGAGATAATCGTTCCAAAGATATAACTTGACATCAAAAAATTGCTTCTTTAACGATGTTAATATACATAAAAATTAATGCTGTTTTATACAGTGGAGTAACCAACAGCTGATTTCAAAAGCAATGTTCTTTTGAATATTACAAAATTGATAAAAGTATTTCCTGATGAAATGATTAAAGTTCATTGAATAAAAAAAGAAACGTATGATCAAGTAGCTATTATTCTTATTGCAGCAAGGCTCGTATATCCTATTATTGCAGTTGATCAAATGTCGAGAAAAATAATCTGGATAGCTAAGGAAAATATGACAAAATT
The DNA here is from genome assembly GCA_030762175.1 of Metallyticus violacea. Classification (NCBI taxonomy): domain Eukaryota; kingdom Metazoa; phylum Arthropoda; class Insecta; order Mantodea; family Metallyticidae; genus Metallyticus; species Metallyticus violacea. Next base: position 78,671,822 of record CM060844.1, read on the forward strand.
TTACGTGAAATTTTGGGGTTAAATTTTTGTCTTGAGAACCAGTATATTTAAATAAATTATCCTATGCCTTCCTGTCTCTCTTGGTTTGTACTCGCAGTCAGTTGGGCGTAGCACAGTTATATATCAATAAGTTCAGGGATAAGAACATATTTGCAACACTTCATTAATGTGAATAAAAGCGAAAAGCAGCGAAGGAGCATGGTATGAAATGAATTATTAATACTTATCACCCATAAACAAGTTTTGCAATATAAGATGCATTTATATGTAGATCATATATTTTCGTATTTAATACATTTGAATGCCTTGAGAGAAAAACACGAATTATTTTACTGTTTTACATAAAGTGTTTGTTTATTTTTGTGTGGGTGACTAGTGTGCGTTTAATTTCCTAGATTTCGATATATCTGTGATGAAAAAATTTGAAAGTCTGTAGGCATCTGGGGCATCACTTTTTAAGGTTAAACATTTTCCTAAATCACCCGTTTAGGTGACCGTCCATAATAACTCTTAATGTGCTGCTGTCAGTTTTATATGTGCAGAATTGAAACTATTTAAAATGCCGAAAAAGAGAAAATCGTTATAATTAATCAATTAGAAAACGGATGCTCAGAATTTATAATTGTGAAATATTTGCCCTATTTTAATGGAGTCAAGATATTTCTCAAAATAACTTGATTTCTCTTCTTAATCGTGTAAGATGTACCTCAAAATGTGCAATTTATTGCGCCTTGTATGTTCTAACTCATAAATATTTTCGTGTACTAACAACTTTATTATAGAGTCCAATTAGTTCTTATAAATCTAAATTGAATTTGATCTAAATAAATATTTATTTATATGCGTATAAAACCCCACTACCTAGCTTATTACAAAAAGGAGTCCAGTTAACAAAAGAAGTAAAAAGTAACTAAAACTAATAATCATTGAGGTCAGTGTAGGAGTGTTGAAAAGGATAGAGTGGAAAAATAAGCATCTTTATTTTATAGTAAAAAGAAAAGGAAATATAAAAATTTACTTAAAACTTCTTCGAAAATTCAAAGATTGAATGGCTGTTAGTATAAGGCTCGCCAACAGTTAATGTCTGGGACTTCAATTAGTCTTCTCGAAAAAGATTAAACTAGGAGTTGCATATTTGGGGTCGCTCTTCTAATGTACTTCCAAACTAGTAAAGCATGACAACAGAGTTGCGGTTGCCCGTTCCTACCCCCCATGATAACCCAGATGTTGTTTTTGGGATTTGCGGATCTTGTGGGATGAAATTTTTGGATGAAATTCATTTTATGTTATTATCGTGAACGATAATAGACATTCCCCAGCAAGATAAATTGCCCTCTTGGGAACATGCAGTTCTCTAGAAGTCTTTGAGTTCATCCTAGGGGCAATTTTCACTAACACCCCACTCATTCCACGCAGACAGCCACGCTAATGCCACTACGTGTAACAAAGCACTCAGGGACATTGTTAGCAAGGACAATTTATTCTTTTCATTTGACTAGTAAACGTTCTCCCAAAACAGTGCATTAGATGAAATATTCACGAGCAAAAGCGACGCATTGCAGTTAGAACCTCCTTTTTAGCAAGTCGACAAGGGAGAACACAGTAGCAAGAACACTCTTTCTGACCGTGAGATTGCTTACTGGGATGTTTAGGCTACGGCTCAGCGCATAAGATGGGAGAAATGAGTTAGCATTTACGAGGGTAGATCCATAAGCTTCTGGCCTCGCCGATAACGTCTTCATAAAATTCTTATCAGGTGTCATATCTTATCTGTTAAGTAACGAAGATATGTAGAAGATTGTGACATGTTCCAAATGGAGTATCGAGCTATTTTATTCAGTTCTACACAAAAGAAGGGACCTACTCCAAAAGAAATTAAAACAGTCATTAGACGGTGTATAGTGGGAAGCATCCCCTCATAGTCTACCGTAAAAGAATGGGATAAACCTTTTCGAATGGATAGAGAAAGCATTGAAGATGAAGTGTGTGCAGGGTGGCCCTTGGAAATGTTCACTCCTGAAAACACCGCTCTTGGAGAAATTATGGAGGACCGGTGGCTAAAAGTTACAGAAGTAGCAGCAAGGTTCGATCTTTCTGAAATAACAATCCTTCGAATTATGTATAAAAGTTTACACATGAATAAGGTTAGTGCCTTCTTCTCTAAGCCCAAAAGCAGCAACGAGTCATCTGTAGTCAGGCATTTTTGGAGTTGTGCCGTGGCAACGAGAGAGAAGTTCTAAAAACCATTGTTACAGGAGATGAAACTATGGTCCTCTACTATGATCCCTTGTCCAAAAGAGAATCAATGGAGTGGCGTAAACCTGGCGAAGCACCGCCTCTAAAAGTCAAGGTCACTCAATCAACCAAGAAGATCATGGCGACAATCTTTTGGGACCGCGAAGAAGGGTAAGTAAACGGGTAGTACTATACTGCACAGACTACGTGCTTCCCCCAAAGAGAAAAGGCGAGGAAAGCTGAGTGGTGATGTGCGCCTTCTTCACGACAACGCACCTGTGCACACAGCTCTTGTTACAAAGGAAACTGTGAAGAAATGTGGCTTCAAGGATATCGACCATCCACTCTACAGCCCAGATCTAGCTCCCAGTGACTATTTCCTCTTGTAAAAACTCGAGAAGGACCTTTGAGGAAGGAAATTTAAATGTGACGAAGAAGGGATGGATGCTTTTTCTACCCATTTTGCAGACAGGACTTCTGACTATTTGGGGGTGGTAGAAATGTTAATTCAAAGATGTGAGAATTGTATTGTAATATGGGGTAACTATATTAAAAAGTTATGGACCCACCCTCGTATTTATCTCCAAAAGCGCAACATTCTAATCCCTATTTATCTTCTGGGGAAAACCGGACTTCAGCATGGTCTATAACCCCTTTTAGTTGAGTACAATATCTTACGGTCACTACCGAATCAGCTACGCGAGGAACTTAATGGCCAGATTCACACATACTCAGAATACGTCATCAATGCTGTAGCGATACAAGTTTTAGCAAGATCAGCCTTTATATACTTGTCACCGCATGTGCTTGCATGGTACACTAATAAGCAAAGGCGAATATCATGTCATACAATAACAGCCGTTCTTCCTGCCTTCTGTTTCAATCAGCCCAAGTAACACAGAAGGAAAGCACAGTGTTGTCTCAACATATCAAATAACATAAAATAACGTGCGTAATATTTGTTTTAATGTAAAGTGTTACACATTGCATTATTTGATTTCTGTGTATGTGCAAATAAGTTATTCTTTTATAGCATTAGCTTTCTATCAACAACAGCAACATAATTAACGATTTAATTACTTCAAATATAAATGTCGTTTTTAAAGCTTATGCCTTTCGTCTTATATTTATACCTTAAATGAATATCAAATTGAATTTACGAGAATTGCTTTCTAGGAGCACAACCATGCTATCTAAACTTCTTCCATTTATCCAGATTCATAAAATTTTACAGGATTTTCTTTCAAATAGTAATTTCCTTCAAACAAAAATGATTTTACCTCTGCACAAATTTCGGGTTCAGCATACTTTTCGGTTAAGTTTTTTCAGGTTAATGTTCCTCCTGACACTATCCATCTATTGTTTTCGTGGATGTCCTCGTCTGCTCCTGCCTTCAGCACTCCACTCCAACATCATCTTTGAATTCTTTCGTTCCCTATCTTGTTGACGTTTCCAAACCATGTCAATTCAATTATTTCAATAATGTTCTTTTTAGCTTTGTCATTTTTCTAGATCTTCGAATTTTAAATTTCTCTGTTCTTGACTTTCTTATTGCTCTTCGCCAACATTCTGTTTTCGTAGTCAGTAATTTATTTGCAAATTGTCTACAAAATGCATGAAAACATTTTGAATTAGTGATACATAAAATTAATGTATGTAACTCCCGTTTTAACTACCGAGGCACCACAGACGGTGAACACTGGTGATAAATGAAATGAAATGATATATTGGGAAAGGATATTTTTTAAAGGAGGAAAGCGTTCCAGACCTACGTTTAGGGTACATCCTCGACATATGCCATTTATGACTGAGGAAAACCTGGAAGAAACTTCAGAGTCAGTGAAGACAGTCATGGTGGCAATTGAACCCCAGGCGGTCACAGGTTCGCAACTTAAAGATCCGATATAAATTAAGGTTTAAAATATTCATACTTAAAAGGATTGTGTTTAACATGCTAATAATTCTTCTTGCCTCGTTTATTCATTTTTAGTTTTCAGACGAGCTTCTTTCATCAGCTTTTGAAACGGATCCTATATATTTAAAGTTATATACCATTTACTGTTCAATATCCACACATTAGTTATCTTCCATCCTCTTGTTAAATATTCAGTTTTTTTAATTGATGTTTAACACCAATTTTTTACACTCTTCAACCAATTCCCTTGTATTATATTTGGTTATTATGACTTAAGTGAAATAAGAAATACTTTTGATTCATTGGAACTCCCATTACGAAGCAATTTCTGGACCATTCTCTTAAACATACAAAAATACGCATGTTAAAGATTGGTGGTGATATACAGCATCATTATCACAAACTCTTCGTGATGTAGAATTCTTTGTGTAAATGGTTTCCAGCTTCATTTTTATGTGTGTTCCGTAAATAAAATGGTTTTGAAATTTCTTCGCTAATTGGCGATACCCTTAAAGTTTCGTATATTAATTTTCAGGGCGTATTATCATATGTAGATCAATAAAAACCAGTCCTATCTTTTTTGATGATGGCACCTACGGAAGGAAGGGATGTGTGTGAGAGAGACACCGGAAGACCAGAATTAACGGGCGGTGACTGCGCAGACATTGTGGGGGTCTTGAGCCTGTTTCTAGAAAGAACATTCCGATGCCGTGGCAGAACTCTTCCCAAAGCGCAAGCCACCGTAACATTGTGCACCCCACTTTGACCTGGCGCTTTCGATTCTAACAGAACAGGCGAAATATGACATGGGAAAGCGGAAAATTTGTGGAAAATAAGAATCTATTCCAGCATTTTCCTAGCGTGCCAGGGGAAGTCACGGAAAACCGAAAGTCAAGTTAATCGGAACCTCCTGAATGCGATCGCCTGAGCCTATCTTGTCTTCAACAAACTATTTTTTAAACTTATGGTTTTCACGCTGCTGTCACAGCATTCCGGCTTTTCTTTCCTTCTCCCTTTCTTCTCTCATTCATATTCTTGCTGAAGAATGGATATCTAGTACAATGCTAGAACCTTACAAAACTATGTCTTAAAATATTGTTTATAATAATTATCGAAAAGAAAGCAAGAATCAGACTTGATAAATTCTCTTCACGGTCCACAGATCTTCAGCCTTTCTTTCTAACGCTCTAACCAACACAGACAACGAAGCTCTCACATCTGATTCTTGTATCCCGAAGACCTCGCTATGAATATCTATACTATGAGAAATGTAATGCTAGAGTACTTTTAAGCAGGCTTTAGTTTAAGCACAAACTATTAAGATTATCCAAAGAATTGTCAGTAACCAAAGAATTACTTTAAAGATACTGCATTTCACCAAATTCATTTAAAATGCATGTCATTGACCATTGAAATTTGTTGAAGAAATTGTTCGTAAATGGGAATATAGGTTTCAATTTTCATATGCACATTCCATTTTACTGGCAATCGAGAATCAAAAAAGTAAAAATATAATAAAAAGAAACATTGAAAAATGTCTGTGCTGTGCTTTCTTTTTTCCTTCTTCTTCTTTTATGTACAGGGGGCTTCTCTTTACGCAGCATAGTGATTTCAGTCAGCAGCAAAGCGTGAAAGATACTAATCTAGACCAGTAAGTAAATTTTAGGTTTATTTACTATAACTCAGCTTCTGAAATTTTAGTTATTTCCTTTAGTATGTGGTGTTGCACGTCTTTTAGTTTGATTTGTCGACTTCGTTTTAGCGAATTCTGAAGGAATGTAAGCTACTGCGATTGTACACTAATAGAATTCGTTTTGAATAATCTTTCCAAATCTCCATCGATCGTATCTCAAGGCACCGAAAAAGGCAAAAAATCATAAATTATAAAAATGTATGTCTGTTAACGCTCTAGCTGTTGTAATGTTTGTTTTTTCTCAATGAAACTCGACATATAGCCATCAATTAACAAATTATTCGTCGAGTTCTTTAACCAGCAAAATTGGACCATTGGGGGTGGGGGCTAGCCTAAAGCGAATATTTTTTAAAAAATTGAATAATCGCTCTCGTGGTCCGCAACTTTTGCTTTATCTGTGGATTTTCCAAATAAATTTATGAAAGTAGTTTCTGAAATCAGTGCAATCGAAACTGAAAAATAAACGGGGATTAAAGCGAAATATAAAAATCGCTCTAGCGGCCGCAATTTTAAATGCTTTTAAAGGAAATTCGGTATATGCTTTTGAAATAAAATAAGAAAAATAATTATTGAAAATCAGGTAAATTGGACCACTAGGAATGGTTGTTTACCTGAAACTCAATATTTAAAATTCGCTCTTGTGGCACAATATTTGTTTCTTCACAATATAATTTAAAATGTACCATTTAAATAAATTAAGAAAAATAGTTTCCGAAATTTAGAAAAATTGGACCATTAGGAGTAGGGGTATATTTGAAAATGTAAATTTAAAAACTGCTCTTGCGTTTTTTTATATATTGTTTTAAAATAAAAAACACTGTCATTTTCAGAAAACGTTTTCGTTATATATCTTTTCTAAAATAACATTTAAATTAAATTTCAAAACCAATGAAAATCAATGTAACTTTCGATTATTTTTATTTGCTTTGTACACAGTAATTTTCGGAACAGTAACATGTTTTTGTTTTGTTGAAACATATGAACACCATCTTCTTAAATACACAATGTAACTCGAAACTTTCTGTTATATCTCTGTGTTTTAGTGAATTTAAAGGTGATATCAAGGACTCAGTTCATAAACATGGTTACATTAAAAATGTTTAAAAAACCTACACATTATAGCCTTCTCTATCAGTAGTCATGCATTTCATTTAATTAATATTATACGAGTACTATTAATTTGTGTGGTTTAATCTCAATAATGATGATGATGATGATAATGATAATAATAATAATAATAATAATAATAATAACAATAATAATTCTAAGAATGTGGTTTCTCTTTTGTAATACCTACAGGTTGCAAGAATTGAATTTTGCTCCCCTAATACCACACTGCAATGCCATAACTTATTTTATTTCATTAATTAATAAGGAATAATTTGGATTACATAATAATTTTTATTAAAAGTTATTCAAATTGTTAAGGAATTCGCTTAGTTTATGCAGCTCCTGCATGATGGACTTTTTATACTGCTTTCATTGTATTTTAACCAACCTTGACGCGAAAATAGTTATTTGCCTACCGGGATCGTTCTGCCTAAAAAGCGAAGACTTAACAAATGTGTGGGATATAAAAGGAGATTAACAGAAATATCAGAAATCCATTAACTCATTTAGTGAAGAATGAATTAATGAATGGTGTTTAACGCCCGTTTTTGCTGCAGAGGCACCACAGGCAATGGACACTGATGATACATGAGATGAAATGATATATTGGGAAAGGATTTTATGGAAGGAATCATTCCAGGCCTAAGTTTAGGGTACCTCCCCGGCATTTGCCATTTATGAGGACTGAGGAAAAAAACCTCAGTCAGGAAGGACGGTCCTGGCGGTATTCGTACCCAGACCTCCCGCTCACGAGTCCGAGACTTAACGACCTCGGCCACCCGTGGCGGTCTTTAGTGAAGAATTAAACCAAAAAATATACAAATGAGGAAATTGAAAATATGAAATATTTTTAAGAATAGAATATTTAGAAGTTTAGATAAATATCAAGAAAAATTATGAAGAAGAAATAAAAATTAAGTATTAATGTAAATTACCGCGATAAGCTTTAAGGGCATGATATTGAGGAACATATTCCTTCCCACACTCTTTGACTGCATTGGTAATACTTTTATTTTTTGAATAAAGAGAAAAAGAAACAAGATGGCGTGGTTATGCTATCTCTGAACTTGTTTTTCATAATCCATAAATATGGGGGTCAAATGTTACCATGAAACGCTGCCTGAAGGTTTTTGCTTAGTTTCAAATAACAGAAGAAGGTTTAATACTCAGAACTACCATATGTCACATTTTCAAATTTGTCCGCTTTTTTATATTAAGGATTTATTTATTCAATTTATTTCGCAACATTCCTTCTGCGTTCAGTGTTAGTAACATTGCGCGAATAAAAAATACAGACGTTTGGTATGAACCGCATAAAACAACAATAGAATCGACGATTTCAGCTTTAGGTGCAGCGTTATATCGGCGATGTCCCTTAGCGAGGTACACAAATTAATGACACGAAATGTTTTAATCATTTTTCCAGTTGATATATTTGTCACTTCATATGGTGGAAAAGTCGAGTAAAATGTTGAAACTGCATTCCTTTTGCACAATGCAGAGATTGTAAAAATGACTCATATTCTTGTGCAGTACTACAAAGGGAGTGTTGAAAGGCTCTTTTCTCTAATATGAAATAATGGGTCAAGGAAATAGACTTAGCGTCAACTTTAAGAAAGGACCTGGTTTAAAAAAACTTTATGTCATATTTTTAACATGAAAATGTAATAATTTTTATAAGAAAAAAATTATTGACCACCTCCTTGGTCTAGTGGTTAGCACTGCTTGCCGGGAGACCCGCATTCGATTCCCGAAATCTACTTAAGAATTTTTCTAAGTTAGGATGGTCTAAATAATTGAGAAACTACCTGATCGAAAGGTGGAAGCATGCCCCCTGCAATACTGCCCTGTATCAATGAAGTCATAAGACGTTGGTTGAGAATGCAGAGGTCGCTGCGGCAGGCCAAGGCTCACCTCTCAGACGCGTGAGAGGGAGGCAGTTTGATTCCAGCCAGGACCATCCTCCCTGATTGCCGTATTTTTCCAGGTTTTTCTCAGTAATTTATGTAAATGAAAAATTTCGGGGGATACCCTAAAAGCATACCTGAAATATTTCGTCCCGGGAAAAAAATCCTTTTCCAATTTATCATTTCATTCCATGTATCATCGATTCATCAGTGTCCAGCGTCTGTGATGACTCTGCAGTAACAATAGTGTTTAAATAAAGAGGACCGGTTAAAAGCATTAGGTCTAGTAAGGAATATCCAAAAGCCGCAAAGAGATAAAAGTGATAAAGTTGTTACATAGAGTGTTAACATTTTCAAAATGCAGTAACCCTATAAACACTTCTTTCATCATGTTTGAAGCAGCTTAGCTCAACTCTTAGCTTAATTGTATCACATTCCGAAGAAGTATCATTTTAGCCCTTAACACTATCATAAAGAAAAAGTGACAAGCTACCGCCATGTCGCACTAGCCCACCTCATCTGGTACTTTCAGCCCTACAATACAATCAATGAAATAGAAGTGAAAGTTCTTAGAAAGGAAAGATTGGTCCAGAATCCGCTTAAGCGACCAGGATAAATTACGAAACAAGGCAGAATTGTTTCATGGTGTTTAACACACGTTTTAACTACTGAGGCGTCACAGGCGGTGCACACTGATGATACACGATATGAGAAAGGATTTTCTTAAAGGAAGGAAGCGTTCCAAGCCTAAATTATAGTGATTGGGGTATTTTGCTATCGATGGGGATTTATTATTATTTATTTAATCGGACAATTAGATGTTCTTCTTGTCTTGCCTCGGCTCTTGAAATGATGAATTCGATGCTTTCTATTTCCCTGGTTCTAATGCAGAGGATAGGGATCTCAGGGGAATTTGGACTGTTTTTATTGACTTGAAGTCATTAGTGAGGAAAGGGATTTTCTTCACTGTAATAATTATAAGGTTCCGCTCTGGTTGGATATTCAATTTATTCGACAATTGGGAAGATTGAGGAACATGCTGTGCGACTGTTGTGTGGTTATTGTTTTGATCCAATGTACTTTATAGTCTACCCTCGGGTTATAATTCACTGCGTTCACTTCACACTTTTAACACAATTTTGAAATATTCCTTGGCTTCCTTCGGAAGGGAAGTAAAGCCGCGGGTCCTATGTCATACATTTATGGCACGATAAAGAACCTTAAACCTGAAAGAAGAGACTTCTGAGCAAAATTTATCGACCGTTTCACGCCCTGAATTGAATGGGACGCTGTTGACCTGAGATGTTAAAGAGCGTCCGTAAATAAACCAAATCAACAACAAGTACAGTTACCAATTGAAATCGCAATACTGGCCGTGCTCAGGTTCAGAGTGTAATAGCACTTGACGCCTTGAGTGGGCGGGCCTGTCTGGGAGGTTATGAAAGGGTAAGGTTGAACAAAGGACCCTCTTTCTAGGTAAACTGGTCACTGTCTAACTTTTGCCACAAAAGTTTAATAAGGCCATCCCTTTTATGTAACATAACAAAGACATATATGTGCACCGTCAATCATAGTAATACAGAAAGATATCTTGAATATTATTTATTAGTCAAAAAGACATACCTATATACATACAATAATACATGTAATATTGAAGTCCTCATTTTAATTATAACATTGATAACCTTGATTGTTATGGTATTCTTGGCATCAAACAATACCTAAAACAAGTACGATTATTATTATTATTATTATTATTATTATTATTATTATTATTATTATTGTTGTTGTTGTTGTTGCCATTAGAAGCAATTATAATTAAATAGGAAATTTTGAGATAACATTTCCTATTTCAATTTGCTATTTATAAGGACTGAGGAATACCTGGGAAACACCTCGTCAGCGAGAACGGCTTGGTGGGAATCGAACCCCAGACCTCACGCTCATGAGTCTGTGCCTTAAGGATCTGGGCCTGCCAATGGCGGTAACAAACTAGTTAGGAGACGAACGCACCCCAGCCACTCTGCTCGGTGGCCTGCTAACATAGCACCATGCTGGGCATAACATTAATAAGATTTTGTTGCATTTTTTGCCTCCTTAGCACCCAAATATAAAAGATTCTGAAACCAATCCATCAATGGAATTTAATGTCGACAGTATGAAATAAAAATATTCGCGGATTCTGATTGATATAACATTAAAAAAATATAATTCATAGATAATAAATCTCGGAATTTGCATTTCATGTGCTAACAAAGCTATTCTAAGGCAGATACGGTTGTGTGTCCCAGTGGTTTTCAGAGTTATATATGGTCGCCGAAGCAGACCAAAATTGCACATAAACTAATTACATTAATAGAAAATAGCACTTAACCCTGCAATAAAATCACAACATTTGTTAAAAAATTTACTGGTGCCAATTAACTGCGAATATGTTACCGGTTATGGCCGCAGGATGATTTAAATCACTGAAACGCCAGTACCACTAATGAGCCACATTCGATACCAGTGTTAATTTAACTGGACATGTGGAACGAAACAAAAAGATAACACAGGAGTGTCAATTTAATAACAGAGGTATGACTCTGTGGATTTTTGCTACGGTTTGTTTTTTATTCCGTCTGTACATGAAAAAAGAGCCCGCTGCTTCGTTGGTCTCGCTTTGTCGAATTGATATTCTGGAGCATTCGATATCGAAATTCAATAGAGCAGGTTGGCACGAGGAGGGGGGGGGGGGAGGAGAATGTGTCACACCGAATGCTAACTTCACTTTGTATAAAGTTTCCGCAACAAAGCCACCGGGGGAGAAAATCTGCATGGTTTTGTCAATTTCCACCTCCCCCCTCCACTTCATTACCAAGACCTATTGCAACATGAGACTGACTTCTGGCCCGTCAACAGCTGAGCCGCCAAAATGCACATTTTTCTCCTTTCTGCATACTTCCTGCAAAGCAGTCTGAATGCTTTTTAAGTAGATTTCTTTTAAATACATCGATACAGTTAACAGAATGAAATACCTCTAGATGAAGTTTATATACATACTGGGGGTCTCACTTATCTTTTCGACCTTAAATATTTTCGAAATTAAACAAGATGTGAAATATCAAGTTGCATAGGAATGTACCCATGTCAAGGGCTCACAAGATGGGAGGACATGCACAATCAAGAAAAAAAAAAAAAAACAGCTTTCAACCCGAAGTTACATTTTTTTTTAAATGGAACATATATGCATTTTCTAGCGCACTGAAAACTAGAGGATTGGATTTATTTTCCTAAACAAAATTACTTGTTGCCTATAGGTCATTATAAATTAAATCCAGCACAGAAAACGCACTCCCTAATAATTCATTTTTTGAATGGTGTTTAACTCCCGTTTTTACTACTGAGGCACCACAGGCGGTGAACACTGATCATACATCAAATGAAATGATAAATTTAGGAAAGGATTTATTTTATAGAAAGGAAGCGTTCCAAGTCTAAGTTTAGGATACCTCCCCGGCATTTGCTATTTATGAGGACTGAGGAAAACCTGGAGAAAGCCTCAGTCAGGGAGGACGGTCCTGGTGGGAATGGAACCTCAGACCTCCGGCTCACGAGTCCGCGCCTCAACGACCTCGGCCACCCGTGGCAGTTTCAAATTATTAGTAACGTCATTCCTGATGAAACTGTGTCACTTCAGCAGATATTCAAAGTGACCACGTTTGTAATACACTTATGAAGACGATGAACAAGGATCGTTGCACTGACTGTAGAGTTTCTACAAATATTGCCGCACATGCCGCGGTAATGCGCTGTATTATTCTCTAGTGTCTTTGGGAGTTCCTGAAACACTCTATCTTTCACTATGCCCCAGAGAAAGTAGTCTAATGGCATCTAATCGGGGCACCGAGGTTTGTAAACTTTGCATTCACAACTTCTCTGGGAAATTGGGCGAAGTGTGCAGGACACTCATCATGCTGGGACCTTATCGATAGACGTGTTTCCAGTACCACGTCCTCCATAAGAAGGGGTAGAGTGTCTTGCAGAAATGATGCTTACTGATAACAACAGAGTTCTAAAATGCGTTTGCCAATGATACCGCATCAAACATTGACAATCCACTGTCGTTGATAAACAATTGAGATTTTGCACCGATCCACAGTGCATGCTCCTCAAATTCAAGGAATGCATGATCATCTTGCAACCGTTTCCAAACATCAATACAGAAAGTATACATTAGCTGAGAACAGAAACAGTAAAATGCTTTACAGTACGTACTATTTCCCTGTTTGGCACTGACAGCGGTACAGCCGACCGGACAAGGAGACACCAGTACATTGAGCAGACTGATAATGGTTTGTTTACTGCATGCTTTTAGTACAGACCCATGCTCTGTATACTTTGCATTACGTCAGAAACAGCGTATCCATTGCCACTGTTTAAAAGTTTATCTATTTCAGAAGGTACGTGGTTTAGAACAATGAACCAATTCTGTTATCACTAACTTAACCTCTAGTTTTCGGTTCGTTAGAAAAAACAAAAATGTTCCATTTAAAAATTAAACTTTGAGTTGAAACCATTATTTTTTTTGAATTTCTGGACTGTGTACATCCTTCCATTGTGTTAGTGCCTGACATGGAATTCCTGCGTAACTACATCTTTTACGCCTTGTTTCATATCGAAAATATTTCAGGTCGTAGAGTTAGGTCAGACGCCCATTTGGAAACAATAAGTTTTTTCTGCTAAGGGAAAGTAATTCGATATAACCAATTGTAATTTTAATGCTAGTTTTAACAACTGTTTTATCAATTTGGAGGTTAGATGTTGTTGAAGTAGATTTCACAGTCTTGCCTTAAATCTCTCGTTTACAAAGTGAGGTTAGATTTTAAACACAGTAAATAAAAGTAAAGCTTTCTACAACGCAGGTTGATCCCCCATTATAAATATTGCTATTACATTTTTGAAAGATACTGTGCTAGCTCTGTGGGCTACCAGATAACAATCTCGCTGTTACAGCCTATCATTTTAGTTTAAAGAGAAGGTTGATTAACTAACTGATTGATTTGCGTTGGGGTGAGTAAATACACACCCACAAGAGTCTTTGGTACATTCTTTTAACTCTAACTTGGAATTTCAGATTTAGAGCTTTTGTAAACTCTAGTATCACCCCTCCAAGCGTAGAAAATGCATCACCTAAAGGACTGTATGGTAAAAGATATTCTTGGCCTTTCCAGAGTTTTACAATCTAATAAAATGTGTTTTCCAGAGTTTTCAAACTGTGCTCATAGATGGCATGTCAGTATCTAGTCTTCCGTAGATTTTTCTAGAATGGGCAATGTCCTGTAATCATTCCAGTATCTTTCCTGGCTCATTTTTATCTCTATTCAATGGATCATTAGGGTGGTATCAGATGTTTCAGTAACAGTTTTACCGAGCTCCTAAACGGAAAGTTCTTAGGGGGCTTTTTCCCTCAAAGGGGGTATTCCACTCAAAATTGGTTACTACGCAGGTATTGCGCGCAGTGGAAATCTTGTGTTGGGTTTAGAATACTGCTGTGAGTTAGTTACTGCAATCAGATCAACGTTTTAGTAGTTACGGTTACAGTTTTGGGGCTATTTCACTCTCTTATTTTGTTTATTATGTGTGTAACTGTTTATATTTTTATACAATATGAGAGAGAACTTTTTGATTTTTAGATTGTATGAAAGAAAAGGCCCTGTTAAAATTAGGAGATGAAGACATAGATCGCACTGTTTTGAGTGTGCTTCAAATGGTAGCACAGCTGGAGTTATGTGGATTTTTAAATACCAACATTTGCTTGACAAGGTGCACGAGGGCAACCAACTCGCGATTTCAAACATACTCATTTCAGCATCAGATATATATCGAGAGTTTTATGCAACTTTAAACAGATTCTGGGCGTATTTTGAAATGCAGGAAGATCGCTGTTAACATCTGTGATGCAAGGTTCCTGTAGCTTATTTAGTATATGAGAATCATTTCAAAAGTTCTGCGGGACTGGCTGTTGCTATTACAGTCTAGTCTAGAACGTTGACTAGGAAAACCGTCGGGTTCGAATTAACAAAACCACATCAGAGTACACTTATTGACTATTATTTATCACTGAATTCAATAGTAATTTTTACTTGTTATACTTGCTTACTTGTTTAATTTATTTATAGATAGCGCAGGAAATTAATGTCCCTGAAGATCGCGGTACACGCATTCCTGTGCTTTTGTATGCTGACGATCTAATTCTTTTATTTCTAACAAGAGACGACATTCACGTCCTAGTAGAGTATTGCCTGAAATTGGGTATGATGATAAATGTGAATCAAACCAAAATATTGACTTTTAAAAAGTGCAGAGATGAAAAATGTTACTACAGTGGACAAGAAATACAAAATATTTTTCTTCCTTAGGACTAGCCTTTAATATGAATGGAGATTGTAATAATTATCTGTTATTAATTATAAAGCACGAGATGCTATGCTGCTTTTTGTTTTAACTCGCGTTCCAGATATACAGATATACCACTAGAGAGGATATACAATGCTATGATTAAATCTGTTCTGTTATATGGGAGTAAAATAACGGGATAGGGGAGAGTTGAACATGTAAATAAAATTCAAGTCCGTTTCTGGAAATGGGTTCTCGGATTCTCCAAAGGAACGTCAAACTGTGGGGTCATGAGGGAGGTGGTTTGCTATGAAGATAGGGTTAATATAAAACCAAGGACGGTGCATTAATGGCTAATACTAATGCACGGAGGCCAGTCCATACTTCGCGTTAAATGCTATAGGCACCAGATACAGAATGTAACTCCAACATTTTGGGCTGCAGAGGTGGAAAGAGGACTCAGAGAAATTGGCCTGGATTCAATATGGCAACGAAGCAATGAAAATAATATAAACATATGGAAGAAGATTAGAACAAGGCTAGAGGGTATCAGCAGGCAAGAAATCGTGGCAGAATGTGACACGAAAGTGTCCTTGAGCCTATCGAATGAAATAAACTAACCTGGGGTAAAGAGGTATATATGCTAATTCTAGGGAGAAAGCCTAGATCAGGAAGACTAAAAAAAGTTGGAAAGTTGGAAGACTAAAAAAATAATGGATAGTTCTGGTAGGAGAATCTGCCCATTTTGTGGAGAGGATTATGAATAGGCACATATTCTGGCAGAATTGTCCCATTGGGAACACCCGAGAAAAAAACTGTTTTCTAAAAACTTTTTAAGGCAGTTAGAAGTCGGTTGGCATGCTGGGACTGTTTGTGAACTGCGATAATTGGTGAATAAGGGCATTTTCTTAACCAAAGTACTCAAAGCTAGAATAAGTTTATTTTCTGGTTAGAACGCAAAAACTAGTCTAATTATAAATAATGTAATGTATTGTTTCCATTCATATATCTATAAATATCTTTCTTCACATTTTAATGCTTATTATTATTATTATTATTATTGTTGTTGTTGTTGTTGTTTGGTTCCTCTTCTTATTGTGTATAATATTTAAGCATGTACGGTCTACGGCCCAAAAAATAAAATTTATTTGTAATGTGTGTATCGAATTTTATTACAATAAAGATACACACCAGCACCACCACCACTTCTAAACCCAAGATCGCGGGTCTGAACCCGGCCAGGACCGATGGATTTTTTCGGGCATAAAAATCCTAAGTATGGCTTCCTTTGGAAGAGAAGGGTCCCGTGTCGTACATTTACGGCACGTAAAGGAACCTCAAGCATGAAAAAGAGGCCTCTGAGCAAAATATGTTGGCCTTTTCACGCCCTTAAATGAATGGGACGCTGATGAGCTGAGAAGTCAAAGAGTATCCATAAATAAATCAATAAAAAAACACCACCACCACGTCCTCACTACAGGAATCCTTGTAGAGACCCTTCCATCGGGTTCAAACAAACAAAATTGCACCAGAATTCAGTTTAACCCTATTTAATTACATTTGAGTTCAATGGCGACATTTTTATTTATTTGTAAAACGCTGCAGTTGACCACTCTGAAGACAAAAGCCACTTCGAACTAAACTACACAAGTATCTACACAACCTGAACTGGCGTATCCGTAGACGAACGAGAAAGCTCTAAATGAATTTTGGTGCACTTTCCTTGTTCCAATTCGGTATATTTCTTTGTAAGCATATTTTTGCTGGCTAAATTGTCCCTTTCCTGAAAATATTTTCCTTGAAATTCTTGAGACCAGACATTGAAACTTTGCAATGGAAGAGCACTCCAAAGTTTATAATTCTTTCTGGTGAGTACACATATCGGACCACCTGTTATGGTACAACCTCCCAAGAAAATGTATATAAAGCAAAGATGTCAACTTCGGATTTGCAACACGTGATAGAAGCAAGACTTCTCAAGAAGATCGCAGTAGAACGCTCATCAGCTTGGGAGAAAGAAATTAAGCAGTTCTTAAATGGAATTGATTTCCATATGCAACATATTCAATTTATTTTAAAGAATATGTCCGAAGATTTTATGGCATAATGTCAAAAGGAAGGTTCAACGATCATAGACATTTTATACATTTGCTGCAAGAAGACAGTATTACCTATTGTATCAAAGAATTGATCCAAAATTGTTAGCAGTGAATGAAGACTGCAATGCAGAACAGTAGAATAAATTTATAAAAACTCTGTTATATCAGCTCTTTGGAAAAAGAGGAAGAGAGTAAAGGACCTACACAATGAATGACTTCAGACTCGTTATCATAAATGACTGGAATCTAAGGGCGAAGAACGTTTAAAATTTAAGGAATTTAAAAAGCATGCCTAGAAGTCGGTTAAAATGTGTAAGGAAGAGATTGTGTGGATAAATAGACCACATATTCGGATATACAAGATTTCAGGAGCACGGAGAGTTATAAGAAAAGAGTATTCCTTCGTCTGTCATACTAACAGCATTAATTAGTAAGGTTATGTAATGCCTTGTCCTTTCTAATTTTACTGCACTTCTCATGCCGACTCTAAACTCGCATTTTCTTCTCATATGCTGCTGTATTATACCCTACACTTATGTTTGCCTTTATAAGAAACAATACCTTACACTTTTTATTAGCAATTTCCTCATTATTACCATCATGCTTTGTAGTCTTCAACAGTGGAAGTAGCAATCCTATTAATTATTCCAATTAAGTTAGGCACGCATATATTGCACATTCACACTCGTATCCGTAGCAACAACGTTAATGCTCTTATAAAGTACTTCATTTTTGGATTTAATATATAACTAACAGAAGAAACCACACCCTTGAAATAGATATACATACAATTATTAAATACTGGTTAAGGACAATATGGGGGAATCAAGCTCTTCTTCGAGCAGTTTGTCTCAGGAAGCAAATAAGGGTGGGACACAGGGTTACAAATAAGGAATGGCTTAGACAAAATTGAATTGAGATATATTTGGTTAAGGGAGAGGACATTACACGAAATAGTTGAAAAATAGTTAACAGACGTTTGCGAGATATAAATAGACAGGTAAAATATTTAGTCTCAATGCGCAGAAAAGGTATCGCTTAATCTGCAGGCTCAAATGCATCCGGTATGGGGCAGGGGGGAATTATTTAGATATCTTTGGTAGAGAAGAAAGTAGTGGTCTCATGTTTCAGATTAGGGCCTTGGAAAGAAAACAAAGCAGTAAAAGAATTTGCCCATTGTGCGGAGAAAGCGATACCTGGTGGCGTACTCTGACAGAATGCAGGGAAACCGAGATTTCAAGAAATGAGTATTTATCAGCGCAATTTCTGAATGCCAACAGAAGTTTGAACATTTGCCGGAAAATGTTGGTGCATGCGAGATACGCAATTTGGAAACATTTCTAGAGAAGACACGACAAAGAAAGTGAAAGACTATAATGAAGAGGGGGGAGTTGGAAAGGGGGTATGAGCAAATGGAAGAGACTCAAGAGTAAGGATTCTATTCATGTTTATGTATCTGCATACAAAATTATTAATAGAAAGCGTAAATATCTAAGTGTTTGTAGATTTGTAGGTATATATATATGTATGCATATATGTTTTTTTTAATAGTGTTTAACGCCCGTTTTTACTACTAAGGCACCACAGGCGGTGGACACTGATGATACATGAGATAAAATGATAAATTGGGAAAGCATTTTTTTTTTAAGGAAGGAAACTTTCTAGACTAAGTTTAGGGTACCTCCCCGGCATTTGCCATTTATGAGGACTGAGGAAAACCTGGATAAAAATCAGTTAGGGAGGACGGTCCTGGCGGGATTCGAACCCCAGACCTCCCGCTCACGAGTTCGCGCCTTAACGACCTCGGCCACCCGTGGCGATATGAATGTATGTATGTGGATGATCATTTTAACTGTTATAAGGACGATATTAGGCATGTACGGCCGTAAGGTTCATGCGACAGTTGTATTTATTTGAATGTGTTTTAAAACTGGTATAATATAACGTCCGTTACAACTGCTATAAACAATAATTCTGACATTGATTTGTGTTCATATTATTTATGTATAATATTTTGGTAAAATTCGTTTCCCCAAAACTACGTGTTTCAGTTAAGTAAACTGCAAGCTTAGTCAGTTGTGCCTATTTACAAATAAACCCCAACATGCCAGCCCCTACCCCACCCTATTGGAAGTTGAAAAAAAAAAAACTTCAAGAGAAATGTTATCCTACCATTTTCTGCCTGTATATTTAGCCGTACCCAGTGTACGCATAATAGACAAATCCGCCTACAACCTGACGCATCTTCTAGACTCCCAGTCTACGCCATGTTATTCGCGACCTATGTTTTATGGCTAGCTCCATGATTAAGTTCTTGTTACCCCATCTAACTTTTATTTTGCTCTGCAGGTCCAGAGACGACATCTGCATGCTTCTATTTCCTGCCGGCTTATGTCAAATAGGCGTCTTTTGACATTTTTCATTACGCTATATGTGTTTTCATTACCCCCTGCCAAATATAATTTAATTTGGTAATTTTCGCTGTTCAACCGCCGCCAACCATTTTGGATATTCCATTTTATTTAATTGCTGCTGGTAGCACAAATGCCTTCAGGTTTGTTTGTTTATCCTTAGCCAGTATCTAATTGCATTTATTTCCCTGCTTCCATTCTGTCGTAGTACAGCATAGTTCGACGTGCCCCTCCCCGCCTTAAAATTTGCTTCCAGAATTCACACCGTAATTTATTTAGGCATTCTATTTTACCTCAATCCCCAAACATCACTTTAACAACGAGAACCCAACCATTGTCTCATACATAGTTTTTAATGTTTTGACTGGCATATTCGAACTCAGTACCTTGGAGAGTTGACCTCTCCCCTTGTGCTTGACAAAAACTGTGTCTTTATTCCATTTTCTATTCATGTCAAATCTTATTCTAAGATAGTCAAATTGTTTAACGGTCTGTATTACTTCTCCCCTATGTGTCCATTATTCCAGCTTGCTGTAAATATTTTTTTTGATCATCAGCGTCCCATTCTAGTTAGGGCGTGAAACGGCCGATAAATTTTGCTCAGAGGCCTCTTTTTTCAGATTTGAGGTTCTTTATTGTGCCGTAAATGTACGACACAGGACCCACGGCTTTACTTCTGAAGGAAGCCATACTTACGATTTTTACGCCCGAAAAAATCCATCGATCCTGGCCGGGTTCGAACCCGCGATCTTGGGTTTAGAAGACAAGTATGGTTAACTTGACGTAAACATAGCAATTTTAAAGATTTTAGGTTCTTTTGCAGGTCTTTTACCGTCCTAGAGAGAATTACTATATCACCGGCGAATAAAAGAATATATATTTGCTGAACTTCAATTACCGGTGCATCTTTAATCATCATCAATAAACAAATTAAAGGGCAAAATTATTGCGCTATGTTGTATTCAGATGTTTATACAGGCAACTTTTAGTAACAAATTTGTCCTCCTTATACAGTCCATAAGGGCATTAATTATTTTCTCAGAAAGCCTTTAAGTATTAGACCGCTTTGTTCTACAATTTGCACAAAAATACAGTAACATTTCCCCCTTTACTTCTAAGTTATCAAGAATTAAAGTTCTCAAGACAAAGACATAGTCAACGGTTGAAATACGCCTCCTTAAAAACCAGCCTTAAATTTAAATTTGATCACATACTTTAACCTAACATTTAACTCTCTCGTACAAAACTCTACTGCAAAATTTTCCAAAAAGAAATAGCAGTGAGACACTTCTGCATTTCTCTGGTGTACTATTACTGCATTTGCCCTTGTAGAGTGATTGGATAACGTCGTTTTCCATGCTTCCGGGTGTTCTTTCCTTCCAAATAATTTATTATAACATACTCTAAACAGATTTGTCAATTTACCAGTTTGTAAAGCATTCTTAAAGAACTGACAAGGCATCGATAACCGCTGCCTTCTTGTTTTTTAAAATTTTTAACGTTTGGACGATCTCTGATAACTAATTTGGTCATCTTAGACCCAAATGGGGCACACATTATCTGCTTAGTATATTTGCTTGCGTTAACCGTCGTCTTTGAATTTGCCTAATGCTTTTCCAAGTGTCATTGACCTCGCCGCAATAGTATTTCTTTGTACGCCATGCAAAAGAATGTTTCTGTTTATCTTCTCCGCTCCCTCGCACTTCGGTATTTAACGAGTGCTGTTTCCGCTACTTTTTTCCTTTTTTACATTCATCGATGTGTCTACCGCTGCTTGTTTTATCGATTCTCCTACTTTTCTGTATATCTGTTAATTTATTTATATACTCAGCTCCTTTGTGTATACTATTTACATTTGTAATTCACTTTGTAAGTACTAATAAATATTATTTTCCTTACTTTTCCATCTGTATTTATCTTAAGTTCTGTTATATTTTCCTGTATTGAATTAGATTCGGGTTGGAGGCTCATAGTTTTGTCAATCTTTAATATTAATAGCATCCTGCTTTCTACCTTAACATTTTTAATCATATATCTTGCAAACATAGAACGTAGTCCATTTCGCTTGTTCCGTTAGAACGCAGAACTGTGAAGTTTTCTGATTTATCTAACCTATAATTCTCATTAACTATTGTGAAGGCGTCAGTAATTAGTAAACATACGCTTCCCGTTGCATTCAGGACTGAGTCCATCGTTCTCCGTTTGGTTTGCTAAAAGTTATATCTCCTTTTTTCAAAGTAATATTTTATTGTCCTATCCCAGCATTTAGATTTTGATTTATTAGTTTGCCATCTGAATATTCGTCTACGATTTCTATAATTACTTCCTCCACGTCTATGAAAAATCGACTTTATAAATTACGAATGAAGTTATAAACATGTGAAAATCAAATTAAAGTGCCAGACTGGGTACTTACTCATTGTATTTCCTGCAAAATAAAATA
The DNA here is from genome assembly GCA_030762175.1 of Metallyticus violacea. Classification (NCBI taxonomy): domain Eukaryota; kingdom Metazoa; phylum Arthropoda; class Insecta; order Mantodea; family Metallyticidae; genus Metallyticus; species Metallyticus violacea. The sequence goes on from CM060844.1 coordinate 78,694,013, forward strand.
AAATGCTATTCAGTTTAATCCTTTGACATCTCTTAGCGTCCTGTTGCACATTATCCAAGCTGCAAATTTAGGATCACTGTTATTTGATGCTTCGTAATCTTCATCTCTACCATCATGAAACAACATCGTCTTGTTCTGTTCGCCTGATTGGCTTTTGTCAATATTTTGAAGCTCCTGTAAAATTGTAAATCAGCGAGTTCACGCTTCACATAGGAAAACATTCTGTTTGCTCATTGGTTTGTACAATGCTACTGAAAAGTAAAGGTTATTTGTTCATCACATGTGACAATGAGCAGCTGTTTGAAACCGAACAATGTGAAACGTTTATTTTTGCTTAATGAAATGCTCAACAGTAATATCTGGACAAGAACAAAAACATTTATATTACTGACTGCTTAGATTTACATTGAAAATTAGATTACATTTTGCAATATAATGATAAAATCTGCAACGGGGACCAATAGGCTCTTCGTCATTATAGTTGGTGAATATTAAAGTAAGGTTTACACTCGTTTATATAACATTATAAAAATACATTAAATATTAAAATTAACCATAGTTAGGTCGATATTTCTCTTTGGGAATCCTAGTGTTAAATATAATAATGCTTATTTACAATATTGTAATGTTAGCTAAAACGAAAATTATCTCCAAAAATTAATACATAATTTCCAAACAATTTCTAAAAATATAATCATCAAATGTCTATTTGGAATTACCAGTAAGACCTAAAATAATGATTGAAAAAAAAAACATTGAACAGTTTCACATTTCTGTTATCTGGCTGTGATATAAGTTACGGCAGAAAGGGCAATGCTGTTTTCTCAAAGTTTCAAAATTTCAGTCCATAATGTGGAACGGTGAAAAGAACTCTAAGAAAAAAACTAGAAAAGAAAGAAAACTAAAATTCTATAAAACATTTTCTGTATTCACCCTCCTATATGGAAAAGTGATATGGTTTTAAATCCAAGGGGGGAAATGAAATACAGTGTACGGAAATAATGCATCCGGTATGTCAAATGATGTACACTCGTGGAAAAACGAATAACGCAGGCATACTACAAGATCTACACGTACAAAGAAAGCATTGAAGGTAAGATACATAAATACCAAACAATTTGAAGATTGTTTTTATTTGGATGATAGCGAAAAACCTAAGAAAGTGTATCTGTACAACCCAAGCAGAATAATAAGATTTTGGAAGAAATAGACTCCTTATGGAACATCGCTCTAACAGGTAGTTGGCATAAGCAATTTTTTTATTTATTATAATAATAACAATAATAATAGCCAACATCTTCATAACCAAGTGCAGAAAATAAAAGCATCATCGCTAAAATTAAAAATATAAAGAAACAGAAAACAACTTTTATCAATTTTGCCCCTTTGCTGTAGTATATAGTTATAAAATGGAAATAATCATAACAACATATTCAAGAAAGTATGTGGAACACATAGAAATCAATAATAAATCAATTATGCAATGGCACACATTATCAATTTCTATTCTTGAATTAGAAGAATTATGCATTTCCCTTACATGAAGCTTAATAGCAGAAATTGCATTCTGAGTTGTGACTCTACATTTTCCTAACATTTTCTCTGCCTGTATTTTTACGCTAATGAGTGCATCATTTTTTTATCCAAGTAAATTGTTACAAAGGGTCTGAATATTTCATGAGAAAAATCTGGCTCAGGCCAGCCCAGCCTACGCAGTTCGTTTGCCGAAAATTGTGTTGTTGCCAGGGCAGCTATGATGGTACATATGAGTGTTCGGCCACGTCATTTTTCAGCTCACTTCTTTGAAAGACTCGTTTTTCCATTTCATTGTAATCTACTTAATCTAAGTAAATATATCTCGCATCGTCTTTCATTATCTCGTAATTCATTGTTAGTGTCAAGAAAACAAATATTAAAGAATAAATGCTGTTAATAGTACCCTAATGTTTTGTAGACGTACAGGACCTCGAGGAGACTCCGCCATCACCAATCGAAGGTTAATTTTTTAAAGAACATGACACCAAGACCTGAAGATTTATATTACCAGATAAAGGATGGTGTTTATACACTATTTCAGGGGAATTTGTGACCTAAGTTTCACAAACATTCATTTAAACTACTACAAGAAACCCCCTGATAAAACTACTGTTAAGAAACCAAAAACTAGAAATAGAACCCGGGCCCGCCGCGTGGAAAGCGCAAACGGTACTGATATACTACGGCGGAGATCAGTCGAGGATGATAATCGCTTACGCAAAAACAGACAGCATTTTGAAGGTCATCACAGTATCAATAGCACTTTCTGCAAGATGTCTGGGTACCCGAATATTATCAAAGAAGCATGTTCACATGATGCGCTTATTTTGCAACATAACGCAAAGTAGCTCTGTCTTGTATAGGGGAAAGTTATGGGCGAGATATCTCACCTAATTAGACGAGATCATTAGATGCTGACTCGCTCCCAAAACCTCAAAACTACTACTATGTAGAAAACAACAGCACCGGCCAACAAATTAAAGCATTTTTGTCTGGTTCTTGCATGAAATAAATTGTATTTATTGCATTATGATATGCTGAACACGAAAATAGCAATAAACAATTTGTTGGTTTAAATAATTTTCATATATCTACTTATATTATACACGTAACAAGGACAACAAAATATTTTTATTGCTTCCTGTTTTTGCAATATACTGCATTTTCGATTATCTACAACACATAATAAGGATTTTACTTCGCTACAGAATTTTTGCAATTATAGGGTTACATTTTCCTTTTTTTTGAGATTGTTGTCCATGTAACTTTTCTGAAAGTCTTCTGTTGATGGTACAACAATTATAACTCTTCTCCACTATAGCTGTTTGTTGATGAAATTTACGCCATGTTCATGACTAACGCGCCGAGAGACTGGGAAAATTTCCAAGTGGGGGCGTAAGTAGTACAATTTGAGAAGCATGTGACGCCCCATGTTTTGAAAATGTGTCACCAAGTTCTCCGCCGTTTTCATATAATTCCCTGCTGTCTTGTTTACAAGAAATAGGCAAATGCGTTTCTAAACGAATACTAGAGAAGTGCAGTAAAATGTATGACTGTCAAAACTTGTGTCCTTGATCTTCACATCTGTCATGTCAAAAAACATTTATCGACGGCACTTGTAAGTGGCACTCTCCCAATTGAGGAAATGAAGCAGAAGTTATTGTCTCAGAATGTCTATTAAAATAATAATAATTAGAAACCATTTAATTCCGGGTATTATCAACAAGGTAAAGAATTACATAATAATAAATGATATCGATATTACCATTATGATCAATAATTTAAAAGTGTAATTGTTAGTGTACATAGGTATATGTGTCTTTTTGTGTAATAAGCATAATTACAGATAAGGTTACATTTCTGAACATCTGGTCATCCGTCGGTACTGTAAGGGAATGAGAACAATAACTTCATCTCGAAAGAAGATATCCTTATGTTAAGAATACACCCATTTTACCCTTTCGTAAATCCTCCACGACAAGTCTGCCTACTCGAGACACTAAACGTTTTATTACACCTTATACTGGGTGCTGCAAGACAAGAAATATGATTTCAATCGGTAATTGTACTTGTAATATTCAATAAACTCCGCATGCGGAAACAGTTTCTTAAAAGAAACGGAATATTTAGCTGTGTCAGTCAGATTCAAATAGGCGCCGCTTATATATGGCCGAGGCGTGATCTATCTTATAACCTTAATATATGGATTTAAGTTAAAAGGGTAACGGAATCCGACATATCCAAAAGACACCATATGTGAATGGCACATGTATCCTTCCTCGTAAAACTCTAACGCGGGGGGAAAAAACTTCAATCAATAAACATTCCTAAAAATTGGACAAAAGATAATGAACAGGCAATATTAAAGATATCATATAATAGACAATAGAAAGTTAGAGTTCAGTCGGTTTCTAGAATATTTGATGAAATAAACTTTCGGTGGGGCGGAGCGAATTCACATAATAGATTTTATATCAAATATAAGAGGTAAGTTTTTGGAGGAACATACATATATAGAGAGATACGGTAACGGGATATTACGGAGATTACGACACAGAGTAGAGGACAAGGCAGTGATATTAGTAAGGCAGTCAATAGTTGAAAGATATCACACTACAGTCACTCGTGAATTTGTTACGGAGGAGTGCAGTTAAAGTTAAATGAATAGTTTTAAATCTTCGAGTGGTGAACTTTTGCCTGATGGCAACTATACAGAAAATATAAAACGAGATTTAACATCACGCGACAAACGCTCAGAATGTCCTAAATCTTGCGATTGTCCATTAAATTAACACTTCAAAACCCTACCATTAAGACCCTTTTTCAGATATTTGCGAGAATCTTCATTATACCCAGTTTTACATGAATGAAAGCAACAAGATCTGTTTCCTATTGGCAAAGGGATCATACAATACATTATCGTTCCCTGATTATAGGCTATTTCGTTTCGACTGCTTCTTCACAATGTAATGTTTAAAGGTAGCACGACTATTATGAAAATTTGACTTTATAACTGGCAGTAACGCGACAATCTAGGTCGGCATATATTTTCCATTTATAGGTAGGGTAACTTAAACCACGCAGAATATTGTTCAAAATGTTTTGTGTCTTTACAGTATACATACTTCAAGCAAAGAAAAAACTGATTAACATAACAAAACCGAATTCACACAAACAGAAAATGATGAGCACATCTTAAGTCTTTTATAATTACAAAAGTTGCAATAGTTGCTCAAAATGCCCATCATCGGCGTCGATACACTTCTGAGTACGTTGAACTACTGATAACAACGTTTGCGAAAGTGTCCTCAGCGATTGTAGCACATGCCGTTTCAATTTCTTCCCGAAGTGCTGCCAGTGTAGCTGGTTTTCTACGATATACAACATCATTAAGAGCTCCCCATAGGTATAAGTCCAACGGAGTTAGATCCGAAGAACGCGGTGGAAACTCAATCCACCTCTTCGTTCTATCCAGTGCCTTTGATAGTGTCTAGGATAGTGCCTTGGATCCAGTGCGCGGGACTTGTTGCTGTGCGAGATCTTCCAGATCCAGTGAATATCGCTTATGATACCACGAGTCTCAAATTTGTCTCGAATGCGTGCAATTGTTACTCACGTTGGCGGTTCTGTTCTGTACACACGTTTCCATTGTCTTTGAACTTCAACACCAGTTTCGGTTTTCCAATACTACTTCAAAATTGCTTTCCGCTGTTCAAACGATAATCTTGGCTTCATTTTGTTGTAGCAACGCTAGCATAACGTAATGTGAGTCACATCTGTTTACAGAACATCATAACGATAATCTTGACTTCAATTGTTCTTTGTTGATTTGCCTGTCACATAGTAACGCTATCATAATATATGTGAGTTACATATTTTTACAGAACATCATACCTACACATTACTGTTGTTTTTCGGTCTAACTTTCAAATATATTAAATAGATATGTATTGTAAAAGTGTGTATACATTTTTTGCACTCTCGATATTTCAATATATTGAAATGAAGTCTACAAAAGTTTGCAGACCAAAGTTTGTCACTAGCAGCTAGTGCATTCCTCTTTGCAGATTGTAGCCCAGAAAATTTCCTTTGATGTTGCTAAGTTCAAGATTGTAAACAAGGTAATCAAGTTCTTTCAATGTATGATAATGGACCTCTGCATTGACGTCTTCATTGTCTCCCTGGTACAGCAGGAGAATTCTGTATCTTCTTGGTCGATAGTCCAGAGTATACGGGTCTGAGGTAAAGGGAATTCTCGGCTGTAGGTTACAGGATGTAGGGCTAGTTGGCGAATAGAATATATTTTTTTCTATTTGTCATTGTCATGGCTTGTGAAGTTGACATAGCACAAAATAACAATCATCGGCGTGGTTCCTGGATTTTCGCAAAATCATCGGCACTGCGAATGGCATAGATATATTTCCCCACTACTTCAGGTGCTCAACGCAAATATTGCAGCAGAAATTAGGAGCCCATGCTTTGTCTTGATCTTACAATCAAAGTACACGTCATAAACTTTGCAGACAATGGGCGTGACCTTTCTATTATGTGCGGCAAATAGAAACAAACTCATCACAAATGTGCCAAAAGTACTCTATTTTATGACACATGAGGTCGACATTATATTGTAAAACTCATTATTGTATCATGGAAACTTATTTAAATCCCATCTGAAACAAACTTCAAAATTATATGTAAATATGAAAATTTACAAATTTAATTCTCAATAAATCTAACCTAACGCAACCTAATATCGTATCTCAAAAATAAAAACAAATGCGCAATATTTTAAAATGAGCATAATAAACACTACTTTGATGTAGGAACCAATTCCAGTGTAATCCACTATAATTTTGAAACAATGGACTCTGTGATTAAAGAATATTAAAGCTAATAATTTTATTTGAAATATTACTTTTCTTTTCAAGAAAACGTTTATTTATATGTTGACATAGGTGGTAACGCTGGGACTGATATTGGGAGGTCCCAGGTTCAAATCTTGCGGCCGATTAACCTGACTGACGTTGTACTAATTTTCCTTAGCCCATTTTCAGAAAGGTAAAGGACGGGCTTGCTCGAATTTCATTATTCATCTTGTGTGTCTGCGTTTTCCAGTGCGTGCGTGTGCTGTTTACGAAGCGGCCTGGCATTCAACTGGCCACTATTCAGGGAGTACTTCAGTGTGGTTTGTGTGCTCTACATGTGTCCGGAGATAATTAACTGCCAAAGGTTGACTGGCAGGGGCATTGGCTTTTAAGTCCCAGCAGGGTGATGTATGTCCTAATACCGGAGGAGGATAAACAGTGAAAAAAGGGAAAAAGTTACATTTTGTATTACTTTTAAAACGATCATCATAGTTAAGGCTCAATTGTGTTTTTTTTTCAAATAATTACAAAACGATCCACAACTTTTATCACTAAAGACAATGGGATAGTTAAAAAAATGCTTGTTATAAGTGAAAACATGCGATTTAATGAATTCATTAGTTTTAATAAGTTTTTCAACTCTACCAAACGTAGTAGTTAGAACTGCAAAGATAAACCAAGAGAAAGAAACAGGATAAGAACTTTAAGGTACATATATAAAACATTATATTTCCTTATAAGCACAGTACTAACAGGTAGAGCACATAGCTTATGTTCATTGACCATATTATTCTGCAGCACACGTTTCTGAGCATTTCTTTTACAGCACATTCATACTACAATAAATTTACGAGAATGATGCATATTTAAATTAAACAGACAGAAGAATGTTGCCACAAATTTATATATTCGCACTGCATAACAGAAAACGATATTTTTTTTTTTTTTGTCATGTATGTCACGCATATTCGTAAGGTGCCGCAAAAGAAACGACGTAACATTAGTGGGCATGACAATTCCATCTCCATCTGCTTGTTGATGTATGGCCAGGAAATTGAGTGAACTCCAACTAAAGTTGGTCGCACTGTGGGCTTTATAAACCAGGCCGAGAGCGAGAGTTTTTCTACATGGAGATGAGATAAACATGTTTCGCCTAAAGTGCAGCATCTACCCCCTCTAAAAGCTTTAGGAATACCAAGGAAATTTATTTTCTAGATATAATGCTCTGTTGAAAGTTGTAGTAAAATGTAAAGAGTCGTGTTTACGCTATTAGAATTGGACCACTTAAGATATTAATAAAGAAAGAGGTGAGGTTTTTATATTATTCCTGACAGATTTCATTGCTTGACATCTTTGATGTTCATTATTCCATATTTTCAATGAGTGAACCGGAGTATTGCGTCTTTGAGGTCCACAAAAACTAGTCTAGTAATGGGACAAATCTAGTATGTACACTAAATTGTCTGCACGTTAACCAACAATGCCACTGCGGGCACGCTGTGCATATTACAGCAATGTCAACAAACAGATTTTGGGAATGGAAGACGAACTGTACTTTGGTGAAAGACAAAAATTGCACACTGCGCTGAGCATATAAACGGAAATATATGTCTTAAATAGAATATGCAACAGAGAGCGCATGTGACCTGACTTCAACCCTCTCTTTCTGACGTACCCTATCACGCACAGCACTTTATCTTGTCATGAAGGAATTTTCTCATTTATAGTCATGTCGTTTTAGTGTGAGAAATGTATAGATCAATCTGTTTACCTGATACGTTTATCAGAACATCTACACATTGTGATAAGTCTTGGCACCCCGAATGTATTTATATAATTGAATGTTATAATTACTAAATATTTTATTTAGCCTGCAGTAATAAGTAACAAAATTTCACATTTCAGGAAAATGTATTCAGGCTACTTGGTCGCGTACCTTTCTGGCCGCGAGTGAAAGGCTGCCTATTGTCGCAAAGTTAACAAAGATAAATGTGCGGCATGAGTCACAACAGTGTTTTGTATTCTCACTTGCTGAAGATGCTCCGCAAGAACGTTAAATGTAGCAGCTGTCAGCGAGAATGGCCTCTTTTCACTTTGATAAAGAATGATCACGAACTCGCCAATCAGAGACCAAAGAGTTCAAAAGTTTAAAGTGAGCCCGTAATGGAAGACAGGAGTTCACTAATAGTGTATGAATATTTTAAAGGCTCAGCGAGCCGTGAGCTCTCTTCTGTGGATCCCGTGAGCTCCCAGGACATTTTGAAATAAGTATAAAAGGGGAAACTTCCTTGCAATGGGAAGAGAGTTTAGGAAGTTTTGGGGCAGCGACGCACACAGTTTGTTTCTAGAGTGCAAAACTAGGCAGGAATGCAGTTTACGCTTTTAAGGTTTACAAGTCTCTCAGTGTATGCAAGTTCAGTGGCGTTAGTTCGCACAGCTAGATGCAGTTACGACTTCACTTTAGGCAGTGTCGGTGTTATGAGCTTTAGTTCAGTTCAGCTAATCTTGTCGTCAAAGAGGTACGAACCAGATGACAGTCAACAAACGATCCACGAATAAACTCTTTCAAACGTTGAACGAAGCAATGGCGTGTGATATACAAGATTTCCTTTCACCTTTTCTCCCCCGTGACCACGAGGGCACAAAAAGGGATTTCGGGCCCATGAAAGGCCCAGGGTACGAAATGGGACCCTCGGGTAGAAGTTACAACGAGGTGAACGCAACTATCAATATCTAATAATAATCCACTTATCTTCGAATTAAGGCTCCCCTCGACAGCCGCCCACGCTTACATCCACAAAAAACACTTCAAATTTGGGCACTTGAGATTGCACAAACTCCAGTTTCAGATTACGAATATGGCAGCTCCTACTAGAAGTTCCATGCATGCTGGTGGAGACATCATTCTTTTGAAGATGCGTTACTGTTAAGTTCTTATTACTACAACTACTACCACTCTCCATTATCTTCGTTCATGGCATAGTAAACGCCACTTGGTTTGGTTATTACAGTCGGGGGAGGAGATTTTGGTACTTAAGACTTGTTTAATGCTTGTACTTACGTCCTCAGTCGGGTATTTTTTGGAGAAATGATTGAGCTTGAGGGAGACACCGGCATGCAAACTCTAGGGACGATCAACCACAGACATAGACAAGGTCCGTAACAGTGTGAAACCTTTCCAAAGCGCAAGCCGCCTTCACACTGCATAGCTCATCTCGTCCTGGCACTGTAAGAGAAACGACTCAATAAAATGGTATGACATGGTGGAGAGGAAAATTCGTGGAAATTATGTAAGTATCCATTCGAGCCATCGCTTGGAAAACCACGAAAAAATCCGAGGTCAGGGTGGCTGGCTCCAAAGGATATCCCGAAAGTGGTTCCCAAGTGTTACCGCCTAAGTCACCCCGCTTGGCAAAGCGATTTTTTATTGTTGTTTTTTTACTACTGAGGCACCACAGGCGGTAAATACTGATGATACATGAGAAGAAATGATATATTGGAAAAGAATATTTTTTAAGGTAGGAAACGTTCCAGGCCTAAGTTTAGTGTCCCTCCCCGGTCGGTGACCCTTGACGGTCGGTCAAGCGTCACTTGCACCTTGTACACTCCTAAGTTATAATTCCTTTTCAATTTTTATACACTTTTGGAGAAGTTTTACAGAATTTTCTCTTACAAACCCAAGTATTTAGATCAGGGCCTTTCTTATTACTTTGGATTGTATAAGTATATATAATGACCTCTTGTGACAGTTGTTCATAATTTATTTGCGGAATAACATCTGCGAATTATTCTTTTACAATTATTGTAAAAGTTTCTTCTTCCAGTTTAGAATTTGAAATATTCTCTAACCGAAAGAAGCTAGTTAATGTCTATTGCTTCTATTTGCTTTGTTTAATTTGTTTAACTAGCGTCCAACTCCCAGATCCTTTGTCATATAGCCTCTCTCATTTAATGCTTGCCATTAAAATTAAAATTGCAACATCCGTAAGAGATGCGTTATATCGGTCCCGCATTTTCTCAGAATGAAGGAATATGACTAGTTACAAATTCGACAGCAGTACCAGCTGGTGTGATATTTGATTTAATCAAAGAAGAATTGTAGTATAACAAGTGCGCGATATCACTCCGAGAAACTGATTCTGTTGGATGGAATGTTCCGCAGAGAAACGAGTATGAGATCAGTGGATCGAGGTTGAACGAATACACAGACGTGAAGGATCCCAACGACTCCGTCAAATAATCGAAATAGAAGACAGACATTATTTTCGCTGACTAATATTAACATGCACAGTGCGTTGCAATTTTACCGGCTATCAGTGCAATTTAACTGCATGTCTTGGCTTGTACATGCTTTTATTGTCCCACGCATTACAATCGATAGTCTATTTTAGTTATATTAACAGCGAAACGTTAAAAAAAATACAAATCAATACCCCAAGGCGTCAGCTCGACTTAAAAAGACTTTCCTGACGGAGAGCGTCAACAAGCCTGTTACAGTAAAGCTTCTATAGCCTGGATAACATCTGTATTTATATCTGAATTATGACTTCAAGAAATCTATAGGAAAGAAATTCAAGAGCTTTAAAATTTGAGCTTAGTAATAATCTCCATATTTTATCTGAATTAGGTCAATAAATGTTTATAGAGTTATTTTGGTTCACTACTAAAACACCATTTATTCCCATTTAGACACAATTTTTTACTGTGCATACAGCACATACGTTTATAGAATCAATTTGGCCTCCATAGTTTCACTGTTTATAGAGCACAATATTTACAGCCTAGTCGTCAGTTAAATGAAAGTGATGGTAATTTTTTCTCTAAACTGTGCCTAGAGGAAATTTTGCAAGGAGCATGTGGCGACATAAAGACAAAACACCCTGCTATATGTCGAGAGAAATGTGTGCTAACCACTTTTTGTTACTTCCCTTGTGCTCCACATACGCCACAGAGAATTTAGCTGCATTATTCGAGTTCCGAATTAAATTTTACTTACTGCAATATCAGATGCTACAGAGGGAAGACTCCCCTGGGAAATGGCGAATGTGACATCCACCGGAATTAATGCGATTGGGAAAATCACGAGCGGAATGGAGTTTTGTTTCTCTTGGACAGAACTGGAGTATTGATGATCATCAATGTAAGATAACGAGCATTTTTAATTTTGTTATTGTTATTGGTAAAAAGTAATTTTAGTCCAGCCCGTTCCAGTCATTTACCTGGGAAAATATTTCACGTTACAACCATGTGAAATTCTAAGGCAAATGTCTTACGGATGAGGCCAGCAGTTTTTGAAGAGGGGAAATCGGCGCTGACATTTTGTTAAAGTGTAAATAGCATCAGTGGTGCTTTAACACAGGGTCTAACTGAGCAAACCGAAATGTTAATACTACTAGGGGAAGAATGGCTTACATAAACAGAACGCAAAGCTATATCCATGAATTATAAACGTATAATATCAGTAGAAGCAAAAAGAAGCATTTCATAACTGACAACTACCACTGAATATAAATTAACCAATTATCTTCTTTCCAAAATGTACAACAAAAAGTATGCATACGTTTACACTGAAAATAGCTGATTTCGTGATCTCGGTACAAGTCTTGAAAATATATTTTTTTTATCTTTACACACAACTTAAGGAAACAATAAAAGTTTATCTCCTGAAGTCTACATATGTGTTAGGTCTATTTAGACTTGCTTACTTCACTCTACTCGCTAACCGAATGAGTCTGTTATAGGTGCCATTGTGTGTGGAGAAGTTGACAACGAAAACAAATTCCCCTACCTTGAATCCATTAGCACATACTACCAACAGTATTCGAAGCTGGACTTTAAAGTGGATACTTTATTATTATTATTATTATTATTATTATTATTATTATTATTATTATTATTATTATTATTATTATTATTATTATTATTATTATTATTATTATTATCATCATCATCATCATCATCATCATCATCATCATTAGAAATAAATCGATTGTGAATCTTAAGAGCGTCCTTAAGAATTGAGCCTGCCTTTTCAACAGCAATGTCACTTGACAAAGAAAGAATTTCCTCACATTTATATAACTGCTTCGAAAATTTTACATAGTGAATGGTATAATCTTTATGTAATAATGCTCAAAATAGCCGCCCTCATTGTCTATATTATTAGTAATACGAGTGCTTATTTAATTGTACAAACTTATATACCCATGCAAATCATGAAGATGAAGATGAAGATGACAGTGATATAAGAAAAATGTAACATTTGAGAAAGAAATTAAATGTACACTTTGAAACAAAAAAGGAAAGAAAGAAGGGAGAAAGGAATAAAAATGGAAGGAAGGAAGGAAGGAAGAATGAAAGAAAGAAAGGAACAAAGGAAGGAACAAAGAAAGGAAGAGAGAAAGAAAGGAAGGAAGGAAAGAAAGAAAGAAAGAAAGAAAGAAGGAACAAAGAAAGGAAGGAACAAAGAAAGAAAGGAAGAAAGAAAGAAAGAAAGAAAGAAAGAAATAAAGAAAGAAAGAAAGAAAGAAAGAAAAGAAGGAAGGATGAAAGGAAGGAAGAAAGAAAGGAAGGAAGAAATACAGGAAGAAAGAAAGAAATAAAGAAAAGAAAAAAGAAAAAGGAAAGAAATGAAAAAGAAGGAAGGAAGAATTAAAGAAAGAAAAGAAAAAAGAAAGAAAGGACGGACGGACGGACGGAGGAAAGAAGAAAGGAAGGAAGAAAGACAGAATCAAAATAAGAAAGGAAGAAAGAAAGAAAATAAAAAAGAAAGGAGGGAAGAAATTAAGAAATAAGATATAAAGGAAGAAAGAAAGAAAGAAATAGAAAGAAAGAAAGGAAGATAGGAAGGAAGGAAAGAAAGAGGAAAGGAAGGAACAAAGAAATAAAGAAAGAAGGAAAAAAGAATGAAAGAAATAAAGAAAGGGCGGCAGAAAAGAAGAAAAAAAAAAGGAAAACAAGGTTGACTTCTAGCATTAACTCCGACTGAGCATAACGTCGATGCAATGAGTAAATCTGGGTTTAAAAGTAGGGCGAATTTGTTTTGGATAGTTATGTATACAGTGAATGCTTTGCGCGTCTCTCACACACACAAATACACCACCTAAAGGGGCGGCTTAGGCGGTAATACTTGAAACTAGCATTCGGGAGGTCCCGAACTTTTTTACGTACGCAAGGGAATGCTAGGGTAGAAATTTACAGTCTACGAAGCATCCCCCTCATATACTACCATAAAAGAATGGGCCAATTTTTTTCGAACAGGTAGGATAGAGCATGCAGGTCGACCCTTGGAGGTGCTTACTCCTGAAAACATTGCTCTTGTGGAAGCAGAAATTATGGAAGACCGGCGGCTCAAAGTTACAGAAATAGCAGTAAGTTTGGGCCTTTCTGAAACAGTTCTTCGAATTATTCATTAACATTTAAACACGAATAACGTTAGTGCTAGATGGGTGGATGTTTAGACTTCTTTCCTCAGTCCAAAGCAGCAACGAGCCATCTGTTGTCAGGCATGGAGCTCTACCGTGGCAACCAGAAAGAAGTTCTGCAAACCATTTTTACAGAAGATGATAAACTATGGTCCTCTACTATGATCCCTTGTCCAAAAGAATCAATCGAGTGGCGCACACCTGTCGAAGAATCACCTCTATAGACCAAGGTCACTCAGTCAACCAAGAATATCATGGCCATTGTGAAGGAATACTCTTCATTGACTTCAAGGAGAGGAACACCATAGCACATGGGGGGTACTATGCTGGCCTACTGCACAGACTACGTGCTTCCATGAAAGAGAAAAGGCGAGGAAAGCCGACTGGTGGTGTGGTCCTTTTTCACGACAACGCGCCTGTGCACACAGCTCTTGTTGCAAAGGAAGCTGTGAATAAATGTGGCTTCAAGGAGATGGACCGTACACCTACAGTCCAGATCCAGCTCTCAGTGACAATTTCCTCTTCTCAAAACTCAAGGCGGACCTTCGAGGAAGGACATTTAAGGGTGAGGAGGAAGTGATGGATGCTGTTTATGTCTCTTTTACAGATAAGACTTCTGGCTATTTTTGGGGGGGAGGGTGATTGAAATGTTAATTCAAAGATTTGAGAAGTTATTGCATTAAACGGTAATTATATTTAAAAGTGAAATATAGTTTTTATCTTTATCACACTTAGAAAACGGTTTGGCCGGAAACTTACTGACCTACCCTCATATTTACTAGAACATTTATAACACGATTGCAAAATATATTTTATAAGTGACTAGCTAACAAAATACAGGACTAGTGGGGTAAGAAAGGCATATTGCCGTTCTTCTCCTTGAGAGAGCGTTAAGACGGCCATTTAGAAGGCTAGGATGTGCGTGGAACACCAACACTGTAATATGGTTTGTAGCTACATCTTCTGGACTTTGAGTTCCGCGACCCAGCTGTAAGTTATTTTCTTCCTTACATGCTTCCTGTTTCCGTAAGCGATTCCTCTTTCTTCTTCCCTCGCAAGTTTATTTTTATAGTCTCCCACTAGGAGATAAAAACACCCTCTGAAATCGTATTACCAAAACTGCCACGGGCTTTCTAGCCTTGGCATTTCCACTGTTCTGCATATGCAGGCAAACGTTTACAGAAATGTGACAAGCATTTACAACTGTATTTCATAGCAAGCTTTACATCCTTTTATTTTATTTACGACATCTCCATAATACAATTGTAATCCTTTATATTACGAACTGCTGTATCTACGCCATACCTCGATCTTCCCTGTCAATATTTCGCTTTTCATATTCTTCTAAACTTTTGGATGTTTTTTTTTTTCCTTTGCGGGACCAATTCACATACAGTTGGCCGTAGATGACCAAGCTTTGCAGTTATCTTCTCGTTTCCACACTTGAAAGCCGGCTGGGGAGCCGAAGGGGGGGTTAGTGTGAGTTCAGCTGTAGGAACGTACGGGCATGTTCTTGTGCATTGTGAGACTGTGTATTAAGTATTCATTATTCGGCGTATTAAAATGTATTAATTATGTTAATATGGCTCTATTTCAGGTATTCTATTCCCCAAAATATTTAATTATATTTGAACGTGAATTCAAAATCAGCTCGTAATATAGAGAGATTGTTTCAAGGGAGATTCCGCGATATTCAAATTCTAAGTGGAATTCAATTCACAAATTGGTAAATAAATTTCGAGAAACAGAAATTATCCTTGATACACAGCCACAGTACTGGATAATACTGGACATGATCTGTTTGTTATGTTCTCCTAAAAATAACTTCAAATCTTTCGCAGCAAAGGGAAACTTTCAATTCCTCTGTTCGAAAAAGCTACTGAGTTAAAACGTTTTAAAATTCTTATAGTACAAGAACCTAAATCGGGTGACCCTGCACTCAGGAGCATGTTTTATGTGGATTTTAAATAATGTGCATGACGGAGAAATTGAACCGAGCGTAGTACACCATAAGCGACGAGAAAATAAAATCCTATTTTTTTAAGAAACAATATTGTTAGATATATGCAAAATATTTTGTAATCTTTATTCGTGATTTAACTGTAGGGAACGCAGGTTCGCGACTTTCCAACAGCACTCTGCATAGGTACAGCCTAACAGGCAATTCATGAAATATTCAATGATAAAGTCATTACTAACAACATATGGCCCCCTCAATGCCCTGATGTAACGCCCTGCGATTTTTATGGGGACAATTAAAAGAAAACATGAAGTAACCAAATCCAAGTACAGTATATGGGCTGAAAAATAGTTACCGATTACTGCAATACACTTCTCACATATTTGAATTAACATTTCAATCCCCTCCCCCAAGATAGTCAAAAATCTTGTCAGCAATATGGACATAAACAACATTCATCACTTCTTCGTCACACTTAAATATTCTGCTTGAGTTTTGAGAAGAATAAATAGTAACTAAGAGCTAAATCTGGGGTGTAGGGTGGATATTAGATCTCCTTGAAGTCACATTTCTTCACAACTTCCTTTGCAACAAGGGCTGTGTGCACAGGCAGGCGCGTTGTCGTGAAGAAGGCGCACACCACCACTCAGCTTTCCTCGCCTTTTCTCTTTGATGGAAGCGTGTAGTCTGTGCAATAGGTCAGCATAGTATTCCCCATTTACTGTGGTGTTCCTATCCTTGAAGTCAACGAATCGTATGCCTTCACAGTCCCAAAAGATTGTGGTCATGATCTTCTCGGTTGACTGAGTCACCATGACCTTTAGAGGCGGTGGTTCGCCAGGTTTACGCCACTCCATTGATTCCCTTTTAGACAAGGGATCATAGTAGAGGACTATAGTTTCATCTCCTGCAACAATGATTTACAGAACTGCCACGGTAGAGCTCCAAAAATGCTTGAAAACAGATGACTAGTTGCTGCTTTTGGATTGCGGAAAGAAGTCTAGGCACCCATCTTGCACTAACTTTATTCATGTTTAAATGGTCATGAATAATCCAATGGAATATTGTTTTAGAAAGGTCCAGTCTTGCTGCTATTTCTGCAACTTTGAGCCTCCAGTCTTCCATAATTTCTCCTTCCACAAGAGCGATGTTTTCAAGAGTGAGCACGCCAGCACGCTCTTCGTCTTCAATGCTTTCTCGACCCATTCGAAAAAAGTATGGCCCATTCTTTTATGGTAGGTATGAGGAGGATGCTTTCCCATACACACCGTCCAATCGCTGTTTAATTTAATTTGGAGTAAGTTCTTCTTTTGTTAAGAACTTAATAACAGCTCGATACTCCATTTTAAACATGTCACAATCTTTTACTCATAGCCTTCTTTATGCAACTATATCTGAACACAGCAGAGGGGAAGTTTCAGTTTCAATTATTTACTTAACAGTGTGTGACACCAGTGTGTGACACCAAATAAGGATTTTGTGAAGGTGATAATTCTTATGGGCGAGGCCGGAAACTTATGGATCTATCCCAGTTTTACTTCCACATTTAAAAACTTTCTACACAGTCATCTCTCAATATCCTTCAGAATCTGAAATCTACTTCAAAGGTAAAAATGCAGAAATTGGAAGGAACTAAATCGGGACTTCATGACGCCTACAGAGGTGACCATCCATGACGGTTAAATCTCTTACAGCTTGGCAATTGAAGATTCAGGCCGTACTTAATATTTAAAGATTTTCTCGATCAATATATTTGGTATTTTTTCTTATCTCAGAAACAAAACAAAATACCAAAAAAGAATCTCTCAAATTCTTCCCTCTGAGCAACAAAGCTAGTAATGTTAAGTACCTGAAACTTGTAAACAGTAGATTTGAGAACGCTCGTTAAAATTAATCAGAACTATATTATCTTCCAGAGCAGAAACAGTTCAAACAACTATTACCTTATCTCTCTCCTGAGATTAAGAGCAAGAGTTAGTAGATAAGGAACCGTTGTTTCAAGTTCCATACCAAACTGTTTTCTGCCTTCAATTATTGGGACTGTGGCAATGTGGGAAGTTTGCAGGCTGTTCGCAAGGAGATAGAACCGTTTTACTGCACGCTATCTTAGAAAACTATCTTCCCACCAATGCTGAGATTAACGTACCCCAAGAGTAATCGATAGTTTCAAACCGCCACGATACTTAGGAATTCAACTGAATTTTTGTGACAGTAAAATAGAGTGCAGAGCAGTGTTTGCTTGTCTTGATATTTGACTAAACGACTGCAGTTCTATCGATGTTCCCGCAATATAAGGTATAGCTGCTATAGTTGAAACAGAACACATAAGTAAGGTATATGATGGGTTTAGTTATGCTTTTAGTACCCAGAAATCTCTGGGGACCGAAAAGAAACAAAACAGGAAATAAACTAAGAAAATATAGAATTAAAAAAATACCTTCATCAGAATGAAACTGAAAAATATATTGCCGCTCTTATATTCTTTTTTTTTTTTTTTCCCTATCCTAGAAAAACAGACAGAAAACTCTTTTTTTTAAATTCCTTTTCTCGATCGAGAGCAAAAAATTAAGGAAGAAAACCTCTGCATATTTCCTTTCTTTTACTTATTTCTTTCGTTTTATTCTCTCCCTTATATTCTTTCTTGTATTCCGCTTCTTATCTCCTGTCCAGTTGGTCCTGGTGGCCTAGTGGTAACCATACTTGTCTCTCGTAGACCCAAGATCGCGGGTTCGATCCCGGCCAGGACCGATAGATTTTTTTCGGATGTAAAACTTCCAAGTATGGCTTCCTTAGGAAGGGAAGTAAAACTGTGGGTCGAGTGTCGTACTTTTAAGGCACGTAAAATAAACATCAAGGAGAGTTTTACACCATGATATGAATGACACATTGATGACCTGAGATGTTAAACGTGGAATGTATTTTTGAAATGATATCCAGAATTTATAGACATGCTGCATATTTACCAAAAGAAACAAAAGATATCCATCAAAATTATTACCCAAGAGACCTGAAAGAAAGAAAACTCTTAAAATATTAATTACAAAATACCAAAATATCTATGCTCACAACATTTCACTAATTTCCTTCAATGTTGAAACTATCTCAGATACCGGAAGACGAACCATTCTTAAAGTAAAATGTTTTCAAATGTTTATTTTTAAGTACTTTTATATTCGGAAGTCTATTATGGGTTTTGCAATACATTAACTGAGACAGGTCGAGAGAAGAATTAGATTTAATTTTTACAATTCATGGAGAACAATTCTTATATTTTAGCTTGAAATAGTTTCAATTTACATTTCATTTCGAATAATAATTTTACAATGATATACTTCCAATTTTAACATGGAAACAACAGTAGATTACTGCTGTTAAGAGGTAAATTATTTTTAAGACTCTGAGTGCTTAGGTTTAAGGGTTTTTATGGCTAATACTGATAACATAATTTTGCAGAATATCAAAATGTTTAAGATTTTCATTTAAAATCGATGACAAGTTTTACTTTAAACATTTCCATTAGTAATTATTTTCAAATGAATATTTTTACTATTTTTAAATTATTCCATAATATTTTGATAGTTATTTCATTAACTATATGAAATTTATTCTATATACATTTTCCTTTTCTTCTTATTGATTTGCAACAAACTTTCTAATTGTCTAGTGTGCCATAACTCACAGTGAAAAACATTGTAAAATGTAATTGATTATTTAATACTAGTATAATAGATTTATATGAAAGAGATTTGCTGAGAATTGTTTCCAGGTAAACTGGGTTATTTTTATTTCTCAAGTCACTCCTACTTAAGTTATGAACTTTTGAATTTAAGATATACCCAACCGGCGACGTCAGTGCTTGTACTTTAATGTCTCCTGCGCTTGCTCCCTTCAGGTCTCACAGCAGTATACATTCATTAAATTGGAATAGACAGTTGACTCTAGAGCAACATATTTTTGCCACTAAACGACATCTTAAATAGAAATCACCTTTATTGTGTGCGCGCGTAATTGATTCAGAATTTTATAATCAATTGCTACTACAAGATGTTTTTATTTGGTTTATTTACGGACGCTCTTTAACAAGTCATCAACGCCCCGTGAAACGGCCGACAAATTTTGCTCAGAGGTCTCTTCTTTTAGGCTTGTGGTTCTTTATCGTGCCGTAAATGTACGACACAGGACCCACGGCTTTACTTCCCTTCCGAAGGAAGCCATGCTTAGGATTTTTACGGCCGAAAAATCCATCGGTCCTGGCCGGCATCGAATCCGCAAACTTAAGTTTAGAATGTAAGTATGGTTACCACTACACCATCAGGAATAAGTTGAATATAAAAGTTTAATGTAAAATAAAAAATTAACAGCAAAAATCTTGAAGTTTCGTCATAAAGGCACTATCAGAAATAGGGACATCGAAATATCAATCAAAACATTGACAATGAAATCCGAAAAATTGTTGTTGCAGTACTGTTCCATATTAATCAAATAATTCTCCTCGAAATTTTGTGCATTTAGAAAACAATTCCGGCATCGTCTATTTGGTAAGACTGTAGCAGACAGGTCGCTTAGAAATCCAGACCTAAGACATAGCACAAAAGGAAAAGTAGTAATATATTAACTTGTCTAATACAAAATGACGGATTTTAAGTTTGGTGTTTTGTAAGATTTTAGCGAATTTCCTTTCTCCTTTTTTTTACCATCCTGTTGTCAATGTTATTTACAGAATGCTATGGCTAATATTTGAATATTGTGTGTATGTCAGTCGTCACAATCATAAAATGGAGGTAACAAAGTTTGAGATTATTCTTCTAAAGCACTGGAAACAGGATTATAAAGGTGCTGCCGCGGAAGTGAGGGGAGGCGGTGACTTAGTGCGCGTGTATCACAACGTTAGTTTCAGCATTTAAATAATGGAAAAGAAAACATTAACGATCTGAAGGACCTTAGGTATGGAATACTGAGAATACACAAGGAATTCTGGAAGGAAACCCCCACAATAAAACATTCCTAGGCTGTCAGAATAACTTGTAGCATACATCGACACATAAAAGACATTTAAAAAAGCATACAGAAGCGGTAGACAGAATCTGACGAACTGACTGACGCTTGTACAGGCAGAGTGGATATATGACGTCAACTTATCGCAAATGCCATGGATGATAAATCTGGGAAAATTGCACAGTAAAATCAAGTGCCTACGGCTGCAATGCTATAACAAAGATCATAAAATTAGAGCAGGTTAGTGTTATTGTAAAATAACCTCCCACTATCACAGAGGAGTTAATATTGACGTATATCCATATTCACCGAATCTGATAGCTAGCAGGTATATGTCTTTTGGTCACTTCATGATATCCCTATAAATCATATAGGCTATGTACACACACATATATTAGTAAGTATATGTACCACATGAAGAAATGTTGCATTTTATAGAACCATTTTTTTTAATAGTGTTTAACGCCCGTTTTTACTATTGAGGCACCACAGGCGGTGGACACTAGTGATACATGAGATGAAATGATATATTGGGAAAGAACTGGTTTTTTAAGGAAGGAAACGTTCCAGACCTAAGTTTAGGGTACCTAGGCATACATGAGAACTGAGAAAAGCCTAGAAAAACCTCAATCAGGGAGGACGGTCCTGGCGGGATTCGAACCCCAGACCTCCCGCTCGCTAGTTCGCACCTTAACAACCTCGGCCACCCGTGGCGGTCTTCTAGAACCATGTGTGTGATTGGATAATTAGAAGGGTGCGAAAAACAAAACAACATCATTCACGAACTCCTGAAAACATGATTATTTGAAGAAAGTTGGATTAAAACTCATTTCTCAAAATATGTGCCCTTTAAAATTTAAAATAGTCCCGATGGAAGAAATATAAAATTCTTAAAACTCAAAAAAAAAGTTTGTTTTTTCGATTTTATTAATTGTTAACCTCGCAAAGCAACCTTTCCCTTATTGATACGCGCAAGTCTATTCTGTAATGAAAACAAAAGTCTCGCTATATAAGGAGCTATAAAGCCTGCATCTTGAGAAATCGTTAACGAAGCGTGCATATCCCTTCGTCTTTACGTCTCTCTCACCCTTATTCCTTGCACATGTTTCAACCACACGAAATTCACTCCTGCTCGCGGAGTATAACTTTATTTTCACCATGCATGCTCACTCCCTCATAGGCGGACATAAAGTGTCTTCTTGCCCTGGAAGTAAGTAGAGTCAGCAAATTTCTTAATGCTGCTGAAAGCAAAACTTTGTCTTGCGTTTCAGACAGAGATAAGCCCCTTTATGGCGATAACAAACGAACAACAGAAAATGGGAGAAAAATAACATTTGATGATAATGTTTTATCTTTTACGCCATAGTTAAAACCCAATCATATTAAAATAAAGCATACGAAGGTAGGTCCATAAGTTCCCGACCTCGCCGGTAAGGCGTATTGCCCTCACAAAACCATTATCCGGTGTCATATCTTATCTGTTAAGTAAATAATTGCAGCTGTAATTTCCGCTCCGCTGTAATCAGTTGTTCAGATATAGTTGCATAAAAAAGCCTATGTGTAGAAGATGGTGACATGTTCAAAATGGAGTATTGAACTTTATTAAGTTCTTCACAAAAGAAGGACTTACTCCAAACGAAATTAAGCAGCGATTGGATGGTGTATATGGGGATTCATCCCCCTCATATTCTACCGTAAAAGAATGGGCCAAACTCGAATGGGTAGAGAAAGCATTGAAGATGAAGAGCGTGCAGATCGACCCACTCTTGAAAATATCGCTCTTGTGGAAGAAGAAATTATGAAATACCGGCTGCTCAAAGTTACAAAATACCAGCAAGGTTGAGCCTTTCTAAACAAACAGTCCATAGAATTATTCATGAACATTTAAACATGAATAAGGTTAGTGCAAGATGGGTACCTAGACTTCTTTCCTCAGTCCTAAAGCAGCAACGAGTCATCTGTTGTCGGGCATTTTTGGAGCTCTGCTGTGGCAACGAGAGAGAAGTTCTGCTAACGATTGTTACAGGAAATGAAACTGTGATTCTCTACTATGATCCCTTGTCCAAAAGTGAATCAATGGATTGGCGTAAAATTGGGGAAGCACCGCCTCTAAAGGCTAAGATCAATAGTTAATCAAGAAGATCACGACCACAACCTTTTGTGACTGTGAGGGAATACTCTTCATTGACTTCAAGGAGAGAAACACCATAGTAAATGGGGAGTACTATGCTGCCTACTGTACAGACTACGAGTTCCATCAAAGAGAAAAGGCGAGGAAAGCTGAGTGGTGGTGTGCGCCTTCTTCACAACGCGCCTGTGTACACAACTCTTGTTGCAAAGGAAGCTGTGAAGAAATGTGACTTCAAGGATATTGACCATCTACCCTACAGCCCAGATCCAGCTTCCAGTGGCTGTTTCATCTTCTCAAAACTCAAGAAGGACCTACGAGGATGGAAATTAGGAAGAAGTGATGGGAGCTGTTTATGCCCATTTTGCAGACAAGACTTCTGACTTTTCGGGTGAGGGGGTTGAAATGTTAATTTAAAGATATAAGAAGTGTATTGCAATAAAGGGTAACTATATTGACAAGTGAAATATAGTTTGTCTTTATCATACTTAGAAAATAGTTAGGCCCGAAACATATTGACCTACCCTCGTACATAAATCAAATGAATGAATGCATACGTAGGTAAAATAGACGAGATAAGAATGGATACAAATATAAATTAATAGAAGAAAAAAATACAGACAGCACCCAAGAAACATTTCATAATAGAAATTGCAATGAAAGAAAATCAACTATTAATAGTATGTAAAAACAATGTAAGTATTACTCGTTTCAGCTGTTTCGGTGGCGACATTAGTAACTAAAATAGAAGCAAAACTTAATGTTATATGAAAGCGGATCGTGCTACTACCTGGGACCAATCTCCTCCCGTTGTACTGTCAGTTAAGTTCACACTGATAAAGTGCCAAAAGTGTATACACACTTCAAGCAAATAAAAAACTGTGTTAACATGACAAAACTGAATTGAAACAAACAGAAAATGATGAGCACTAATCATGTTAGACTTTTACAGTTACAACAGTTGCTCAAAATGCTGACCATCGGCGTCGATACACTTCTGAGTATGTTGAACTACTGATTGAGCAACATTTGCCAAAGTTACGGTAACTCGAGTCTCAAATTTGTCTGGAAGGCGTGCAATTGTTACTCGCGTTGGCGGTTCTGTCTTGTACATACGTCTCCATTGCCTTTGAACTTCAACAACATTCTCGGTTTTCCATTACCACTGCAAAATTGCTTTCCGCTGTTCAAACGATAATCTTGGATCCATTTTGTTGTAGCAACGCTAGCATAACGTAATGTGAGTCACATCTGTTTACAGAATATCATACCATAATCTTGGCTTCATTTGTTCATTGTTGATTTACCTGTCACGTAGCAACGTTATCATAATGTATGTGAGTCACATCTGTTTACAGAACATCATACTGCACATTACTGTAGCTTTTCGGTTCAACTTTGAAGTATATTAAATAGATATCCACTGTGAAAGTGTGTATATATTTTTCGCACCCTTGGCACATATTGTTTCTATAATGCTCTTTGGGTTACTTATTGTTTACAATTTTTTTTTTATGTGGAAAGTGATACGCTGGAAGCGAGGTGATAGTGTTTAATGGGTTAAAGTGCTAGGATAAATTAAACGAGTAAGAAAAATTAATATTAAAAAATGAACTTTAAGTGAACCAAGTTGTTAAAAGAGGTGATTAGTATGATTGAGATGAATTAAAGAGAACTGAAAGATTAATACCAGTACATAGCGCTGTTAACCAGTGGTTAATAGAATAGTAATGTAATAAATTAGGATAGAATATTTGGCTACCAGTTCTTACTGACTCCCAGTAATTTTGTTAATTTGGTAGATTTTGTAATATTAAATTGGGAAGTAGTGTTGTACATTTATATTTAGGTTTAATTTAATTAATTCTGAGTTAGTTTTATTATTTTACTCTAGTATTTAGGAAAATCTCTAAAATAATGTAGTAAAATTTAGTGTGTTATGTAGTTATAACAATAAATAGAAAATTTGATATATACGTCCTAGTTTGGGAAACCAAGTACCAGGGTGGCGCATACAGATTTTATTTATCTATATATTTATTTAAATTTATTTCTTTATGTTTTATAACATTGTGACGTAACTGCACCGTGCTTTTGACTCCACCTCTTGTCTGGCTTTCCGCAATAAACTTTTTCAACAACTACACTAGGGACTTCACGCTCAGCCGAAAACTTAGCTGGTACGGATAATGCACACGATAAGACCTGGACATATACACGTTATATAAACAAAATATTTTTAACACTGCGCACATCATCTATGCAAAGTTACTGTAACGTACCGAGGTTGAATAATAAAAAGTTATTTGTTTAAAGTAGAAGCATACGCTCAGGATATGCAGAGGAAATTTACCAACAAAATGGAGTATGAAGAGTGGGGTCTGTTAGGCCAGAGGGTAAGGAATATGAATAAGGAAGGGAATAAACAATTGAGTATTTTTACATTTAAGGTATTATATATTTATGTTCATTTCCGGACAAATGTGTGAAATACAATAGAAATAAAAGAGAATTGGAGAGAAGACAATAATATTGATTTAAACATTTTTGCATTATGTGCTCGAATAATATAACAATGCAGATCAACCTATACTACATATTTTCATTAATAATATGAAGGATTTTTTTTTTTGTTTTGTTTGTTTGATATTCCTGAATATTCTTTCACCATTACAAATGTTATTGCTTTCCGCCAAGTGTAGGCTTTACATTATTACAATATGGCAAGAGGGAAATCTGTAACGTTTATTTAACAATTTAAGTGTGAGACTCAAGTCATAACAAAAAACTTGCAAGGCAACATCAGAGGGTAGGGAAACGTTGTATTCCCACAGACAGACATATTTACGCTTGGCTTTCAGCAGACAATAGTTCTCACTGAAAGTTTTAATAAGCAAATCGTAAGACAACCCTTTAAATACACGGAGTAAAATTTAGCAATAAAATAATTCTTCCATAACTCATTGTTTATTGTCATTTATTCCAACCATCACAGGTGGCTGAGGTAGTTAAGGCGCGGACTCGCGAGCGGGAGGTCTGGGGTTCGATTCCCGCCAGGATCATTCTCCCCGACTGCGGTTTTTTCCAGGTTTTTCTCAGTCCTCATGAATGGCAAATGTCGGCAAGGTACCCTAAACTTAGGCCTGGAACGTTTCCTTCCTAAATCCTTTCCCAATTTATCATTTCATCTCATGTATCACCAGTGCCCACCGCCAATGGTGCCTCGGCAGTGAAAACGGGCTTTAAACACAATTAAAAAAAATATTCTGAAATTTTTAAAAAGTAATTTTATTTTATAGCTCTAGGTAACAAAACTTAAAATATGAGATTTTAAGAAGCATTGCAAGCAAGTACGTATAGTGGCAGTCTCTCAATTTACTCTGATTCAAGATAGCCAAGCAATATTGTTAATGTTAACTAAGTAAATGTAGAGATGTACCAGAAAAGGACGATGGTAAAAGTCACATTGAATAAAATACTTGGTGTTTATCAAATATCATTTTTAATTTTGTTTATTTCATAAATGTTTACGATTCAAAGCATAATTCGGTCAATTTTTAAAGAAACACTTAAACCTCGGAATGTACAATTGAATACCATTTGGAATGAATGACTTTCCCTTAGAAGCTATTGCTGTGGGAACCTTTGTGTTATTAAACTTATACAAATATTTGGAAACAGGTCACCTAGAGTGCTTAAATTCTGACAACCAAGGCCGATAGAGTAAGGGGTACCCCATAAATTTTACACACATGGCCGACCCTCGCTAATCCTCGAATGCTCAGATGTAATAATAACAATAGTATCTTTACGTTCTGAGTTATATCGTTGACTTCCAAAGTTCAAACAGGGCTGGTTTCCACCTCCACTTCTCCTCCCCTACCCAACATTTTAAATAACTCAGTACTGTGTTATTAACCTCAACACATCTAATGCATTTTAGTGTGTGTCTGCAACATTTGCATTACTTGCTGCAGGTGAATTTCTATTTACTTTACACAATAGTAATTGGTATGTAAGGGAGAAGGGACTTCTGTTAATAACATTTCATTTTGCTTCTTCAACTGAAAGTACCAGGTAAATCTCAGAAATAGTGCTCAAAAGTCAACCTTTTTAACCGAGGGCTATACACTTGACCTGACGTGAAGTTTCACATTTCTTTTTCATCCGTTGGAAAAATATTTGTGAAACTCAGCAAAAACACTATTAACATCGTTCAGGCATCATCTTTCAACGAACATTTTTTTATACTCGGGAGTAAAAAGATATCGCTGTGCTTAAAGTCCTAGGAACTGGCGCGAATTCGTGCCCTTTTATTGGTGCACCTATCGATATATCGCACTGAGTATTGCCCCAGTGAAAAAGCAACTTTTTTGCACCAAATATTCATTTTACCTTATCATAACATAACATTTAATTGCGTTCTAAGGGTTAATATATAGAACTACTTTGAGCATAGAACATAATTATATATAATATATCTATACAGGACATGACATGTTTGTCATATTTAATGGAAAAATGCATCAAAATACACATTCATGGAACTTTTTGTTACATATATTAAACTATAAACTTTAAGGAATATCTCGTCAAATTAAATTAAATATATTTTGCAAAACATAAATAACATTAACAAAGAAAACATTTTTGATTTATGGGATACGAATCCCGCCAGAACCGCCCTCCCTGACTGAGGTTTTTCCAGATTTTCCTCAGTCATCATAAATGGCAAAAGCCGGGGAGATATCCTAAATATTGGCCTGGAACGTTTCCTTCCTAAAAAAATTCTTTCCTAATTTATCATTTCATTTCATGTAACACCAGTGTTCCCCGCCTGTGGTGCCTCAGTAGTATAAATTTTAATATAACTGTTCCGCAGAGTATTAGACCTCGTAACATAAATATTCTGTAAGAATTTTCGACCAACGTATGATGGTGATGATATATATTTAGGAAAAAATTAAATATTCCTACACATTTATTATGGATTCTCTTTTGATAGAAAAATAAATTAGCAATAGTTTTATGACGATTTGTTCTTTGTCTAGGATTATATGAAATATCTTTTGCTTTCTACGGTATTACTCAAAATATTAATCAATATTTCACACTTGAATAGAAATAAAATTAAGAAACAAATTATAGTCTAGATCTGGAAGCTAAATAAGAAAATACTCCGCGAGCATAAATAGCATATCACAGTTTTGGGAAAATGGATCCGACGTATATGTTCCAATCTACATATTCATTTACTTGGAGACCCGAAGTTTGACATCCGTGAGCTGTACTAATAGGTGATTATTATCTCACACTAGTAACTGGGACCTGGTGAGCTGTATGTTACAAATTTATAACGTTTGTTTATAAAGTTTGATGATAATTAGCGAGTTTTAAGTCAGTAACACATACATTTGGGCAAGTAATTCAGAACTGGAGCTAGATGATTAATATTTTTGCTAGAAATTGTTACACTGGTGTCATGGACAAACAGAACAGGAGCAGCTACATTTTTTATTCCTATTGACAGATCGTTAATGTAAACTGAAAAGAATAATGGACGCAGGTTTCTTGTGGGATTCCGTGATTAATAATCCCCAATCTCAAAAATTACGATTATCCATAGAGACTTTATTTGGGCTGTCAAATGATCTAACAATGCTGCATAATACGTTCCTGCTAAGGAATAAGGTTAGTGCAAGACGGGTTCCTAGACTTCTTTCCTCAGTTCAAAAGCAGCGAGTCATCTGTTATCAGGCATTTTTGAAACTCTGCCGTGGCAACGAGAGAGAAGTTTGCAAAACCATTGTTACAGGAGATGAAACTATGGTCCTCTACTATGATCCCTTGTCCAAAAGAGAATCAATGGAGTGGCGTAAACCTGGCGAAGCACCGCCTCTAAAGGCCAAGGTCATTCAGTCAACCAAGAAGATCATGGCGACAATCTTTTGGGGCTGTGAAGAAATACCCTTCATTGACTTCAAGGAGAGGAACGCCACAGTAAATGCGGAGTACTGTGCTGGCCTACTGCACAGTCTACGAGCTTCCATCAAAGAGAAAAGGCGAGGAAAGCTGAGTGATGGTGTGCGCCCTCTTCACGAAAACGCGCCTGTGCACACAGCTCTTGTTGCAAAGGAAGCTGGGAAGAAATGTGGCTTCAAGGAAATCGACCATTCACCCTACAGCCCAAATCTAGCTTCCCGTGACTATTTCCTCTTCTCCAGACTCAAGAAGATCTTCGATGAAGGAAATTTAAGTGTGACGAAGAAGTGATGGATCCTATTTATGTCCGTTTTGCAGATAAGACTTCTGACTACGGAGGGGCGGTATTGAAATTTTAATTCAAGGATGTGAGGAGTGTATTGCAATAAAGGTAACTATAATGAAAAGTGAAATATATTTTTTGTCTTCATTATAGCTAGAAAATATTTAGGCCGGAAACTTATGTACCTACCCTCGTATAGCGCTTTCTCTTCAATTTTTTTTAAGAAGTTCAGAAAGTATTGATAAGTTTATTTAAAGCTAATTCTTCTGTCAGACCCATAGAAAAGATATAAGCATGGAAACACAACGGAATATTAGTCCGATATTTGTAACATTTATCTACCGGTTATTATTCTTTTGTTTTACAAATATGTATTTTTATGCAAATGTTCCCAATACCAGGTTATCATATCCAAACATATCAACTTTCAGCTTCAACGGCCATGAAAGCGTTAGTAACAACAATACTGATAAAACAATTATATTTGTTAGAAATGGAAAATAAAAACGACTGAAACCATGATCAATTCAAACACAGGCCCATGTGTGCGGCTTTGCAAAACCAAACAAAGAAATAACAACATCGTTTTTAGCTCTTTCATTGAGCTTGGAAAAAAGAGAGAGAGAAATAGAGATAGACTGCTACATATGCTGGATATAACAGATCAGTTATTGGAACAAGGGTATCCAATCTGGTGTGTGCAAACCTCAGGGTATTTGCGAAACAACACACCAAGTATTTTTATTGTTAATTCCTTCACTAAACGAATGCTATATTGTTGTGTGGCTTGTGTTTTCAAGCAAGAATTAGGCTTTGGTTATATTTTATGCTCATTGTTCATTCCTTACAGAGCGGCCTTCCTTCAGTATTTGATGTTGATTGTATTAAGGACCATGCTCCAGATACATTGACCAGGTAGATACAAAGCAGACTATAACGCGAAATTAAATTGAACCTTTTAATGCAAATATGCTTTTCACCCAACAAACCTCTTAAGTATAAACAAACATTTCCTAAATTAATCTTTTCAGAAAAATACATTAATGATATGTTTTTATCCGCACAGTTGCACAAATGCAACTTTCGTTCAACATAAAATTTGGAATCTCTATTTTTTGGTTATCCTCAGAGAGTGGGAAAAAAATAGCATTTTTAATTAAAGACTTAATAGTATTAAACTAGGTGATCAACAATTGAATGCTACACATTAAAAGTATTTAACAGCCACAATTAAATGATTTAGATTTTTTTTCATTTTAATCGGGTCTATATACGAGATGCATTCAAGTTATAACACCTCGGATTTTTCTCACTGACTAATCACACGAAAACTATGAAATTGTGTCGACGTAATCTTCCTGCAGCCGTACACATTTTTTCACATCGTCGACACCATGATTTCATGGCCTCTGCGAACTCTTTTGTAGGAGTCCGTTTTGACCACTGAAAATCGCGGATGCAATAAAGTCAGACTGGCGTTGTCACACTCAATGAAAAGAACGTCCCATTCATGCCGTCATCACGCGTCAACATGCCACGCGCTCAGCCTTGTGGTCGTCCGTCAGCATTTGTGGTACCTACCTGGAGGACACTTTTAGCATTTTCAGATCTTCATGCAGGATTGTGCGCACAGATCCCACGGAAATGCCAACTTTGTAGGCGATGTGTTCCAAACTTATTCGCCGATCCTCCAAAACAACTTTCTTCGCTTGCTCGATCATATCGTCAGACCGGCTTGTGCGAGGCCGAGATTGCCTTGGTTTGTTGTCACGCGACGATCTGCATTCCTTGAACTGTCGCATCCATGAACGCACATTAGGCACATTCATGACACCATCACCACATGTCTCCCTCAACTGGCGATGAATTTCAATCGGTGTTAAACTACGCAAATGTAGAAAACGAAAAATTGCATGTTGTTCTTGTAATGAAAACGTTGCCATTTTGAAGTATCACA
Source organism: Metallyticus violacea (assembly GCA_030762175.1). Classification (NCBI taxonomy): domain Eukaryota; kingdom Metazoa; phylum Arthropoda; class Insecta; order Mantodea; family Metallyticidae; genus Metallyticus; species Metallyticus violacea. The sequence continues at coordinate 78,725,143 of CM060844.1, forward strand.
TATAGTCCTCACTTTCGCCGCTGCCGCTAAAGTTTTGTGTGCCATACAATGCTGCCATTTCTGTCACAATGAGTGCTCGCGTATTTTAAAATAAACCGCATGTTTCCATCTGTATCCAGCCGTTAAAAAAATCGGAGGTGTTATAATTTGAACGCACCTCGTACAAAGGTCAAACTATTTCTTAGGGTCTTGTAGTCTATAGGTTTGAGGAAGTAGTTTTCAGGATAACCCAATGTTGGCGCTGTTGTAGCAATCGTGTTGCTTGTAATAAAAAGGTTGTTTTCTTCTTCTCTCAAGCATAGTACTATTGCCCGTTTTATTATTATGCCCTTTATAACTTTTTCTACATTAGTTTCTGACAGCGTCCTAAGGAAAAATAATATTGCGCTATCTTAAAAATTCTTTCTCCTCTAGTCTTGTTCACATGATCGTTTCAGTCTATTTTTCTTTTCGTTATCTATTTATTAATGTTTGTTATTTTAGTCTAAAATTATTGCTATGGGATTGTCTCTTAACGTTTTTACAATCATGAGTTCGACTGAAATTTTGATTTATTAAACTTTATAAAATTATTTAACCGTAATATTGAATTGAATTTCATCCATTATAATGTAAAATAGCAAGGGTCTTGATGAGTTACCTTATTTTAATCCTTAAAACAGTTTCTACTATGGATCACCCCCACTGAAATATAAATATTATAAGATATAGGACCAATCTTTCAATTAAAAATGTAAATATTATGTATTTTTGTGTATTATGATATATAATTGTAATATATATGTAAGTGTGTGTATATATACACTTCATTTTATATATCTTTTGAATTTTTTCAGCTACACTGTCTACAGTAGCCTATCCGCTATAAATGCCATTTCTTAAAAGACTATCCGGTTAATAAAGTCCAGGCTTTCGAATACGTTAGAGCAATGAACTCACTAGGCCGTTGTACAGTTAACTTTAAACCACCCAATACAAATAAATGTTTTAAACTTGCCAATATTAGCGGGAGCCATGCGTTGGCGGCTGAATCTCAACGAGCCAATAGTAGATGTATATTTTCAATTTTTAAAGCAAGGCGCTGGTCCTGAGCTTACTTGTGTAAACCCCGTTGGCTCCCTTAGGTAATTTGAATTGAATATACAAGGAGGCGTTTCTCGGCCAGGGCATCACTTTAGAAAGAATCAGTTCACAGCAGAAGTTCAGATCAGTTCATGTAGTTAAATTCTACTGAACGCAGAACACCAGAGGACGCGAAAGACCTTACGAGTAATAAATTACCATAAATATTCATCGCGTGATTATTAACACAGTTGATATCCTCTCCCAGTCCTGTTGAGCACGACTCACAAAATAGCGGAACAAAACCTGAGATATTGTTACCATTAAGCGTGGACAACAACACTAAAGGAATCATCAGTCATTCAACAATGCGCCGCTATGGCGATCAGCAACTAAATCATTTCAAAATTGGCGTCCAACGTGCGCCCACCGAGAATATCGTTTCATACGCCATCCTTTGTGAATCAGATTTTAAGATCTACTTTTTTTCCTCAACAAGTAAATACCTTCACTGTGTTCACATTTTCTTTGCAGAGATGTCGACTACTGATAATACAGGAATAAAGAAAAATGAAAATTAATATTTGATCAGATTACAATTTAAAACAAAAATAAAACAATATGTGTTACTCCTGTACATTTAGCTGCTAAAGGCCTCTTTAAAAAAATTAATCACAAGTTTTTGTTACGCGATTTTGCTGTTATTGAGAAGAGAAAACGAGGATTTGCGCCGAAAGACGGACAACTTATAATTATATGTCAACTCTTCAACAAAAGTATCTCAGAAATAAGAAAGGAAGAAGGAAGGTCACATCACTGAGAAAGAAGGGGATATCATCCCCTTAGTTCTAGAGAATTTTCAGACGTGTTTGCTGCAAGGTATAATTTACTTATGTATGCAATGAAAAAGAAAGTGCCCACCTTAAAGAAATTGCTGAATGAGACAAAAGAACTGTTTAAGTTTTCAGGGAAGCTAAATGCGAATCGAAAAACAATATAGAAATTTTATCTATTGAATTAATAAAGTGTAACAATGAGCGGTATCTACCTGTGAGAACACTGTAGCTTATAAAGTTCGTTGTTTGAGGACTATGGCAGATTCAGGCCCCAATCACAATGAAAATTAAACTTAGTAGTATGTACGCATTCACAATGAAAGTCGTAAACGTACGTATTAGTGATTCAAAAATAAGAACAACCAAAGACCAACTAACAACTTGCGTTTATGTATATGCAAAGTGCAGTAACTATTTGCATGAGGTAATATGAGCAAGGATAGCTTTCTTATAATGCAATTAAAAACGCCATCCTGTCTACAGAGCCTCTGATCTTCAGCTCTCTTTACCATAATTTGCCCTTATACGGAGCACGGAAATCAAGTGCAACTCCTAATGCTAGCTGCTGCAAGTCCCGAGCGACAGCGCAGAGAGCCGAACTACTGTGTGTGGCCGCAGTGTAAATGTTGTGTTAAACATTATGTAACCTATGCGTTGTCCTCCGTAATTTTAAATATAAATTGCTAGGAAATTGTTAGGCAGGTAAAATATTGTAACGACGGCAGTAATAACACCAAAGTTGGGTCTTTATAAAACAGCAGTTCTCCGAATTATTAACGAACATTTAAACATGAATAAGATTTCTTTCCTGAGTCTAAAAGCAGGAACAAGTCATCTGTTGTCAGGCATTTTGGAGCTCTGCCGTGGCAATGGGAGAGAAGTTCTGCAAACCATTGTTACAAGAGATGAAGCTATGGTCCTCTAATATGATCCCTTGTCCAAAAGAGAATCAATGGAGTAGCGTAAACCTGGCAAAGAACCGTCTCTAAAGACCAAGGTCGCTCATTCAACCAAGAAGATCATGAGCACAATCTTTTGGGACTGTGAAGGAATACTCTTCATTGACTTGAGGAGAGAAACACTACAGTAAATGGGGAGTACTGTGCTGGCCTACTGCACAGACTACGTGCTTCCATCAAAGAGAAAAGGCGAGGAAAGCTGAGTGGTAGTGTGTGCCTTCTTCACGACAATGCCTCTTTGCATACAGCTCTTGTTGCAAAGGAAGCTGTGAAGAAATGTGGCTTCAGGGAGATCGACCAACCACCCTACAGTCCAGATATAGCTCCCAGTGAGTATTTAATTTTCTCAAAACCCAAGAAGGACCTTCGAGGAAGGATATTTTAGTGTGACGAAGAAGGGTTGGATGATGTTTATGCCCATTTTGCAGTCAAGATTTGTGACTATTTTTGGGAAGGAGGAACTGAAATGTTAATTCAAAGATGTGAGAAGTGTATTACAATAAAGGGTAACAATATTGAAAGTGAAATATAGTTTTTGTGTTTATCATATCTAGAAAATGGTTAGGCCGGAAACTTATGAACCTACCCTTGTATATATACAGGTTGATGAAATATAACTTTTATCCAAATTAAAGAAAGTTTAAAAAATATGACTATAAAACACCACAATTATAATGCTATTTAATATAATTTTAATAAGAAAATAATATTTAATAATTACATACAAGCTGGTTTATAAGGCCTATATGCTTTTAAACAGTTGAATCTGAAAGCATAATTATTCTAAATAAGTGTTTGTATTTAAGAATATAAATACGAATTTGTTATAATTGGGTGGAGGACAGAATAGTTTGTTTATTGCAAGACTCTTGTTATCAGCTGTCAGTTCCTAAGCTTAAACTCCTATCCTTCGTTTCAATGTTTCAGGTAGTTGTTTTCTAAGAGCATATGATCTCCATGGCGACTAAACAATGTCTATTTTACTTCTTTGTATTTTGTTTGCTGTTAGTGGGAACTCCAACAGTGACGTTTGTTTGCAGAAGAGGCGAAGTGCCTTTTGTGGTCTAGCGAAGTATGAGAAATTCTGCAGAATGCATGGAATGACAGGCTAATGTACTTGTCGTGGGCTATGCGCTGCATTTAACCCCCTGCCACCGCCCCACATCTCCTGTTTTCACTTTCAAAGTAAAGCCACACATGTACAGGCAGAATCAAAAGGGCGCCCTTACCTTCCACGTGAGGAAACTTGAAGCCTTTTCTGCCTTTGCCTCATGGCGTATCGAGCGGAGGCAGAAAATAAAAGGGAATGAAAACAGAATTATGGTTCATTGACTCTCGCCGTTTGCGTTGTCAACCTTCAGTGAATCTCCATGCATCGGGCTTTGTGTTTTTGTTTCTTTTCAGGCTTTTATATTTAGATTCTAGCTCTCAAGAGTATATTTCGGTACCATTGGCTGTTGCCCGGCAACTACATAATGATGAAAAATAGAGTAGATGGTGTGTTGAATATCAAAATCTAGTAAGGTATTTTTTTTTTGTTAGACAAAGCATTATCAATCAATTTTGATAACTTTAAATATAACAGAGACATATTTACATAAAAGAAATTAGAAATATTATGTTATTTTTAAATATTATGGATAATAACATTTACAAAAAGTGACACAATGCAATAAAAGAGTGTAGCTAAAGCTTAGAGCGCAATTTACGTTATAAATGCATTAAATATTTAAATATTAGAACATTATTAGCTTCCATAATTAATCATGACAGCTTAACATGTTAATACCGCAACATGGCCCATATCGTTAAGGCCGGACACATGAACGGTAATTCTGGGGTTCGATTCCCATCAGGATGTCTTTCCTCACTGAGGTTTTTTCCAGCTTTTCCTCAATCCTCATAATGGCAAATGCCGGGGAGGTACCCTAAAACTAGACCCAGAAAGTTTTCTTTAAAAAAAAATTTGTTTCCCAGTTTATTATTTCATCTCGTGTATCATCAGTATCAACCGTCTGTGATGTCTCAGTAGTTAAAACGGATGTTGAACACTATTAAAAAAAATAATATATGTAACAATTTTGTGCAACGCCCCCCTTTTCTCAAAAAACACTGCTCGAAATTAAGAATAATGATTATAGAGGATTTTATAGAGCAAAATTAAGGAGTTGGCCAAATTTTGCGTAAAAATAATTATTTTTAATACTATGTTTTATATTAAATGGTTTCAATGAAAAAAGTAGGTGAAAAAATAACAATAAATTGTATACATTTACAGTACCATAAATTATTATTTTACTTGGAACATAATTATGAAATTAATAAATTCATATTAATATATAGTTTTCTTGTGACACAAACCCTGTTATATAAATGTGGCATCAACGTGTTTTTATTACAGCCTTACACCTTTTAGACATGGTCATTAATTCTTTTCGATATAATTGGGTTTAACTTGAAGTTTTCCTAAGTTCATTTAAGCATAGAACTTAATTTTTCCCCAAACTAAAAGCATTTTTACAAATATCCGATTCTAAATAGAATTGAACGTTGAAAATAAGTATTTGAATGCCATAGTCCCAAATAGAGTGTTGTCATATGGTTGGAATTTTCCCATTTTGAAGGAAGTTTTGTGCATAATATCTGAAAATGGAATAAAACGAATTAAATTGGAAATATAAAGTTTTAGTATTTTCTACAAAATGGTATAACTGAAATAAGAACTGAGGTAAATTATTTTGTTTTGAAGGGTTCAATCCCAACAGAAATACAAGTTAGATTCCACATTAAAGGATTCCTCCGCTCGTTTTCGACGGTGAAAAAGTTGACTGCTGAATTTAAACAGAGTGTCCCAAAACTGCTACAACCAACGAAATTATGACAAAAATTCACTATGCCTTAATCATTGACTGATGATTGAAGGTACACGAGTTGGCTAACATTGCAATGACCACGATGGGTCGTGTCCATTACATTTTACAAATGTTTAAAGCTTTTCACTGATAGGTGCCACGTTTGTTAACAACGGACCAAAAACATATTCTAACAAACATTTCGCAAGAGAGTTTAGACTTGATTAAACATAATTCCAGAGTGTTTATTCGACGTTTCATAGCGACAGATAAATCATGGATTTAAATCTACAGAAGCGAAGCAGCAGTTCAAAAAGTGGGTGGCAACAGGAGAAAGTGCACCAAAGAAAGCAAAAACGGTTCTATATGCCGGAAAAGTAATGCTACTATTTTCTGGGATTCCCATGTTATGGTGCTCGTAGACTACTTCCAGAAGGGCAGAACATCACCGGGGAGTATTTCGCTTCACTACTAGACCAACTGAAGGATGCTATTCAGGCTAAACGTCCACGCTTTGCTAAAAAGAAAGTTCTCTTTCATCAAGATGATGCACCTTCACACATGTCCTGCATTTTTGCTTCAAAATTGCATGACCTTCACTTCCAAATGCTTCCACATCCGCCATATTCATCGGATCTGGCTCCTAGCGATTACTTTCTGTTCCCAAAGCGGAAGAAATTCCTGGGTGGACGAAGATTCACATCAAATGATGAGAATGAAGCTGAGATATATACTTATTTTTCACAGTTCAACAAATCTTATTTTACTTAGAGTATTAAAAATTGGAAATTTGAACTAAATGTATTGATTTATAAGGTGACTATGTAAAAGACTAAAAAAAAAAATATTTCTCTTAAATCATGCGTTTTCTTGGTGAAACCGAGAACTGTAAGAACTATATACATATAAACATTAATAAATATCTTAACCAAGCAGATACCGGTCCAACAGCAGTGGAGTAGTTGGCCTATCACTTGATATGTTTGAGCAGATGACAGCAACCAAGGCCCATTGGAATATAGGTAAATTATACACCCACAGCTCCAGTACTATCAGACATTATCTACTATGTCTAATATTCGGTGTTAGTAATAGCAAAGTAAGTATTTATTTATTCTTTTGTTATTTACTTTCAAATACATGCTCATTTACTCTAATCGGACAAGTTAAACAAAACCTATATTAAAATATCGTCACTTCGTGCCTAATTATATTATACAAAACTCGATTATGTACACACAGGATCGTGAGCGGGAGGTCTGGGGTTCGAATCCCGTCAGGACCGTCCTCCATGACTGAGGTTTTTTCCAAGTTTTCCTCAGTCCTCATAACTGGCAAAGGCCGGGGAGGTACCCTAAACTTAGGCCTGGAACGTTTCCTTCCTTAAAAAAATCCTTTCCCAATATATAGTTTCATTTCATGTATCACCAGTGTTCACCGCCTGTGGTGCCTCAGTAGTAAAAACGGGTGTTAACACCTTTAAAAAAAATGTATACACAGGAGCCGTAGTTTTTATGAAAAGATCACTGAATATTAAAGAAAAACTATAAACTGTATAATGAGAAAATTCGTTTTGAATGAAATAATGAAAAAAAAAAAAAAAAAAATTAAACTGCATTCGGAAAGAATGTTTTGCATGAAATTGAATTTGATTTAATATTTTATATGCCCAGAGTCTGGTAACATTCGAGTTTGTAAGTGCTGGAAAATATTACCGGCATAAAATTTGTGAGTGCCAGAGGACATTACACATAGACGTAAAAGTAGTGAATAAGCAATAACATTGGATATATTTTATGACTGGTTTCGGTTCTTTTTTGTATAAATATCTCAATAAAATATCAACGGCGGGGTTCGTAGACTGTTGAAGCTTTTAGGAACAATCTTAAGACTAAAAAAGTTGGATGAATTTTCCTCAGAAGGCCCAATTAACCGAAATCTCTTCACGTAAGGTAATATTAGTTAAACCTTTGGTAAAATGTACATATTTACTGTTGTCAAACTGTGCCTCAGTGACGCTTAGAAAACACTTAACCCTCCTATACAACATTCCCTCTTGACCTAATATTATTATGGAACAACATTTCATTTGTCCATATTGAAAAACTTTCATTATATTTATAATCGCCTTTATGTTACAACTTATTGTAATACCTTTTCATGTAATTAAACAACTTAATACGTTCTTAGTGCAAGTTTCTTAAGGGAGGTATGAAAAACTTTATAAATATTCGTGTAAACGGAAAGTATTATTAATTTTAGAAGCAAAAATAAGCAATTCTTTATGTGCGAGTTAGTTCGAACAAATGAGAATGAAATGAACAAAAAATTCGTAACTTAGGAGCACGTAAACTAAGCGAATTCCTCACCGAGTTGATCAAAGTTTAATAAAAAGTAATATTAAATCCTAATTAGGCCTTATTAATTAATGAAATGAAATATGTTATAGAATTAACGTGCGGCATTACGGGAACAAAATGAGAATGTTTGTGTCCTATAAATGTTACAAATTAGAAACCAAATTTTTAGAGCGCTCAACTATTAATTAAATGACATGAATTACCACTAATTGACCAAGCTATAGCATTTTAAAACACTTTTACATGTAACCATGTTTATAAACTAAGTCCTTGATATAATCTTTACATTCACTAAAATAAAGAGAAATAACAGACATTTTCGAGTTACGTCGTGTATTTAAGATGATGTTCATATGTTTCAATAAAACAAAAACATGTTACTGTACAGAAAAAAATTACAATGTACGAAACAAATAAAAACAATCGAAAGTCAATTTTCATTGGCTTTGAAATTTAATTTAAATGTCATTATAATAAAAACATTTAACGAAAAAGTTTTCTGAAGGTTATTAACTAGCGCTCTTACATGCAAATATAATTCTCAAGCACACATTAGATTAATATTTCACATTGACTGTCTTCACGAAAGTGCCTTTGCTAAATATTGAGCATATGCATCGTTATAAATACAGTTTATATGCCGAATCAATTTTTCCTTCTATTTTAAACTAATGTAGAGAAAATTAAATGCAAGAAATTTTTAAATTTCCGTTTTGAAGCATAACCCTCCTAATTCCCTCATTTTTCTGCTTTTCACAAACTGCATTTTTTATTTTGTTTAAATGTTATATACGGAGTTTAGTTGTGAAAAAGCAAATGCTAACGTAGCTAGAACGATTTTTAAGTTCTGTTTTTTTTTTCCATAGTATTTAACGCCCGTTTTTACTACTGAGGCACCACAGGCGGTGGACACTGCTGATACATGGGGAAAAATATGCGAAATTGGGCAAGGATTTTTTTTAAGGAATAAAACGTTCCGTCTAAGTTTAGCGTATCTCCCCGAGGAAACCTTTTCGTGTAAAATAAAACCTCAGTTATTTCAAGCACTTTAACTCACTGTTCATATAATACATCAGGCATCTGCTCAATGCAGTCTATTGTTGAATGTTTTGTAACTTTCACACAGGCTGACGGCTGAGTTTAAATTCAGCCATAATAGGAAAATAGTCGCAATAAACTTCTATGAATTTCGTATAATTTTCCTTTGGCGTTAAGCCACTTTTACAAAGAACTTCACAAAAATACGATATTCAATTTTATCCATTTTATGGAATACACACAGTATTTATAAATATTACTAAATAAACATTGGAAACAATGAGATGATACTTCAAATTAAAGGATAAGAAAGATTGCCAACGTAAAAGACAATTGTCTCCTAATTGCATGACCACCTATGGTCCATACCGCACTGTAAACTGTTTGCTATGAAATACACATAACTAAAATACATTGATAAAACGTTTAAAACAACAGTAAATCATTTTAACTTCTGTATACGGAATATTATGGATACAAATTGACATTTTATTACAGAAATGTATTATTTTTGTGCAAGTATGCTGGATAAAATAAATAAATAAAACAGAAATTCACTTTTCTGATAAAGGACCAAGGTACAGTTTATAGATAAAGAAAGAATTGAAGGTGAGAAAGTAGCTACTTGTACACCCCATTTTTTTAAAAAAAAGTATAGAAACCAAGATCGATTTGGAAAACGCTCATTGGCGCTGGGTTTGCAACGCCTACCTCAGTTCAAGTTATGCCATAAACAGGAAATGTTTTTATTCGGCCAGAGAAATACACCTATCGATAATAAGAACTGCCCAGGTTGAAATTCTCAATATTCTTGAATGTTTGTTCGTTTTTTGCTTGTAAATAAAATAAAAGAATAAAACAACTTTTTAATGGGCCAATAAAGGTCGCTGTAATACATTTTCTAATGTTAAAGTCTAATAAGAAAATGAATGTGTCATTTTAGATTTTGTTTCTAGCTTTTATATTAATATTGTTAATTAATTTCAAGTTTATTTTAAAAAACGAGACTTATTTGTGCTTATTTTTGTAAGCATAAACACATGAAAACTCAAATACACATTTACAATTGCAAATTATATTATCATGGGTGTATTAAACATTATTTTTACCCTCAAAATAACAAATAAATCAATTTACACGTGGATAGGATGTGAATTTCGGTAGTTCGTATTGATAGACACCTTTTAACCTCATGACCACCATCATACATCTAGCACGGAGAACTCAATATAACAACGAGGTTAAGGACTGAAAAATCCGCGCCCAGACCTTACCAGCGTAAACTGAGGGTAGGGCCAAACACAACTCAAACAATTAACACTTGAGAGAGTACAGTTTTTATTATTTATTTGTCGTAGGGTATGCAGGAAATGGAGGAGAAAGGGCTAAATTTGTATTGGACTAAATGTTAGAAGGGCTAAGGCGTAAACTCATAATCAGTTTAAGACAATGAATTAACACACTGTGAAAAAGAGACAAATGAACGAAGAAAATTGAAAGGACACAGTAAAACACTTTAAAAATGTCAGAGAAGTGGATGTTTCTGTGTTTGTGTTTCAATCAGCAGTCTTCACACCAATGACCTTCACATTTCAAGAATTTATTAAATAAAATCACTCCAACATAAGCTGGAAACGCATATCAACTTACTGTGATAAACAGGGTGTAATAAATCTTTATTAACTTCAGTTAAATAGCTTACAAGGTAGGTTCATAAGTTTCCGGCCTCGCCGAAAGGATTATCGCCTTCACAAAAGCCTTAACTACTGTCATACTTTATCTGTTATGTAAATAATTGCAGCTGTAACTTTCGTTCCGCTGTGTTTAGTTGTTAACATATAGTTAAATAAAGAAGGATATTGTATAGAAGATTGTGGCATGTTCAAATGGAGTGCTTTACAAAAAAGGACTTACTTCAAATGAATTTAAACAGCGACTGGACGATGTATATGGGGAAGCATCTCCCTCATATTCACGTAAAAGAATGGGCCAAACTTTTTCGAATGGGTCGAGAAAGCATTGCACGTCGGCCCATGGAGGAGTTCACTTCTGAAAACATCGCTCTTGTGGAAGGACAAATTATGGAATACCGGCGGCTCAAAGTTGCAGAAATAGTAGCAAGGTTGGGCCTTTCTAAGCCAACAGTACTTCGAATTATTCACGAACATTTAAAAATGAATAAGGTTAGTGCCTAGACTTCTTTCCCCAGTCCAAAAGCAGCAACGAGTCATCTGTTGTCAGGCATTTTTGGAGCTCTGCCGTGATAACAGGAGATAAGTTCGGCAAACGATTGTTACAGGAGATGAAACTATGGTTCTCTACTATGATCTCTTGTCCAAAAGGGAAATCAATCAAACCTGGCGATGCACCGCCTCTTAAGGCCAAAGTCTCTCAGTCAACCAAGGACATCATGACCGCAATCTTTTGTGACTGTGAAGGAATACTCTTCATTTACTTCAAGGAGAGGAACACCACAATAAATGGGGAGTACTATGCTGGCCTATTGCATGACATGCTTTCATCAAAGAGAAAAGGCGAGGAAAGCTGAGTGGTGGTGTGCGCCTTCTTTACGACAACGCGCATGTGCACAAAGCTCTTGTTGCAAAGGAAGCTGTGAAGAAATGTGGCTTCAAGGAGATCAATCATCCACCTACAGCCCAGATCTAGATCCCAGTAACTATTTCTTATCAAAGTTCAAGAAGGCGAGGAAGGACATTTAAAAAGTAATGGATGCTGTTTATGCCCATTTTGCAGATAAGACTTCTGACTATTTTTTTTTGGGGGGGGGAGATTAAAATGTTGATTCAAAGATGTGAGAAGTGTATTGAAATAAAAGGTAAGTATATTGAAAAGTGAAATATTGTTTTTACCTTTATCATACGTAGAAAATGGTTAGGCCGGAAACTGATGGACCTACCCTGGTGCATAGTTCCATGTCACGCGATGGAATCATATTTTTTTTCCCTTATATAAACTGAAACTTTAATTGAAAGATTGTAGAGATAATCCAAAGATATTTAATAAGATACAAAAATCAGAGAAGGTGTACTATATTATACTTCAGATTGTTTCGAAGTCTTTCGGTTGATCTAGTAATGTATTCCTCCCCCCCCCCCCTCCCCCCGGATCTTCTTTTGACCCCCACCATTTAGCTCCTGGCATTGCTTTTGATCAGAATTCTAATCCTTGTAGATACATTTTCCACCTTTTGAAGCACTTACTATATCGTTTGGGCCGAGTTGATTGCGGTTCTTTATGACATCCTATGTACTAAATTAATCATTATAAAAGAGCTGTCCAACTTCGTTAGGTACCGTCCTTTAAAAATAATTTATATTAGTGAGCTACACAAGAACACAAACAAACATCGTTAGTTCATTTTAAGCGAACCCAATTAGCGTTTTTGCAGTTACATCGAAGTTGCCCTGGGACATAATTTGTTGGGAACAAAACATTCCGTTTAAATTAACAAAACTTTAGAGGACCTTTGATGGGAAAATTACAAGGGTTATCTTTTGAGTGCAGATATTTCCTGAACTTGTAAATCTATAGAATAAGTCATCGTTATTTTAGCTCTATCTAATATAAAGAAATATTAACTAAAGCATCTTATTTCAAGACATAAAATTTAGCTGTTGTATAATTAGTCCAGGGAGAGATTTATACTGTTAAAATCTTGTATGAGCATTTTATTACTTTATTCATGGTCAAAGAATTAATCAATAAATGTATATATTTGAGAACATATTTAAAGTGCTAATTTAGATAATCATCATAGAAAAAAAAAATTGAAAATCTAGAGTACTGTTAGCTTATACCCATATTTTGAATTGCTTTTGTAATATTAGAGGAATGCAGCTGATACTCTGTTGTTTTTACCTAATTTTACTACTGAGGCACCACAGGCGGTGGACACTGATGATGCACGAGATGAAATAATACATTAAGAAAGACTTTTTTTTTAAGGGAGGAAACATTCCAGGCCTAAGTTAGGGCTACCTCCTCGGCATTTACCATTCGTAAGGCCTGAGGAAAACCTGGAAAAAACCTCAGTCAGGGAGTTCGACATTGGGGGGATTCGAACCCCAGACCTTCCATTCATAAGTCCTTAAGGACCTCGGCCACTCGTGACGATCATTGTATTTCAATCGGCAGTTTGATCCCTGAACACTAACAATACGGTCCCTATCAGTGTAGAAACTGTCGATGTCACGTGAATACTTGGACAACCAGAAAGAATTGTGTGTAGCGGGGAGAGAGATCTATAATATTGTTACTCCAGGAAGCTCATCTTTACGTGAACAATATTGAAGAATTTCAATTAACAGGCGCCTATCACTTTAGCGGCTAGGGTAATGCACGCAATTTCTATGTAACATGCATCTTGATCACAATTAAGAAGTCCACAGCTAGAGAGTAACTTGCTAAATGAGGAGAGAAATTTCTTCTTTGTGTGTCTGAAAAAAAATTGTGCTTTCGTTCATAATTTTAGAACAATAACTATGAATACGTTATATTTTACGTTGTTATAAAATTGATTTATATTAGATCAATTCTATGCGTGACTATCTGGCATTTACGTTTTTACAGAAAAACCGCTGCCTGACATGTGTGAGAAATTTGAAATTTCAATTCTAACTGCCCTATAAACAAAACATGGATTATTAAGATGATAGATAGAATATTTAAAAGGAGATTTATGAATATTGATGTGGTAAATTATTGTGTTAAAATTATTAATAAACTTCATAACGAATTGAAATTATTATTAGGAAGAAAAAATATAGGAGCAACATTCCTTTAAAGAGTGAAAGACATGATTTGCAAGTAAAAATTATAGTATACTATTTAGTATTTATTACCTATTTTAATTCTGGTCAATTCCCTTTGCAAGTAAAACCATTTCTCCTGAAAGTTCATTGTAAAATAGTTTTAAAAATCCATTTGGAGAGAAGAATTTAATGTTACAAAAAACACAGAATAGTAGGTAATTATTAATGAAGTTAGAATCAAAAAAAAAAAAAAAAAATACTCCTTAACTCTCTGAATTGTCTTTGTGACCATCTGACATTTCTGAAATTTATACTGGACCAGCACACAATAAATTTGAATTCATACTGTCACAGTATATAAAAGATAAATGCAATAAGGCGTAGTTGTGTTACCAAATTAAATTTATATTTGTACATGTAAATAAAATGATAAATTTCCGCGTTGACATTTCGGACCTTGCAGATGTCCATTTTTCCAGGCACACACACAATCAAAGGACGAGTTGATTGTTCGTTCTCAAATTATAATGAAATATACTGTTTATTGGTTTTTCCTTGCAACTAGCTGCCTGCCTTCCTGTGATCAGCCTTGAAAGGCCTGGCATTTTCATGCTTATAGACACTGCTTAGCCTTCATATTAGAGGTGTCTATGTGGGGTGCAAGGGTTCCTTCCATTTCCAATATATATATGGAATATATACATACATAATTATAATATATATTTATATAAATTAAATCATCATGGTGTGGCACTGTAAGTAGTAATATAATTAGTGTATATATGTGTGTTCAATATCATAAGCTTTAAATCCAATGTAAGAATTGTAAAAAAGGGAAAGTTCCTTGGTGTTTTGCTATGGAATCTTGGAAGGCCTAAGGGTCATAAAACCACACAGTAAGTAGCAGCCAGAGCGTCGTGTGTGAAGCCCCCCCTATTCTTTTTGTGCTATAAACCTGAAAGACCTTTAAATCTGTTTGGAGCTTTGACCCCGACCGGCTGTTTTTCCGTTAGCCCTTTAAACCAGCCAATGCTAACAAAATGTTTTAAACTTTAAGAAAATAGCGAATGACACGCGTGGCAGGTGAACTTAAATCAACCAATGGATGTTTGAACTTTTAAAGAACTCTAAAAATAGGCGCGAAACTTGCTCATGTCTTTGTGACTCTGTGGCAATCGTTAAGCCAACGGTTACTTGATTTGAACTTAATGTATAAGGGAGCATTTGCTCTGCCGGGGCAAGTAGTAATAATTCAGTTCGACTTAGCTAAGCAGTTAACGTTGCTGAGGCCAGCAGATCTACATGCGGTAGGATATATTCAATATGCAATACTCCGTCTTTCAGTTTCACTCGCAGCAAATAAGTTCGTATCGGCATAACTAAGTCTATCGTACGCAAAACACCAGAGGACGCGAAAGATGTAGGACATAATAAAATACCAACATATTCAACGTCGACAGCAAATCGCTTCAAAATTGGTGCCCAACTTGTGGCCAACATGGGACCAATAACAACAATAACTACAACAAAATCCATTACTACCCCACTTCAAAATTTGGCGCTGCATACCAACCGCCTCAGGGGCTTATTTAAAACTGTTGTCTGTAATTAAGTTAGGTTATGTTTTATAATTTCTGTTGCTTAAACAATCTTCACATCAGTATAGTTGCTGGAGACTGCCAAAATTAGAAAACATCTCAACCATGCATGGCTGAACATGCGCAACACAGAAAGAGGGTGAAATTTAATTAAAATATCGTAACACACCCATAATTATCTGCTCCTCGTAGTTGTTAACTTGTCGATGACTGTCGTTAAAGTTTGAATTCGGCAGGATGAAGTCTATTTCTACAGAAAGCACTATATACTACGTTTTGAAAGCACAATTTGACTTAAATTGACTCTAAGTTTAGTTACACAGTTTTTAAATTTCAATTTTCTCGTCCAGTGATTGCTAAGAAAAAGGCTTAAAGTGTAACTTTGTATAGTATTACTTTCGTATTTTCAATTAAGACAACAAAATAAGCAACTACTGCACGGATTCACCATCTTGCCATACTAACAAAACGACTGGGGGAGATTGTCTGCAGGAGAGTATTGTTATTTCAAATGTAATATTATAAATTCAAGTTACTATGAACAAAATGTGAAACTATAATTGTGTAATAGTCTTTTAAACTGCTCTATTTGCATTTGTAACATAAAAACCAGTTTGCATAAAACTAGGGGCAAACTTTCCTTCGAACGCATGTGCCGAGAGATGGCGTTTAAAGTGGTGCATGCACATAATGGCGCTTATGGAAAAAGATTCGCCTACAGTTTTCTCTAACCTTCACCGGTCTAAATACTCCCATAAGCTTATCGAGATATTGGTTTGTAGAGGCTGCAGGTAATATACACAAATACAAAAGATAGGCGCAAGAGAGAACATTTTATCCTCATAAAAACGCCTAAGCAATAGTTATAGGGAAAATTAGACATGTTTGAAGGTAGCGCAAACTAGCAATGTTCTAGAATACTTTCTGATGTTTAGAGATCTCGAAATGCCAAACACTAAAACAAACGTTAATCAACCGTCCAGCAAAATAAGCACGGCTAAATTACAAATCAACTGAACAAAAGACAATCCAGCCGCCATGGAAATAACATATTCTCCAGTTATGTAATTATCAGCTTCAAAAATATAACCGTCAAGCTGATAATATTAGACAAAAGCACTTAAAATACAACATAATTTTATCGTTATGAAATTTATGATGTATAATATGAAATTGTTTTATCTTTGAATAAAATTTATAAAATAATGGTGAACAATGACAATAATTTAACGTGAGATAAAGGGATAATAAATTTATTGCCAAGAACGTGAGTTGGATATTTGTTTTAATAGTGTTTAACGCCCGTATTTACTACTGAGGCACCACAGGTGGTGGACACTGAAATGAAATAATAAATTGGGAAAGGATATTTTTATTTTAGAAAGGAAAGGAAACGTTCCAGGCCTAAGTTTTGGGTATCTCTCCTACATTTGCCATTTATAAGGACTGAGAAAACCTGAAAAAACCCTCTGTCACGAGGACGAATCTGGCGGGATTCGAACCCCAGACATCTCGCTCACGAGTCCACGCCTTGACGATCACGACCACCTGTAGGGATATAATATGTGTTGAATGAAAAGGAAAGCTACATTTTCCATGTGGAAATCCTAGCTGCAATAAGGCAAGTAATTCATTAAGATCGATGGTCTATTTTTTTCGTAAAACATGTAACAAATTGCCCGTGCAGGATTATTTTAATTTTGATACGACATTTTTAGCATACTAGGGTAAGATCTCATATATTGATACGGAATTTATATTTTACCGGCCACATATCTGATATACTATTTAAGTCGTGGCGGTACAAAAATGAGAGAATGAGTATTAACAGATAAAGAGAATATGTAGCGAAAATGGTGAAGGTAGTAGATACGCAAGTCGTGTTGCAGTTTTTACGCCCGTTTTTACTACTGAGGCACCATAGACTGTGGATATATGAAATTAAATGATAAATTGGCAAAGGATATTTTTTTTAAGAAAGGAAACGTTCCAGGCCTTAGTTTAGGGTACCTCTCCGGCATTTGCCATTTATGAGGAATGAGGAAAACCTGGAAAAAACCAGTCAGGGTGCACGTCCTGGCGGAAATCGAACCCCAGACCTCCCGCTCATGAGTCTGTGCGTTAACGACCTCGGCCACCTGTGGCGGTATTTTTATCCAGCATGCTAATATATTACACATTACTTATATAATAAATTTGCCTTAAATAAATGCTATATACTTTATCAAGGTATGCTGTGTTGATAACTTGCGTAAAAATCCTAAATATGGTTTCCTTCGGAATGGAAGTAAAGCCGTGGGTCCCGTGTCGGACATTTACAGCACGATAAACAACCTCAAGCCTGAAAGAAGAGGCCTCTGGGCAAAATTTATCGACCGTTTCACGCCCTTATTTGAATAGGACACTGATGACCTGAGCTTTAAAGAGTGTCCGTAAATAAGCAAAATAAAAAATGTACTGTGGTAATGGTCCAATTAAGAATAATAATGGTACAATGTATGGTACATGGTTATAAATTGTACCATTTTGTATCGTCACACATTTTGCATTATAGTTTTTGAACTATAATATTCTGCGTTTTCTCAGTTGGTACGGAGATGCTTAAAGCAAGGAGCTATTCTGAATTCCCAATCAAAGACTGCTAATACTTCGCAGATCCTGTGGCAGTCTGGAAATTGTTCAAAGTGGTACAAATTATGAGACCTTATCTTACTGTGGCATCACAGGCAGTGAGTATGGAAGTTACATGAGCTGCAACGGCAAGTTGCAAAAGCGGAAGGGAATCGTTCCAGATCCCACGTTTAGTATATATACTCGGTATTGACAACTTAGGGGAGGGGGAGAGGAAAAGGCAGTCAGGGAGGACGGTGGTGGCGGGGTTCGAACTGCAAACCGCTGTTTACGAGCCCATACCTAGGCGAATAGGTCACCCATGTTGTTTGCAACATACCGCTCCTGTGGTTTAGGGTACACATAATCTAATTCTTGCTGGAAGAGATGGCAATTTTCTCGAGGGGATAAAGGACCCTCTAATTCACTCGGAATGCGCCAAGGAAGAGAGGATATTGTGATGGGCAGTTCAGCAAACCGGGCGCAGGATCTCACTTCGTGATAAATCCTAAAACCACTTCACTTATTTCTTGTGAAAGAAACAGATGGCGTGCTCCGTACAAATTCCCTAGAAGTGTTCACATTTGAACCACAGGCTTTGAAATATTCTCCTCCCTTTCCAGATGGCGCTGTATTTCAATTCGTGTGACACAAAGACGTGGGTAGAGTAGAAATATCCTCCGTTGTGCAGTGTTGTAGCACCGTCTCTCGCCCATGCCCAGGTTCTTTCAAAGGTAGATACAATAACCAACCCGCCATCTGCCGTGCTACATCGGAGTCTATAGGACTGCAATTTAAACCTGCGCATATACGATGCGCACACTTGATTCATCGCTTTTTCTCTCTGAATAGCAAATGAACTGTAGTCGCGTGAGAATTTCATGTCGATGTGTTCGCAGAGAATGCACAAGGAACCTCACTTAGCGGAAAATGAGGAAGAAAGCTTACAATGAAAGGGGGAACAAAATAATAAGAGAGAATGAGCATTGTGTTGTATAGTATTTTATTTTATATTGCCATATTTTCCCGTTATTATTTTATAGGTAGAAATAAAAATAATAAAATGCATAAAAAGGAAGAAATAGAAGGAACAGAATTTATTTTGTGTTTATTAAAAATATGACTTTCTAGAAGCGTTTAATGGAATTAAATATCAAGCTAGAAATCATCCCGAACTGAGGACTACACTATAACCTTAATAACATGCTAAAGGACCAATATTTATATATAACCAGACAATTGTTTTAAAAATCACTGTATCACTTTAGGTTTGGTAATATATTAGACATATATTTTAAAAAATCATAGGTTTAAGACTGCATTATATACTACAAAGACTGCATTAAAAGTCGGTCTGGTTACCATACTTGCCTCCTAAACCTAAGATCGCGGGTTCGAATCTGGCCAGGACCGATGGATTTTTTCGGGGCATAAAAATCCTAAGTATGGCTTCCTTCGGAAGGGAAGTAAAGCCGTGGGTCTCGTGTCGTACATTCACGGCACTAAAAAGAACCTCAAGCCTGAAAGAGAGGCCTCTGAGCAAAATTTGTCGGCCATTTCACGCCCTGAGTTGAATAGGACGCTGATGACCTGAGATGTTAAAGAGCGTCCATAAATAAATCATTCAAAAAAAAAAAGATTAAAGAATACCATAAATTTTTGACATCATACCTTTACTACTAATTTTGATTATCTTTTTCCGCGTAATTCCCATTGAAAGCAATGCACTTATTCGCGCAACGATATGCTGAATATACTTTTGGTAAATCCTTCGAATCGCCTCTCCAATATTCATCACTGATTCTAATAATGGAAAATTCCTTTCACGAAGGCATTTCTTCAAATTAGGAGAAAGGGAAAAACTCACATGGCCTAAATCTGAGCAATAGAGAGAGTGAGGCACACACTTCTCATTGATTTTTGGGAGATATTCAACAACAAAAATTGCCATATGTGGCTGTGCATTATCGTGATGCAGCGTCCAGCTTGTTGCACGTAAATGTCGATTTTAGAACATCTTTACAGAGTACAGGTACGACATGCTAGTAAACCAAACTTTGAATATCGAAAAATTAGAGAGGTGAATAATTTTTTTAATACCGAATTTAATTTGTTTTCCTATCTGTCCAAAAAATATAGATTACCAAAATATGAGGGTAGGTGAATAAGTTTCCGGCCTAACCATTTTCTAGGTATGATAAAGACAAAAACTATATTTCCCTTTTAAATGGATACCCGTCATTGCAAAGCACTTCTCACTTCTTTCAATTAACATTTCAATCCCCCCCCCCCGCAATAGTCAGATGTCTTATCTGAAAAATGGGCATAAACAGCACCCATCATTTCTTCATCACACTTAAATTTCCATCCTCGAAGATCCTTCTTGAGTTTTGAGAAAAGGAAATAGTCACGGGGAGCTAGATCTGGACTGTAGTGTGGATGGTCGATCTTCTTGAGGCCACATTTCTTCACAACTTCCTTTGCAACAAGAACTACACAGGAGCGTTGTCGTGAAGAAGGCGCACACCACCATTTAGCTTTCCTGGCCCTTTCTCTTTGATAGAAGCACGCAGTTTGTGCAGTAGGCCAGCATAGTACTCCTCATTTACTATAGTGCTCCTCTCCTTGAAGTCAATGAAGAGTATTCCTTCACAGTCCCAAAATATTGTGGTCATAATCTTCTTGATTGACTGAGGGACCATGGCCTTTAGAGGCGGAGCTTCGCCAGGTTTACGCCAACCCATTGAATCTCTTTTGGACAAGGGATCCATAGTACAGGGCCATTGTTACAGGGGATGAAACTATGGTCCTCTACTGTGATCCCTTGTCCAAAAGAGAATCAATGGAGTGGCGTAAACCTGGTGAAACGCCGCCTCTAAAGGTCAAGGTCACTCAGCTAACCAAGAAGATCATGGCCACAATCTTTTGGGACTGTGAAGGAATACTCTTCATTGACTTCAAGGAGAGGAACACCACAGTAAACGGGGAGTACTATGCTGGCCTACTGCACAGACTACGTGCTTCCATCAAAGAGAAAAGGCGAGGAAAGCCGAGTGGTGGTGTGCGCTTTCTTCACGACAACGCGCCTGTGAACACAGCTCTTGTTGCAAAGGAAGATGTGAAGAAATGTGGCTTCAAGGAGATCGACCATTCACCCTACAGCCCAGATCTACCTCCGGGTGACTATTTTTTCCTCTGAAAACTCAAGAAGGACCTTCGAGGTAGAAAATTTAAGAGTGACGAAGAAATGATGGATGCTATTGCAATAAAGAATAAATATATTGAAAAATGAAATATACTTTTTGTCTTTATCATACCTAGAAATGGTTAGGCCAGAAACTTATTGAGCTACCCTCGTAATATGCAGATATGCATACTGGAAAGGGTAAAATGGCTGAATGAACGTTCATCTCTTATCAATCTACGTATTTGAAAATATTTTATGAAAACTTACTCCACCTGCGGTGCCTAGTAGTAAAAACGGGCGTTAAACACTACTCAAATAAACAAATTCTGAGAGTCTAACAGAATGAATTGTCTAATTTCAATTTGCAGCTAAAATAGTGCTATTAGAACTGCAGGAGTATGAGTACTGTGGAAAGAAGAAGAAATAACAATGGACCGCCCATAAAACTCTTGACAAATTGGATAAAACAGAAGCCTCTAAGCAACTGTGGGTGTGCACGCGAAACCTCCCTGATTTCGAATTCAATTGTAAGGTAAAAATTTGTCTTAGAGCTTTGAGGTTTGCGGTGTCATGAGGAGCAACTCAAAAAATTTTGCATCATTTTGTTGTAGGTGTTGAATAATTTGCAAAGAAGACAACAGCACAAGATTTCAGTCCAAAGAACTTACGAATGGGTATAAAGACAATTAACGCGTGGTTTGATAAGCTTTTAGCTACGGGGAGTTAACCGGCAGCCTGGCTCGAGCAAGAAACTCATGTCTGACGAAATCAGAGAGACCTTCGCTAGAAGCCCCAACAAAGTCACTTCACTGAACGTCACGAAAGCCTAACACTCCATGCTCAACAGTCAATACATACAAAGACTGTGTTTGTATGTCTATAGAGCTCAATTTGTTCAGGCGCTGAAGTTTAATGACCGAACAAAACGCCAAAATTCTGCTATTGAGATTCTGTACCAGATCTAACATTTGGAGATGTGGTTTTCAGCGACGAAGTAACCTTCTTAACAGGGAAGGTTAATCGCCACTATGTTTGTCCTTGGTATTTACACGTTGTTCACACTTCTTCATATAGACCAGACTTGATCCTAGATAAGGACTACTACACAAATGGAGACACGATTCAACCATTACCGACCGACTTGCATTCGAGGACAGGTTACAGGAGGAAAGGAAGACAGCACAAGTAAGTAGGCTCCGGATGATAGGAACCAATAGGAAAATCGAAGAATGATTAAAACTAATATAATACAAAACTGAACATTGGAACGTCCAAGAATGGTAGGGAAAAAAAAAAAAACAGAACAAAAGTTAAAGTGTGGAAAAAAGTAATCTAGAACGAACTGCATTCAAGCTAATATTTGTTATTCAATATATCGCCCAAAACACATACATGATATATATGCTACGATTTTTTTTTTTGATTGATTTATTTATGGACGCTCTTTAACATTACAGGTCATCAGCGTCCCATTCAACTCAGGGCGTGAAACGGCCGACAAATTTTGCTCAGAGGCCTCTCTTTCAGGCTTGAGGTTCTTTTTCGTGCCGTAAATGTACGACACGGGACCCACGACTTTACTTCCCTTCCGAAGGAAGCCATACTTAGGATTTTTACGCCCGGAAAAAATCCATCGCTCCTGGCCGGGATATGCTACGATGTTTAGCACTGCAAGCGTTTAGTAAAGATAAAATAGGTACAAAAGTTCTTAACTACTGTATTAAACAAAGAAAATATAATAAAGCAGCTAATGTCATTGCAGAATTACTAACCCAAAATACATAAATCCGGTGCTTAGAAATTGAAAAATAAGCTCTTGATGACTTTCACTTCAGCGTTGCTTGTTTCATTTGTAAAATCCCAAAATGAAAGGCACGAAATTGCCAATAGGACAAAATCAAATACACGTCACAAACTTACAACACATGTTCGTAGCGCAAGGCACAGGTGTGGATTTGAAATGCACCTGTCAATACCTTGCAGATGATTGGAAAGAAAACAAAGAACGGTATAAAACAAAAGCCTGTCGCGCTGTAATTCAATAACTGTATACCAAACCGACTCCAAAGGCAACAATACCCTATACCGTAATAGCCGCTAACAATATGGGAACGAAAAGAATGCATAATATTGCACGTAAAGTGAGTTTTAGAACAACAAAATACATTTCTCCCACTTTAGTGATGTAAAAGTTAATCTAGAGATAGTATAAATAATTGAAATATAATAGAGATAAAATTATTTTCAAAATAAACTTTAGATTTACGTATATTTAGACTCCAAGTAAAATCCTGTGTGTTATTTCTCTTCCCTTTAGTTGACGCTGAATTATTTTAAATGAAAAGCGTTTGTTACTCCCTTATGGTACATGTTGATACAATAATTTCTGTATTTGGAAATTATAAGATAATTTACATACTAAAGGGTCATAAATCTTCTCCCGATATCCCAGCAGTGGTTGTAATAATCACACCTTTGCATTTTGTTTCTGCTGATTTCCTTTAAAATTAAAACCCATTGTTCTGACATCCTTTCTATTCTGACCCTTTTATAGCTCTCCTTTCGTAGTAGCAATGGTTTGATTCTACATCCCTGAGTGCAAAGAGGGGAATTAGGCATCTTAAATAGCCTGCTGTAAAATATTATCCTCTTTCTCTATGATATCATAGCCCGTTATCGAGCCTTGATCTGCTACAGCGCCGCTGCATCCTCTACCTTCGTCTTGCGACACATTCTTCTGGCTTTTCTAGTGATCTCATCGGATGCAAAGCGGGGACACCCGTCAGTCGTATAATTTGCCTTGGATTCTTGTTTGCCCCTTTTCTACGGTATATACTTTTAATTATGTTTACATCCACATAGCAGCGTCTATAAATTTTGAATTTTGGTTGTCATTGTGTCAAAAACGTTTCTTAGTCGATAAAAGTTATACATGAAGTATTAAATTTTCTGTATTTCTCAATTAGTCGCAGTAAACACAAAACCAAATCTGATTACTCCTCTAAAGCCATTTTGAACTTCTAATAACATGCCTCTGAGAGTTCTGTTAGACAAATTTTTATTATTTTAGAATATATCTTATTCATGGTAACCAATTAGCTAATTCCATTTAAGTTATGGATGTTTTATTATTCTATTTTTAACCAAAGAATTAAATAAGGCTGTTCTCCATTCCTTGTGTAGCTACAACCAGATTGAAGTTGACAAAGAATTATGTAAATCGTTTAATCTTCTTTTTAATGTACTTTATGCTAAAATTCAGTTCGTCTATTTATTATATAAAGCTTACAAATGCTATATCACGTGACAGTCGCAAGGCCCCAACCTGGAGGATCAAGATAATTTCAGGTTCACCTTCCCTCAGAGGATTCTCTTTGCTCTGGCTAATGAGCTCTTTCCACCAACATGGGCGTTTTATTTCGCCAGTGCCCTGCATATTTTGTGGATATTCCTCCTCCCATCACCTGGGAAGGTGTCCGATATCCG
The DNA here is from genome assembly GCA_030762175.1 of Metallyticus violacea. Taxonomy (NCBI): domain Eukaryota; kingdom Metazoa; phylum Arthropoda; class Insecta; order Mantodea; family Metallyticidae; genus Metallyticus; species Metallyticus violacea. The sequence goes on from CM060844.1 coordinate 78,749,903, forward strand.
ATCATTAGTGAGTATAAACTTTATTCCATATAATCTCACAAGATTCAAATAATAGATGAAACTATAAAATATTATAAGAACAGAATAGACATATCATATAAATAAATTTTATGGTTTTTATATATCGATTAAAGACAAAATATGAATAAAACAGGAAAGTATAGAGAAAATTAATATCCTATTGATGGCCGGATATTGCAAAGACGATGGGCTAATTTTAATACGTTGCTGTTTGACGATAACGCATTATTTTCTGATTCAAATGACAATATGCTAAATGCAGTAAAGGGCATAACATAAAAATTTAAATATCTAAAAAACCAAGGATGTTTGACTTTAGAGGGAAAATAATTAAGGATGATAAAACATCTAATAGAACAATAATTATGAGGTTTAGCATAAAATATAAATAAATCAAGGAATCTCATTTTATAAAATTTATAACGTAGTTTTAAGTTTTTATAAGCTGTTGCTAACACTGTAGGGAAACTGGAGAGACGGCTAGCGATATATGTGGGTAGAGGGGGCTTTATCTGCCAAGTAAAACATTAGGCACTGCATGTGTATCATCTGTTCAAATACCCATGAGGGTCTGTTCTCATTGCGCTAATGAAAGCAGAATATTAATAGTGAACGGGTGGACGTTTAGTTAAGTGTTAGTGTATAGTGTTACATATTGTCTAGTAATTATATATACATATAAATAATGGATGTACACAACAACGAAAGAAAGAACAAATTAAACATAGTAAAGCTGGAGGAATTGAGAATATTGATAGCTGTGTGTGATGAGTTAGGACAATAAAATTTACATTAAAACAATTAAACTTAACGTGTATCCCGCTAAACCGGTGTTCCAGTGGGAACAAGTACCGGAATAAGAAGACGAGGGTTGAAGTCGGCGAGTCTTCTCTGGTTCTCCAGGAAATAGACCGGAGCCTCAAAAGTGAATTTTATTTAGTGAGAAAGGACATCCAAAAATTTTTATATAATATTGGAACTAGAAAGAGTTGCGTTTCCTTAAGGGTTTCACTCTCTGAGATGAGTTCTTAAAGAAATGAACTACACATGGAAAAAGTGTCAAAATTAAAGAAAATAATTGAAAAGCCAAACATATATCTAATGACGCTGTACATGAAAGCAATGGTGGGAACAAAATGATCGGAGTGAATTTTCGGTCAAAGGACGGAATATACCAGTCGATATTCCTCGCTACTGGCGACATATTCTCCGGCTAAGCCCCCACACGCCGTATCCAGTGGTGTAAATGTGGGAGTGAAGTCACCCACCGTTCCTTCAACCGTCCCAAAGAGTCAAATTAATTAAACTATTTTAGGGGGAGGTGAGAACGACCTCCCACTTAAAGTGTGTCATTATCCATGGTGTTCTTCCCAAAGATGCCTTTTTACTAGCTGTACCCGTTCGGCTTTCTGTTCTTGCATGGGGCAGCATGGTATATCCATTGTGCACACGCTTTATGGTACTGCAGGTTTTGATGTAGAATTGCAAGGACACCCAAATGCCTGATATTCGTCAGATGAGGACGACCTCTCCTCACGCGCCTGTTGGCTTGAACACATTCATTTACCATTTCATTTCATCTACAAGAATCGTTCGCACAGAACAGAATCGTGCAGGCCACACTCTAAATTTTGACTCAGAGTGTTTTCCTCATTCGGCGGTGAAATTCGGCTGCAGAATGCCCTTACATTGTCAAAAATGAATGAGCGTTACTACTGGGATTGTTGATTTATCCTTACATGGAGAATGCCATGCAGGCTGCAGTGCCGAACGGTAGCGAAAACTACCGAATGCTTACGATTTTAGTAGTAGCTATTTTAAGTCAATAATTTCCACTTTGAGCATGAAGCCCTGATAGCTCAGTGAGATAGAGCACCGTGCTACTGATGTAAACGGTTCGATTATTCGTGGATAAGTATTTTTTTCTCACAATAAATGATAGAATTTTTTTAATTTTTATAATTTTCTACTCGATTCTTAATCCAATAAATTCTACTTTTTCAGGTTAGGTTATGTCTCTTTCAGTTTAAAAAATATATTAATAGAACATAAAAAATATTACTACATTATAACCTTTTTTCTGCAGTATTCTTAATTCAATACATTTTATTTTTTCATACGTTAGACTAGGTTAGATTAGTTGAATTTTGACAAAAAAAAAAAAAACATAAAAAATAATATTAACCGAAAATAACCTCTTTTTTGTTTTAAATTTGAAATTTTCTGCATTATTCTTCATCGAATAAATGCTACTTTTGTTTTTATTTCAGTTTAAGTTTAACAAAAAGATTAAACAAAATTATGTTAGTTCATAATAGCAGCATTCCATACGAAACGACCGCCACGGGTGGCAGAGGTCGTTAAGGCGCGGACTTGTGAGCGGGAAGTCTAGGGTTCGAATCCGTCATACCGTCCTCCCTGACTGAGGTTTTTTCCAAGTTTTCTCAGTCCTCATAACTGGCAAATGCCGGAGAGGTACCCTAAAACTTAGGACTGGGACGTTTCCTTCCTTTAAAAAAAATTATCGTTTCATTTCATGTATCATCAGTGTCACCGCCTGTGATGCTTCAGTAGTAAAAACGGGCATTAAACACAAATCTAATCATACATTGCTGCTGTCCGGAACGATAGCGGTCGACTTTTTTCACTACGGTTCGGATTGCCGCCTGCTTTGCCTTCTCCGTGTAAAAGGGCAGGTGGACTGCTGCGCATTTTGCTTTTGCTGCTAACAACGTACGATCATTTTTATTTGACTGTCCCTTGTATTTATATACTTGACTAAACGTCAGTAGCAGTCTAAAACAGAACTCTTTTTTTGCTATCGTGATTATAATATAACATTTCTCATTTTCAAATTTTCCAGCATGCAAAATAGTACCTATAGACATTCCGTTTTTGTGCTTTCAGAAAAAGGCGTTCCTAAAGAAAACCTATAAAGACGCACAATAAAAACGTCTTCAATAATGGGGTCAACTAAGTTGTTCATATAAATAGGAAGAAGAAAATAAATCTTCTGTAATAGACTGCGGGAATATCTGTTTTCAACGCATCTGAAATAGAAAGTAAAAAATTCATATTCATGCCATATTTCTATTTTTTCCCAGACAACAGAACAAGTATTTCGTTCCCAGCGCTTGGGGGCGGTGAGGAAGTTGGTATAATTTCCTCATCGTATTATCATTCCATTTTTAATGGACAAAAGGTTCCCCATCTCTGGGTAAAATATAAAAATATATGTCCATCCGGGGAATTCAAAGCATTAAAAAAAATGCGTTTCCTAGAATGTGTTTCCTAATTGAAAACGGCCAGTTTGTTTAACCGGCCCGCTTTAAACTCCAGTTCCATTTCCTTCGTTAATATTCATGCCGTGAGCGTCACCTACACAATTGGTTGCTGTTAAAGGATCCTTAATACATTTCGGTTTTCTCTCTAACAGCTGTTTAACAATGCCTTATAATGAGCGTGCTTAAATAGTAAGGCGGTAATGGGGAAAAGGCAGTACGTCTACTTTCCTCTTCTCTGTTTTTTTTCTTTTCTTTTCTTTCTTTTTTTTTCATTCTCTTCTCTTTATCTAAGCCTCAGTTTTTTTTTAATTAAATAATTCACCTCGCCGGTTACTGACCTTCAGATGGAAGCAAAACATTACGCTAAACTGTATTGCATATTGTTGAAGTGTTCTAACCGTCATAACAATTGGAAAAGTGAAACAGCGTGAAAGGGTTCTTTAGGTCAATACATTCAAAGATATGCTGACAACGAATGGCTAAATTCTTTTCTGTAAAGTATATTGGAAAAGAGTATAGTTTGAAATCAGCGTTCTAAAGTGGTGCAACGTTTAATTGGGCATAGACTTAACCAGTTAATGAACTCAAAACTAAAAAACTTCCTATCATGTCTAAATAAAAATAAAGGTTTCAAGTTATGCATAAAATGTCACATAAATTAAAACATGACAAGCTAGTGACACAACTTACACTGTCAAAATGCAAGTTATTGTTTCGTGATAATGGTTTAAGTTTAGTTTAGCATTCATTAGTTTTCTCAATGATTCATTTTCTCATTTTCTCAATGACTAGCAAATACTGAAAGGTAACTGCTATAGATGAATTGTTATTTTCAAGTAGTTTTGAAGGCCTGCACTGTTAAATGATGCTTTTGTACGAGGCCCATCCAGAAAGTAAGGTTACAACATTTATATAGGATCCAAAAATGCTTGTATTTAATTGAAATTCAAAGGCTATTTCACAAACATATTAAACTATTTTTCAACGTAATCGCCGTCGAGATCGATACATTTCTGTAGTCGAGGCACCAGGTTTTGTATGCCAGTATCATAGATCTCCGCCGCCAGCTCTTTCAGCCGCATCTTCAGTTTCCTCGATCTCCTGATAGTTGGAAAAACGTTTCACACCCAAAAACTCCTTTAGATTAGTGAAAAGTGATTGTCCGAAGGCGCTAAGTCCGGTAGATAGGGGTGGGGTAAGAATATCCCATCCAAACGATGTCAGCAGCTTCTGTGAAACTCGCGCGGTATGGGGCTATGCGTTGTCAACCTGGAGGCTGACTCCCTGGGTCAGCATTCCGTTTCTGCGTTTGTGAGTGGCTCTGCAGAGTTTTTTAGGGTATTGCAGTAAGCCTCTGCATTAATGATAGTTCCTTTAGGCATAATATCCACCAAAAGGACCCCCTTAAGGTCCAGAAAAACAGATGTCATGACTTTTCCGGCTGAAGGAGGAATCTTGAGCTTTTTGGTGGTTGGAGAAGATAAGTGACACTACTGAAGTGATTGTATTTTAGATTCTGGGGTGTGTAACACACTCACGTCTCATCCCCCGTCACGATAGAGTCCAGCAAAGCTTCTCTTTCTGTGCAAAACGATTCAAAAATTCGCGCGCAGCGGTCACGCGTTTTTGACGGTGCTCCAGTGTGGGCATTCAGGGCACCCATCTCGCACACAACTTCTTGTAACCAAGTTTTTGCCACACAATATCACCAAGCAGACTTGAGAAATGTCAGGAAATTCTTTATGAAGGTCGTCAAGCGTCTGTGTGGTCATTTCGCACTTGTTCTTCAATTTTTTGCACAAGTTCGTCAGAAATCACTGATGGTCTCCCACTCCTTGGCTCGTTGTGAGTATCAGTACGGCTTTATCTTAACAACTTAACCCACTTCGTGACATGCTGTCTACTCTTTATATCACTATCATAAACTTCCACGGGTTTCCGATGGATATTCGCAGCAGTTTGTTCACACGCGATCTCTGCGCCAAATTCCATACAAAAAAAAATCCCTGGCATCAGGAGAGCCCTTGTAACCTTACTTTCTGGATGGCTCCCGTATCATGAATGCTATTATTAATTGTCATTTGGAAAAGCTTTTTTTTTCAGAACAATTAAAACACAAAACGCTCAATAATCTTATCTTTATAATCCCATTTGAATGCACAAGCTCATAAGTTCCATTAAAAATAGGTGACTTTGGATAAATAAGCCCATCAATTAAAAAGACAAACTATAAGGATACTTTATATACTAATTTAATTTTATTCTGCTCTATTTTTTGTTTCCTTAATCATGAAAATACTTCGCGGTATTAAGGATACTAAAGTCATTTGACTCTTGAAGATGAAGTACCTAGTTCTGACAAGCATGTAAAGATTTCTAGACAATGTTAAGGAAAAAAGCTTAAAGCCATAAATAGAAAACATAATTTTAATAAAGAAAACATATAATTATGAAAGTTTATCATATCAAAAGAGTATTACTGACATATTTTTCGAAATACCAACCTCTCTAGATATTTCTTTGAAGGACTTCATCTCTTTGTAGCTTAACCACAACAGATTTGAACCGAGTGTTGAAAGAGCAGTTAGATCTGTGCTGGATTAAGTCTCTACTCTCACATTTGAGAACACAAGCAGAATCTGTGATGAAAAGATACTTTGATCTTGGGGAATCTGGATGACAAAGCTCTTAGGAGTCGACGATCTTCATTGTACTCTTAAGATCCCTCTCTCTCTTAAAGCATTCCCTCTGGGCTATCTCCTTGTGCCGAACACGGCTGAGTAAGGACATTCGAAGGGAAATTCGCAATTGTCATAGAGACCAGCACCCCAAGAGAAATGAATGCACTTGTCCGTGCAATCCTATGGCATACTTTGCTCTGCTTAGCTCATTGTTTCGTTTTCCTTTCCGTTTCTTATATTTGATTTGTTACATGTTTCATACTTTTATAATCGCCCTCCTCTAACCTTCTCTTGACTTTTATCATCTCTAATTTTTTTCTCCTAGTTTTATCTCCCAATGTGCTTTCCTATACTTCACAATTAATTTTTGCTCTCTCTTCTTTAGTCCCTCCCCATTTTATTCCCCCTCTCGTTTTTTTTCCCTTTGTTTTTCATTACACATTTTCCATATATTTTTCAGCTTCTGTTGGAATTTTATATTTTTCATTTTCGCCTTTTTCCTGATTTAACATTCCTTACTTGTGCTATATTTTTAATTTTTCTCCCATAGCACCTGTTGTGCCTCCCTAGTTTTCCTCTTTAAGCTATTCTGTACTATTGGTCTCTCATTTTTATTTCTGTTTCTTGCTTTTCTTTCTTACCTCCTTTATCATTTCCTATATTGCATATTTTTTCAGGTAATAATTTCCATATATTTCACAGTCTACGATTGCTTTTTTTCCAATTTCTACTTTCACTTTTTCTCTGTAGACTTTACACTTTGTCTGATTTTTGTTCTGTTTTTGTTTCTATTTTTTTTTTCTATTTTTGGTTTTTCTCTGTCGCACATGTCTTAGATTTTTTTTATTTTTATGCATTTTCTCTTATTCGTATTTTTATATGTTTCTTCTCTTTATTAGTATTATCATTCAATTATTTTTCACATATTTCAGAGTTTCTATTGACTTTTCACCTCTTAATTTTTACTTCTCTATCCAGACGTTCTTTCCCTTTTTGATGGTTTTTATTATTTCGCATTTATTTGTTCTATATTTGCAAGTACTACATTCTTTTTTCCATTTAACTGTCTCCCTTACTTGATCTTTAAAGCTATTGTGTTCTATTAGTCGCTTGTAAAAAAACCGGGGATTCGAATCGACGAAACTTCACTAAAATTCTGTTATAGGCGATTTAATTATCTTGAATTAAATAGTGATATTAAGTTTTATTGGAAACCCCGCAGTTGACTGATTGCTACTTATGAAGTTAAATGCCACAATGTAGAGGAGTTCGTTAGGGATGTATTCTATCTCCGTTATTGTTTAAAAGAGGAAATGAATGCCACTGAATTATATCTGCACAATCTAACAAGAGATGGATTGCAGAAAGGTATTCACATCCTAGAAGAGTATTGCCTGAAATGGGGTATGGTAAGCATTGTTAACAAAACCAAAACAATGAATTTTAAAAATGGCTACTTGTATGACAGGGATGAAAAATAACTACAGTGGACAAGTAATACAAAATGTAAAAACTTTGTTATTTAGAAGTAATCATTAATATGAGTGTGAAATAGAATAATCGCTTATCTGTTGTTAATTATAAAGCACGAGTTACTACGTGTTCTGACAGATATGCCAGTTAGATACACCAGAGAGGATGTACAATGCTATTATTAAGTCTATTCTTTTAAATGGGGATGGAACAGAGCTGAAAATGTACATAAAAATTTTAGAAAAGATTCTCTTTGAAGATACGGTTAATAGTAAAACAAGGGCGGTGAAATACTGGCTTATACTAATGCAGGGAGACTAGTCCACACTTCGCGCTAAATGCTATAGACACCAGATGCAAAATATAACACTAACGTTTTTGAGCTACAGAGGTGGAAAAAGCACTCAAGAGGAATTGGTCCGGTTTCAATTTGGCAACGAAGTAATGAAAATAATAAAAACGTATGGAAGAAGTTGAAACAAGGCTAGAGGGTGTCAGCAGGCAGGAAATGGAAGCAGAAGCCTCCTTGAGCCTTTCAAGTGAAATTAAATTGAGGTAAAGAGGTATATATGCTCCTTCTAATGAGAAAGCCTAGCTCAGGAACTATGGACTACTTTAGGGGAATGTAGTCAATACAGAATGTACCCAGTGGTAGCACCTGAGAAAAACGCTGTTTCCTGAAGACTTTTTAAAGGCAATTAGAGGACGCTTGGCATGAAGGGACGTGTTTGCGAACGACACTAATTGCTTGAATATTGACATTTTCATAACCAAAGTGGGCGAAGTTAGAAGAAATTTGTCTGATTAGAATGCACTAACTAGTGTGATTATTACAACACGGATTCTTTGGTTTCAAACTATTTTGTTCCTGCTAGCTCACTGAGATATTTTAACATAATTATCCGTTTCCTTATCATGGAAGTCGCATGGTTGAATCTTATTAAACCTAAAAATGTGTTAGGACGTTAAAACCGAAAAACGAATTGTTTAAAAGCATTAAATTAAATTTAATAAGATTTGTAATAGTGTTTACCACTAAAAGATGCAATGGAAATTATTCCCACAATATCAAAGAAATAAATACCAGGGCCACTGGGTGAGCCTGTTCTTTGAAGCTCACCAACTTTCTGGAGCGGTTTGCAGCAATGAAAAAATTCTTCAAATTGAAAAAAATTCAGATGATTTACCGAGGGAACCGACAGCAGTGGCTTCATTAAATTTGCACCGATGACTTCATGCTGTGTCGAGAGAACACTTTCTTACTATAAAAGTGTTTCAAAAGACAACCGAAAATTTTTCACGATAGAAAACATAACAACATATTTCAGAGTGCAGTACAACAGTAACCCAAATAACTGAAAAATATTCTAAATGAGTTAATTTAATTGTAAAATGTTCTAGTTATGTTTAGTGCTTTACAACTTGAATTAAAACAAACTTTTTAAAAATTCAGTATCCTAACATTATAAAGACTTGGACATTTTAAGTGCTTATACAGTTTTGGGTTTCAGAACAATGGAAAATACATGCAAAATTTAATGAATAAAATTCACATTATCGTATATTTGTTTCAATTATTTATTTAGTTTAGTTAAGAGAACATTGAAACACCTATTCTAAAACTTTTTAACATTTTAAAAACTAAAAAAAAAATCTTTTTTTAACATATTAAAAAACTAATTCAGGGTTTATACAAACCTAAAAAATCGGACCCTAGTTATTATAAACAATGTGTATTTCCATTCATATATCTATAAATATCGTTCTCATTTTTACGTTTATTTAATCAATTTATTAATACGTTTTTATTTGTGTATTGATTCCTCTTTCTAATTGTGTATCACATTTAAGCATGTACAGTCTACAAACCATACATAAAATATATTTGTAGTATGTAGATAGAATGTTACAATAATAAAGATACTACTACCACTACCCCTACTATATCATCTACTCCATCTCGAGAGGCGATGACTTCTAGTAAGCAACTACGAAGTTTGACAGAAAAACCAATACTATCATCGTTAGCCTCTCTTTCTTTGCTTTTTTTCTTCTTTTTTTCTCTCCTTCCTCCGTTCTCTCCTTTCTCTCTCTATCCTTCTCTGTTGCCTGCTTCCTTTTATTTTTCATGTAATTTATATATCCCTTAAAACCGATTTATTTATCATTAGGTCTTTTGGATTCTACTGTACTTTCCCTAATTTCTTTTAGGTTTTTCTTTTTCCTCTCCTTAGGCAAGTGTGCAGAGGATGAAGGGAACGAGATTTCCGACGCTAGCAACTGAGGACGGGAACCTAATTCTCTTTGGATCTTATTAAGAGCTGAGATTATTATCCGAGGTTGCCCTTTTCAAATTGAAGCCAAATGCTGCGTAATCATATTGCTCATGATCTGGCAGCATTCAAAGGAATAATCTCTCAAAGATACTGACCGGCAACTGGACACATAACAATTAACAAAGTAATTATTAGCACAGATTAAACCTTTCTACACCTTTTATCGTTGTGCGTATAGTTCCGACACAAAATTATACGTGCGAATATGAAAACATAAAAATATTAATGTCAAATTGTATTGTAATAAAATTGATATTTAAATTAAAACGAAAATTAAACAAATAAAACATAAGGTGTACTTACATTGAGTTTATGTTATTGTTGAAAGGTATCTTCCCCATAATTAAGTACTCAGCAATCACACGGCAAAAAATCCCTACGTTACAATTTAAAACTTCCATTTTAATATAATAATATAAATTTATATATTACATAAAACGCCTCTTATACACTATTTGCTTTTTCTTTAAATTAAAAAACTTAGGATAGGCCTTGGAGAGTGAAAAACACTGAAGAAACGTTAACAGAAAATGACAGTTTAAAAACAATATTTAACACGATTCGAACTTTCCCTCACTCTCTTCAGTGATTTGGATAAATTAACAAATAATAAATACTTTATTTAATTATTTTTTCTCTAAATGCAGCAAAAATGTTATGTATATTATTTGTATTTTATTGTGTATTCTAAATATATTATTACTATTATTATTTCTATTATAATTACTATTATTATTACTGCCGTAAGAGTGACATTTTAAAATTTTTTCTGTCATCTAATAGTCACAAATAATCTGAAAATCTAATTCGAATTGATTGATGTCTAAAAAAAATCACTTAGTCAGATAGCGCGTGCATTTTGTACTAAACAATAAGTCTCCTATAAGTGTCTTAAAAACGTTTCTGCAATGATAGTGCATTTTTATCAGAGAAACCACAAATACAAAACTAGTTAAAATAATATCCCATTTTACTGAGAATATCACTAGATTTTGTAGACCATTCTTCAAAAAAATGCATGGGTAAAAAACGGTAGAATAATCTCTCCATCATCACCCTTCTCACCTCAATTTCTCCAGCTAATACGAACAAGCCAGCCATATATATCCATGGGCTTACTATTCTGAATAGAAATAAAAACACAAATAAACAAAAATAAATAAAGGATTTGTGAACATTTTATTTTACAGATGCAATCAATAGGCTACTCTATATAGAGTATTTTCGACTGAGCAAGACAGGTATTGGGCCAAAATCACGCCTTCGCCCATCGTAGTTAAGTCAATTTCCGTGATTATGACGACACGTAGAGTAGCAGTTCGCTGTTATTTCTGTGTTGCTAAAACCAAGATCACAAGTGTTTTTGTTGATAACATTGAAATACAAATATTGGAAATTACTGCAATATACTTCTCACATCTTTGAATTAACATTTCAACCCCCTCTAAAAAGTAGTAAGAAATCTTGTCCGCAAAATGGGTATAAACAGCATCTATCACTTCGTCGTCCTTAAATGTCCTTCCTCAAAGGTCCTTCTTGAGTTTTGAGAACAGGAAATAGTTACTGGGAGCTAGATCATGGCTGTAGGGGGGATGGTCAATCTCCTTGAAGTCACATTTCTTCGCAGCTTCCTTTGCAACAAGAGCTGTACGCACAGGCGCGTTGTTGTAAAGATGGTGCACACGACCACTCAGCTTTCCTCGCCTTTTCTCTTTGATGCAAGTACGTAGTCTGTGGAGTAGGCCAGCACAATACTCCCCATTTACTGTGGTGTTCCTCTCCTTGAAGTCAATGAAGAGTATTCCTTCACAGTCCAGAAAGATTGTGGCCATGGTCTTCTTGGTTGACTGAGTGACCTTGACCTTTAGAGGTGGAGCTTCGCCAGGTTTACGACGATTCATTGATTCTCTTTTGGACAAGAGATAATAGTAGAGGACCGTAGTTATCTCCTGTAACAATAGTTTGCAGAACTGCTCTCTCGTTGCAACGGCAGAGCTCCAAAAATGCCTGACAACAGATAACTGCTTTTGGACTGAGAAAAGAAGTCTAGGCACCCATCTTGCACTAACCTTATTCATGTTTAAATGTTCGTGATGATGTTTTCAGGAGTGAGCTCCTCCAAGAGCCTACCTGCACGCTCTTCGTCTTCAATGCTTTCTCGACCCATTAAAACTTTTGGCCCTTTATTTTACATAGAATATGAGGGGGATGCTTTCCCATATACATCGTCCAATTGCTGTTTATTTCATTTGCAGTAAGTTTTTCTTTAGTGAAGAAATTAATAAAAATCTATATTCCAATTTGAACATGTCACAATCTTCTACACATAGCCTTCTTTATGTAACTATATATGAACAATTGAACACAATGGAGCGGAAGTTACAGGTGCAACTATTTACTTATGAGATAAGGGTTTTGTGAAGGCGACAATCGTTATCGGCGAGGAAGGAAACTTAAGGACCTACCGTCGTATTGTGAGTGAATGTAAATTTCTTATCAGAAATATGTGATTGCAGATGAAAACCGTTTCGAAGACCTCTTGTAACACAAGTTTGGTATCATTATGGAATAAAATTAATATTTTGTGCCCTGATTTCTAATGTCAACCCGCTTGTCAGCCAGGCATTGAAGTTCCGCAATCGGGAGGCAGAGGGCAGCAGCATAATCGATTTGTAATGCTTGCATCGAAGACTGGCGGGCTGCATTACGCTGAATGACGAAGGTGAAGATGAGGACGAGATTGTAGAGCAATAGTGGAATGAATGGCGGGGGACACTGGAGAATCCCGAAGAAAACCTGCCAGGTACCGTTCCGTTCGCCACAAATTCCACTTAAGGCTGCTGGTATTAGCTCCAGCTATCTCGGCAAGCAAAACGGAGCCAAGAATAGCGTGTCGTTGACCTCGCTCGGCTTGCGTTCAGCTGCAGTGGTAGGCCAAAAACTATTATATAGAGCAAACTGAATATAGCTAAATACTAATCCTATTGCATGAACTTTATGTAAGCTTATAAATATTTGTTGCCATTATGTTATCAGAATTTAACTTTTTCTGCCCTTACGAGGGTAGGTGCAAGTTTTCACCGATAAGGATTATCGCCTTCACAAAGCCCTTATCGGGTGTCATACCTTTCCTGTTAAGTACATAACAGCACCTTTAACTTCCGCTCCGCTGTGTTTAGTTGTACAGACATACTTGATAAAGAAGGCTATGTGTATTTAGATTTCCATGCTACCTCAGAGCTCTACAAACAGAGCAGCTGTTTTCAGATTGACTGATTTCTTAAGTTAAAGTTAGACGTAGATGCAACACATCTAGCTTCTACGTTTAAGTTTACGTTACGTTTAATTTTCATTGTGAACGAGGCCTAAGTGTCTCACCCTACACCGGGTGTATTAAAAAAAAATACTTTGAAAAATTATTTCAATAAAATAATTGCGCATATTTCATGGGTCTTTCAATTTTTCAAATACGGAATTATTAAGACAAGGCATATTGAAAGACAGGCTGGTCAGCATATTTTGTTTTTTTCACATTCTTCCTTAATCGCTTCGTTTTTGCCACAATTCAGCATGTTTTATTTTGTATAAATCATAATTTTAAACCGGGGTTCGATGTGCGGGGTTGAACAAGTGTGGTCTTGGCATCCTGTTAACTAGTTTGGTATAAGGGGAAGAGACAGCAGCAAAGAGTGTACACTTGAACATAACACAGTTGTTGATAGTTCAGTTATAATTCACTTTTGTACATGCGAAGTCATGGCAACATTCATTGAATAATTATATAAATAATATTGTTTTATTTTTATTGTATTTTCTAAATTATTAAATAATTTTTTTTTTTTTCGCTTTTACTGAATGGTTAATTTTCTGTCACTGACAGTTCAACTAAAACGTATTAAGACTAAAATGTCTTTAAGAACGTAAAGTAAGTGTTGAAGTGTATAATTTTTATTTTCTTTAGCTCTTTTATTCAAAACTAAAAGAGTTGTTAGTCCTTTTCAATAAAGTTTGAAACTTTTGCTGCAAAGATACGAAAGAACTTTCTTAGAAAATATCAAACCTTACAATTCCCTAAATGTAATTCGTTCTAAGTAATTGGTTCGCTTTCGAACATTCCAGTAGAAGAGGAAAGTGCCGTTGCCAAATGTCACTTTTTAAACAACTTTTTCTGCAAATCGATGAAAGATCGAAGAAAAGTGTTCATAGCCTTTTCCCTTGTCCTCACCGAAATATCTTTAGGTTCAAAGGATGATATCTATATCACTTTCACACTGTATATGAAGTTATTCTTTGTTTCAAAATATATTATGATTTGGTTCAAGTCTGTTCAACGCCACTATACTGGAAAAAAGTATTTTTTATTTATTTATTTATTTATTTATTTGCCAACTTCTATCCATTCTTCTCTCAATCTCGACTTTCTGCGCTCTTCGTTGCAGGATTATGTCAACTCTCTGTTGTTAAGAGGTAAAATTGGCTTTGGGACAAAGGCAGGAAGTATAGGTATTAAAATAAATGTTATAAAAATAACATGTTTTGAGCACTGGTTTTCAAAATGTCTATTAATATACACGATTCATATTTTAAACCATTTTCGTTTTTACATTTATACATTTGTGTACCTCATGAGCGTCATTTCTTATAGGCAAAAGTCAGAGGAATTCTTGGCAGCGATAATTTCTGTTATCGTCATATATAAAATTTGTGTAGAAAAATGTTTTAAATATTTCATAAAAAGAAACTTTGATATCGCCTATATTCTGATAAGCAGTTAAATTTTATAGGTAAACTATTTTAATTCTATCGTTAAGATATATATCCTAAATATATGCAATAAATTTATAACGTTCATTTATCTGTTGACCCACAGCTCTACAAATGATAGGCTTTGTTTTTGTTTACAAAACCCATGCACCCATGCATGCCCAAGAGTAAATGCTTTTACATAATGTAAATAGTAATAATTATAAAAATATACATAGCTTATAGTAGCAAACTGAGGCATTTTATGTATTGCTAAAATGTATTCATGGCTACCTGGACGTTTGACTCTATGACAATAGGGTAAAGTTTGCCTTTTGTCACCTTTTGTGCTTTTTCTGCTGGTAATGGCTAAAGCGATGGTCTCTCTACTGTAACAAAGCTAAATGCATGCAGGTGGCCCAAAATAGATTCTTTTATATCTCAGTTGCTGAAGATGCTTCAAAATTCGTTGAAGGTAGGAGGGGAAACAGGTGCCGGCGATGAAATCGTTACATCGTATAATGAGGAACTCTCCAATAAAGTGTCAGAAAGTTGATAAATTTAAAATAAGCGCATTTGGGAGCCCAAGAGCTCACCAGTAATATTTAAATATTTCAAAGGCTCAGGAAGCCATGGGCGCCATGCTGTGAACCCTCGTGAGTTTTTGTAACCATGTGGAGACGATTTGGATTTCATATATAAGGAGAAAAAATCTAACAAAAAGCATGCTATTTACCAGATGACAGCCGCAGTTGAGATCAGGAAGTTGACAGTACAACGTTTTTACCAGGCAGCAGACGAGAGGCACACAGGTGCAGCATATATAGCATGCGTTATTAAAGTCATACAGATAACGAACCAGGCGACCAATAACTAAGTTTAATGTGATTAAATTCTTCAATGCGTTCAAAGGAAGCAAGGTTGTCTGATTTAAACTACCTCCTTCCATCTCCGTTTTCCCGCGACCAATAAAACACGAAAGGCGATTTCCGGCCCCTGAACGACGCGGGGTATGAAGTGGGACCCTCGGTCCAACAAGAACATAAGCATATAAAAACCGAATCAACATAAAAAGTATATATATTTTTTATTGAATTCTTTCTTGAACTTCTCGGTCCTGGTGGTGTAGTGGTAACCATACTTGCCTCCTAAACCCAAGATCACGGGTTCGAACCCGGCCAGGACCGATGGATTTTTCCGGGGCGTAAAAATCCTAAGTATGGCTTCCTTCGGAAGGGAAGTAAAGCCGTGGGTCCCGTGCCGTACATTTACGGCACGAAAAAGAACCTCAAGCCTAAAAGAGAGGCCTCTGAGCAAAATTTGTCGGCCGTTTCACGCCCCGAGTTGAATGGGACGCTGATGACCTGAAATGTTTAAGAGCGTCCGTAAATAAATCAATCCATCAACAATTTCTTGAACTTGAAGGGTTACTTTACTATCGAGGATTTTGCTGTGATTATAGGTCCTTTTATTTTCTTTATGGAAATATTACTTTTATAAATATTACAATGTTGAATTGTTAACAGAGCGCGCGGTCCTTTAAGTATTGGAAAGAAAAAAAAACACAAAAATATACGTATTTCAGCGAAAGAGCGCGTCTTCAATGTCCATTCGTTCATGGCGCCTCTGCAAAAAGTTTCTGCCACAATTCTCAACGTCAGCATTTTCATGAGTGAAATTATGAAATAAAAATGGGTACTTTTTATATATGAACAACATCAGCACTTATTTTGCTAAACGTGTGTTTAAGAAGGTTCCACGCTTTTATTTCATAAATGCGGTATTAAAGATGTGTTCACTGTTTAGCTCCACTATTCCTGCATATATTTGATTACAAAAAAGTGATTTAATTCATTAGATCAGAAGATCGCTCATGGAAGTTGCCGCCTTAGAGCTCAAACTATTGAAAAATGGGAGGGCGAATATACTTTGCAAACAATTTGCTTGTTTACTATTACTAATCTTATGGAATAGAAAACCTCCCAATAATAAATGCTTCTTCGCTCCTAAAGCGTGTAAACAGCATCTGGCAGCTCACGGCTGTGCCGTAATTGACGATTACCTGTTGTTGAAGATATGACATATTTACTATTCTAAAATAATGTAAGAAGCTTTAAAAACATTTCTTAAGGTGTTTAAAGGGGATAGTATAACACCCGGCTAACCAAAGTCGGTCAATGCTCCCGTATGCATATAGTCAGACTGCGATAAACGCTTTAAATTGGAGGAATTATTCCTAAAATGGTGAAAAGCATTTTAAAAACTACTTAAAGTCGGTTACTGTCTTAAAATAAACAGATATCTTATCCGAAAAATACAACGTGAGTACATATAAACCCACGAAAACGTTTGCTAAAACAATGACACTGTTAATACTTTGCATTTGAACAAATCTTTCGAAAAATTAGCATATAATAAATAAGCCTGCACAATGTAAAAACTGAATAAAAAATGTTCAGAAGGGTCGATTTGATTTGGACAACATTATTTCCTATTCTATAATATTTGCTATAAGCTGACAGCTTAAAAGTTCAAATTAGCTCATGAATTAGGACAGGGGCACGTATATCTTTGACTCCGAAAATAATTTCACACTAAGTTATTAATATTATGAGTTCACAAATTTATTTATATCTCAATTCAAATTCTTAGAATAAGTCTTAACGGTACATATACTTTCAGTATTCAAAAATTTATTGCCACGGGTGGCCGAGGTCGTTAAGGAGCGGACTCGTGAGCGGGAGGTCTGGGGTTCGAATCCCGCCAAGACCGTCTTCCCTGACCGAGGTTTTTTCCAGGTTTTCCTCAGTCCTCATAACTGGCAAATGCCGGGGAGGTACCCTAAACTTAGGCCTGGAACATTTCCTTCCTTAAAAAAATTCTTTCCCAATATATCATTTCATGTCATGTATCACCAGTGTCCTCCACCTCCTGTGGTGCCTCAGTAGAAAAACTGGCGTTAAACACCATTAAAAGAAAGTATTCAAAAACTAAATTTGTATTTAATTTTTGCGTGTTTATTTGGAACAAAATTTCAGTTAAACGTCTGTGACAGACTTTTTTTAATATGTACAAAATTGGCTTACTTATGCATTAAAAAGTTTAATGTACGATCACAATTGGATATTTAAATTCACTTCAACTAAGTCCCCTTCCTTATTTGAGAATTTAAAAGCTATTCATTTTTTATTAATGTGAATTTCGTACTTTCGGTGAATTAACTTCAGTTTAGAGTGTGTTAAGCCTGTTAGCAGCTTAGTAGATGTGCTATTACAATAATTTATTGCTAATTGTAAAACTGAGAGCACATAGTGCTAAGATCATTTCTTGTTTTTCGTGAATTTGATGAAGTATAATCAAATATGTTTAAAAAATTGATGCAACATTGCAAGGAAAAGTTGTGAATTTCAAGATAATGAATGCAGTAAAATAAAGGATGAGAACATAACTTATTGCTTATTATGACCGCAATAGTGACTACATCAAGCTCTCTTTTCAAAAGTAAATTTTTCAAAACAGTTTACATTAGAACTTCCACAAGTTTCAAAATAACTGCATGAAACTGCATAGAAATTGTTTTATTGAAGCTAACAATGCGAACCTCAATCTATAATACACGTTGAATGGAGAAAAAAAAAAGTTTCTCTAAATACAAATTTCAGAAAAAAATGTTCCATACGCTTTACACATTTTAACTATTTAGGTTCGGTTTGTAGATTTAGATGGTACCTTTATTATGAAAATAATTATTCAGAAAGGTTTAAAAATTTAGGAATAAATACATTTGTAAATTTCTTTTAGATGGAATTTTAGTCAGGGGTATTCCGAGAATCAATAATTTCAAAATTTCATAATATAACGGAATATTTAAATTTTAGATATTATGTGCACAAAATTTAATTTAATAGTTTTTACAGAAATGGAGAAATAAAAATGTGAAAAACACGTAAATCTTTTAAGGTTAAAGGTTTCAACTGACACTGTGATGGGATGGGAATTTGAACGACTATTTGGTTATCTCTTACCAATTCGGTGTAAAATACATTGTATTTCAATTAATCAAAGTCCCTTTTATTGTTAACAACTTTTAAACATCCGTATTCATACAAAGTACAAAGTCTAAAAACGGGGCGTATCAATTTTAACGGAATGGTGTCTAGCCTCTATAGCACATGCTTCTGTGCTTAATGTGGACGAGATAAATTCAACTTAAACTGACAATAACGTTACTTTGGAACCCACAAACTCATTCTGGTTAGCTGTAGTGTTTGTATTTTATTAAACATTAAATAATACGTCTGCGTTTAATGAAATTAGCAGGATAATTATGGAATTAAGTAAAATTAAATTTTATTAAACATTAAATAATACGTCTGCGTTTAATGAAATTAGCAG
This sequence comes from Metallyticus violacea, assembly GCA_030762175.1. Classification (NCBI taxonomy): domain Eukaryota; kingdom Metazoa; phylum Arthropoda; class Insecta; order Mantodea; family Metallyticidae; genus Metallyticus; species Metallyticus violacea. The sequence goes on from CM060844.1 coordinate 78,768,836, forward strand.
GATAATTATGGAATTAAGTAGCAATATATTTACATGTTTCCAAAAAACTGATAGATAAAATAAAAAGCATTTCTTAACACAGCGCACTGAATGCCGACATTGAGAGATGTTCCAAACAAGCAATTATTGCGCGTTTATCAATCGCGTAATAAATTACATAAGCATTAAATAAATAAATGTTTACCAGTTTTCATTGCAGAGATTGTTTGCATGCTAAAACGATCTTTGGGATCTGTCAGTCTGAATATGTACAATTCATAAATAAAGGAACACACTTTAAAAAATAACACAGCTTTTAGAAATACCTGTGGATCTTCAAAGACCTCTCACAGTTTATAATTACGTCAGAACTAAATTTATAAAGAGATCACAACAAAAAAGAACGCCTTGTAAACAATGAAACACGGCAGTTGTAAATATAGTATATGGCTACCGCATATGCGTCTTAGAGGAACGACGCCAGTTTGGGAGCAACCGGCAATCCCGAACGGTAGCGAAAACTGCCGAATGGTTACGATTTTAGAACGGCAAATATTTTCCAATGAGAGTATGACTATTTTTTTTTTTTTTTATTTTGATTGGTTTATTTATGAACGGTCTTTAACATCTCAGGTCATCAGCGTCCCTTCAACTCAGGGCGTGAAACGGCCGACAAATTTTGCTCAGAGGCCAGTCTTTCAGGCTTGAGGTTCTTTTTCGTGCCGTAAATGTACATGGGACCCACGGCTTTACTTTCCTTCCGAAGGAAGTCATACTTAGTATGGTCGTGGGTTCGATTCCTGGTGGATACTTTTTTTCTTTCTTACTTTTACTCTTTTACTCTTTTTTCCCTCAGAATAATTGTTATTGCGTTTTTAAGCTTTATCTACAATATTTTAACCGAAAAAATGTTACTTTTTTCATAGTTCTGTTAGGTTATTTTAAGTTTAAAAAATAGAACTAAGAAAATAATATTACTCCAAAATAAACACTTTTTTCTACACTATTCTTAATCCAATATATGTTACTATTTTGTACGTTAGGTTAGTTTAGTTTAAATTAAAAATAATTCATACATTAGGTTAGGTTAGTTTAAGTTTAGCAAAAAATAATATTACTCCACAATAACACTTTCTAACTCGTTAGTTTTTTTATCTTCATCACTATTACATATTATTCTTGATCGAATAAATGTAACTTTTTCGATAAATTTAGTTTAAGTTTAACAAAAAATAATATAAAAAAATTATGTCATTCATAATAATATCCCTTACTATGCAAAACTAATGCATTTGCAGTTCCGAACTGCTTACGATTTTTCGGCTTTCTTCGCTACGGTTCGGGACTGCCCGATTTAAATGTCTTCTGCTTGTACGGGCAAGTGCCTTAGGTAATCTGCTGGTATTTTTCATTTGAATTCTTTTATGGACGTTCTTTAACACCTCAGATCATCAGCATTCCATTCAATTCAGGACATGAAACGGCGGACAAATTTTGCTCAGAGGCCTCTTCTTTCAGGCTTAAGGTTCTTTTTCGTGCAGTAACTGTACGACACGGACCTACAGCTTTATTTCCCTTCTGAAGGAAGCCATACTTACGATTTTTACGCCCGAAAAGAACCACCGGTTCTGGCCGGGTTTGAACCCGCGATCTTGGGTTTAGGAGGCAAGCATGGTTACCACTACACCACCAGGACCAACTGATTTACTATTACATTTACTGCCCTACTCCCTTTGACAGTGAAGTCATCCGTAAGTTTAGGATCAACCAAAAACCATTGCGCTGCTTTTCTTCACAGAAGAACTTTGGTTTCATCTGAATGGGCATGTCTACAAACACAAGTGTGCATATTAGTATTAAAAAAAAAGTAATTTGCATGAAACCCTTCATTATGATCAGAAAAATTACATCCGGTGTGCGATAAGTGAAGAGGAATAATAAAGTTAAATGCAGTTCATGAAACAAATGTAAATCGACAGAAAAAAAGTAGACTATCAGTTCTTCGCCAGGTAGCAGAAGAGGAAAACGTTTACGGTTGGTTCTAACAGGACTAACGCATAGTTCTCACAATAAATTAGTTCTGTTGATGTGTGGCGCTCCCCAGGTGCTTACAACCTTTATTTACGAGACAGTTTGAAAGACAAAACGTTTCGCACGAACCCCAAAGACAGCCGCCATATGAAGGATACAGGGAAAAAACAAAGTCCACTTTTGGTGAAATCTGAAATATTGGTGCCAATGGATTTAAGGTATGTAGTTCTACATTACAACACAATCATAAAAATCACCGTAGAAAAAATAGTGTCTAGGGGAAAAACAGCCAGAGTTCACATATATTATATAGTTGCAGTTTTGTATTACAGGTTGATCAGTTTAGTTTTCATTATTTACCTACTTACGCATTGTTGTGGCTTATATGTTACTGACTATTGTTTAGCCAAAGGTGTGTTACTATTGTGTTAGACGGGTAGTTTAAATTTCGGCATGAAATTATGCGATGCAAGTTTCTCAGATCATTAGAATAGACCAAAGGAAAGATTTAAATATGGTACACTTAGAGATGCTAGCAAAGGAATTTAGATCCATGAATATGTTCCCAGTGAAGATTGCAAATATAGAAAACAGTGTTTGGCGAAAGTTGGAAAACAGGAACGCGATATATATATAGACCCATCAATTAGAAATTTGCAAATTTTTTGTGATTCGTGCCTCGGCCAAAATAAAAATTATACCCCTCATTCATGCTATGATTCGTAAGTACAGCGTATTTTACTCAGTAAAAGGGACTTTACCTACCAGAGGCCACAGTTATTTAAAATCTGACAAGGACATGGGTTTAATAACCCCCCCCCAAAAAAAAAAAAACTTGCTGAAACGCATAGCGATTGGAATGATCACATCAGAAGATGCCGCGTGAAACCATCTCCCTTTAATATCATTGAGCCTTCCCATGATATTTTTAAAACTTGATCTTCATTTTTTAATAAAAACAGAAAAACATGTGCAATGAAGATAAGAGATACGAGAGATAAATAGTAGCTGCAAAACTTGTTCTAAAACTTTAACCAGTCGAACAACCTGCAATGGCTCCTGTGCTATTGTTGACAAAATGTGCCATGAGTGGCCGAGATCGTTAAGGCACGGACTCGTAAGCAGGAGGTCTGGGGTTCGAATCCCGCCGGGACCATCCTCCCTGACTGAGATTTTTTCCAGGTTTTCCTCAGTGCTCATGACTGGCAAATGCCAGGGAGGTACCCTAAACTTAGGCCTGGAACGTTTCCTTCCTTAAAAAAAAAAGATCCTTTCCCAATACATCATTTCATTTCATGTACCATCAGTGTTCACCTGTGGTGCCCAAGTAATAAAAACGGGCGTTAAACACCATTTAAAAAAAAAAAAGGCCTGCCCCTTCCTATTCAAATTTAATTTCGCTTTCCAGCACAAAATATGATGAAGAGCTCTAGATCTGTTCCGAAACAGCTCAGCTCTATTTTTCAAGATTACCTGTAATAAACATGTATATTCGTCAGCAAATATGTATGTATAATTTGGTACATTTCATAATATAGTTAGCGGACTTGATTTTTGTCTACAAGTATATGGACTTTGATCTATAATTGTTAATTAACAGGAACAAATAATACATGGCACTAATTTCATAAGAAGGGCCGTACTACCGTAAGATTATTCTAGAAAAAAAAATCTATCTAATGTTCTAAATTTTAAACGTCAAATTACATTCCTGTAAAAAGTGGGCTCTGATTATTTTTCCTTTGTACCCTTCATATGTATTAATGGCAATGTATATAATTCATTACTAATGTCTTTCAATATAAGATGCTTACGTCTTAAATAATTACTGACATTATTTTGTTTTTGATATTAGGTCACATTTTCATGTTCCGCCAAATACATTAAAATCTGCAGAAAAAAATAATCAAATGTATAAATATTTTCGCATTTCTTAATAAGAAAAAACAACCTAATATTAAATATTTAGAATTAAATGCTGAAACACAGCACAATTTATTAATATCAAATAATGTGCCAGAAATTTACACAATTAATAAAAATTTGACAATATACGAGGCAAGCGTAAATTGCAAAAATACCCATTCCTATGAACACATAGGAAGAATGTGCAATTGCACCTTGGGTAATAGCGATCAGATTTTACGAAGCGATAGAGTAAGAAATTGAAAATAATTAGTAATGTCAAAGCAAGATACACCTTGCAAAATTTCAGAAATAATTTATAAAAGTTTGAGCTTACCACCTGAACAGAGCAATATAATTTTAAGGTAGAGTACTTAATTTATGGAAAACCAAAAATAAGGTTAAAGAACTTTCGGTGTAAAGAAACAGTAACCTTTCCGTTGTTTTAACTGTTAATTCATTTTCCTGAAATGGCTGTGTTCATATTAGCTCAAATTGGTATTACATTTGATTCTTTCAGAAACATAAGCGATTTTGTTAAAAAAAAACAATTTGAGTGCAATAAATGGATGCAAACCTTTCTGCGAAATATGGTGCTTCTTTACTTTGATACCATTTTTAAATACCCTAGGCATGTTTAAATTTGAAAGTGAGCAATATATTAAAATGTTTAATTGCTGTTTTCTCTTTCTTTAAAATTTTAGCATTTTATTTTCTTCAGTTGCACCTAGCAGAGGAAGTTCCATTACAGGTGAAATTTGGTAACGTTCACAGATATATTAGGACTATAAATTTCTGTTTAAAGTATTTTTATAATTGTTTATTTTAAAGATTTGAGGACATTTTAATGAAACATATGTTATTTTAAAAGTTTATAAATCTAAATATGCTGAAACCAGCAGTATATCAACCTTGAATTTAATTTTAAAATTCTGTCTTAGCCATTTTTGAAAATAGCGTAGGATGTTCCAGTAAATTATATATTTTATTAAATGGTATCATGCACTATTACCTTGAATTTTATTCATTATTGTATTCGCAAAATATTATCATATTATTGTTTTAATTTCCTTTGAAGTTTAGGAGTTTTTCCCCAAATGTAAACATATGTGCTCTACCCCTGCTAAGGATCGTTCGTAAAGTTTCCTATGTTTTAAGTTTAATTAACTCATGCCTTTGATATCTTCGGGAATATAGGGCATTCCCGGGATCTACAGATCGGGACTTCAACTTTAAATTTTGCTCATTTTCTGTGTCAAAATGTGAAGGTTATCATAAAATATAATCTATTCTTAAGTTAAGCTTACCATTTCGAGTCAACAAATAAACAAATCATTATATTCAATTTATATATCCATCAGCGTTGTAAAGTGCAGTTTCACTACACTAGCAATTTATTATAATTTTTTTCACCTATCTCAAAAGGATATAAAATCTAAAATTATTTAAGTATTATTTCAGATAGATATGATTCTTTATGAATGCAAAATATTACTTTTATTACTAGCTGCTTTCGTTCTATCGATTACAGATGTCTGACTTTTGCCTTTGGTTTCGAGTACAGAAGAAACATTTAACATCTTTGACTGTGTCGATTCTGCTCCGAATTGTTATTAGAAAACTCCGGCAGTGGAAATAAAGTTCACTTTGGAAGGGAAATCCAACGTTCATATCACATAATCGTTCAAGCACTCACGTTAAAACTTTGTTCAGGTACACTGTGGAGAATCTCATATAAATTTGTTCTACAGATCACCACCACCACTACCACCACCACCTCCAGGGATTATATGATGATAATGTCTTTGGGAATCACTCACTTAGCACCAAACGTGCCGGAGTCTTTTTCCTCGTGTCACGTTTCTGGATATCGACAATATGTCCTTCCCAACACATCCTCAACAGGAATACGCTCGTCAATTGGTTCTTCGCCTTTAGCCAGTAAGCGATCTCGAACCTGTAAGCAGAAAGAAATTGATAGGCATATTCTTAGAGAAAAACATATTTTATAGGTTATACTAACGATTATTATATTTAAGAACTAAAAGTAGCCATAAAATCATCCATTATTTTTTTTAATTTGAACTTTGCGTTGTTGAATTTCCATTATTTTAATAATGCGTTGAACCTGTTATTGCTATTAGAACTGTTGCAAACAGTCACTGTTGATTTTACAAGTGAAAGCATGTAGTGGAAAAATAATTTCTTATTTTGAGAGTATAATTAAACATAGTGAAGCGGTTTTTAGTTGAAGTATCGAAGATGTGACCCGAAGTTGAGATTTAGTTGGAGTGTCCATGAAGTGGTCACCAAATTTGGAGCGTGTTAGTCGTCGATATAATAATGTAGTAATAGCAGAGCATCTACCGGACGGTGCCTTTTCGTACTCGGGTCTTTCAGTGGTTCGAAGTCGTTTTTGTGCCCTTGTAGTCACGGGAGAAGGGAGATGAACGGAAATGGCTCAAATCTTTTGCTTCGTTAAACGCTTGGGAGTATTTATTCGTATGATAATTTGTTGACGGTCATCTGGTTCTTTGCCTCTTTGACGACGACGAAGTTGGCGGGCATCGCTGAACTAAATCGCCTAACAGCGACGCTACCTAAACTGAAGTCGAAATTGCATCTAGTTCTGCGAACCAGTGGCAGTAAACTTGCTTAAGCTGCTAACTTGAAAACCCTAAAAGCGTATCTTTCATCTTTCACCCATCTTGTCTACACTGCTGACTTGAAATATGGAAAATGTGTAAACTGAAGGTCCGAACTCTGATTTGCAAATGCGTGTTTATGTAAATTTGTTTCCCCTTATATACTAATTTCAAAGTGTCCCCACATGTTTGTGGACACTCAACGGGGTGCACAGATGATAGCTCACGGGTTACTGTACCTCCAAAATATTAAAATGTTATTGGTGAGCTCTCATTGCACACTTACGCGCCCACTTTAACCTCTTAAACTCTTCGGTTTCTAATTGATGGCTTAATAATCATCCGATGTAATGATGAAAGGGGCCATCGTCGACGACGCCTGCTCCTGTGGTATCTTTAACGAACTACCGAGCATCTCCAGCATGTGAGAACACCAAAGACATACTGATCAACCCATGCCGGACACCTGCATACACTTAGCTTTGTTAGCTGTGTGAATAATAGGCAGGTTTTCGCTCGGACCCTTTTCAGAAAGTGAGAATGCAAAACATTACAATAGACAGCCTTTCCCTCGCATCAAAAAGGTAGAGTTCAGGTAGCCTATATATTTTTTTCTGATACATGACATTTCCTTACTTGCTACCACAGACTATATAAAAAAATTTAATAATTATTACCATTAAATTATATAAATACATTCACTCCCAGGCCCCTGCCACAATAGCAAAGTAAAGAGTAACATTGTAAAAAAATAACATATTTTCAAAGTATGAATACAGTAAAAAAGTAATTGAAAACAAAACTGTAGTACTGCAAATATCACTGTAATCTGTAACTTGTAAGTTTGTCCCCCTTTCTTATACGTGCAGTTTTCAAAACTGTTTACATTATAACCGTTATAATTTTAAAATTAACTGCATGAAACTTTCAATAGGAATAAATCTTATACAGTAAAAAAAAAAAATCAGAAGCACGGTCTTTATATCAGGTTGAATATAAAAATTAAAGAACATTATTTTGAAAAGAAAGTTGCAGGAAAAAGAAGTTTCCCTGCATTTCCACTGCGCATATTTTAACTATTGTGGTTCAATTGTTGGATTTAATGTTACTTTTGTAACAAAAACAGAGAAACTTTCAAGATATTGAGAATAACTTTGAAAATGCATTTTTGATGAAAGTATATTAAGGGGTACCTGAGAATAATTTCCATATTTCATAATACAAGGAAATACTTTTCATTTTATATAAACAGCTTTTAGATATTACTAAATTTCATTTAATAGAAATTACAGAGACGCAGAATCTTTCATAAATGAACTCTTTAAAATAATTCAGCAAAAATACAAAATTACAAGAATACAAGAATACAATTTGAAATATTTTGATGACTTGCTGCTTGGGATTGGTTAAAATAACATTTCACTTATAAACAACAATTTGATGTATAAATATTTTCCAACGCAATAAAATTAAATATTAGTAACAAAATCACCGCGTATATTCCTATAGCAAGATATACGTACTGCCTCTGTGGTCCGGTCGTAGTGTTAGCTGCTAATCCGAAGGTTCTGAGTTCGAACCCCAGCCAGGTACATTTTTTGGGTAAGGTAAGTTTTTCCTTACTCTAAGAAGGTGAATGCTAAATCTCTTTAAGGCGCCAAGGCCTTCCAGTTCATTTGCACCATTATTGATTCAATTCATTTCATTCATCCCTACAAACTTACACCTATAGTGTTCAGTCCACAACCTACAGACGTGGCGAAAATAATAAATAGTGTATAACGCCCGTTTTGTTACAGAGACACTACAGGCGATGGACAATGATACATGAGATGAAATGATATATCGGGAAAGAATTTATTTTTAAGGAAGGAATCTTCCAGACCTAAGTTTAAGCTACCTCCCCGACATTTGCCATTTATGAGGACTGAGGAAAACCTGGAAAAAACCTCGTCAGGGAGGACGGTCCTGGCGGGATTCGAACCCCAGACCTCCCGCTCACGAGTCCGCGCCTTAATGACCTCGGCCACCCTTGGCGGTAGAAGTGGCGAGAAGACCAATGCAGTCAGAGCACCATAAAATATAAATAAAGGTGCACTTGTATTAATGACATGCTGAAATTGGTTAACAACTGTTAAAACTGCTTTTAGCCTCCCTTCCCCGTACTTGGCTGAGTTATCGATAGCTCTTATTATGATTCCCCGTGGATTTAAAATGTTACTATCATCACCTTGCGGGTGATTGACGAAGAAAACAAATGAAACAGTTTAATTGTAGAAGTATATAATAGCGGCATTTTAAAATCACAGCATTTCTTGTTTATTAATACTATCGGAAGGCGATATTTTTTATTCATGGCCGTTTGCAGTATGGACACAGAGAATTGACAATGTTGAGAGTGCAAAAGTTGGATTTTAAGGGAAAACATGTTCTAATTCTCCGCTCCACTGTAAATGACAAATCATTATAACAGAAAGAGGGGAAAATAGAATATAAAGTTTAGGCTATTTATAAGTGTGTAAAAGTTTAGATATAAATCTTTTCGGCTTACAGGTATTTTATGCTTTGGCTACTAGGAGTACCGCAGCCAACGGAACCAGTACTGTAAATTCTCATGCATCTCTTTGTCATGTATCTGAACGTCGCTTTTTGATTCTGTTTCACCGGTTTCAAATCAGTATACATTAATTCGCAAAGATGGTTAGATAGTTTACTCTAGAGCAATGTAATTTTCCATGTAATCATGATGCACGAGTGTAGGTCCATAAGTTTCCGGCCTTGCCAATAAGGATTATCGCCTTCACAAAATCCTTATCTGATGTCATATGTTATTTGTTAAGTAAAATTGCAGCTGTAACTTCCGCTCCGCTGTGTTCAGTTGTTCAGATATAGTTCCATAAAGAAGGCAATGTGTAGAAGATTGTGACATGTTCAAAATGGAGTTTCGAGTTGTTATTAAGTTCTTCACCAAAGAGGATTTACTCCAAATGAAATTAAACAGCGATTGGACGATGTATATGGGGAAGCATCCCCCTCATATTCTACCGTAAAAGAACGGGCCGAATGGGTCGAGAAAGCATTGAAGACGAAGAGGGTGCAAGTCGGCCTTTGGAGGTGTTCACTCCTGAAAACATCGCTCTTGTGGAAGGAGAAATTATGGAAGACCGGCGGCTCAGAGTTACAGGAATAGTAGCAAGGTTGGGCCTTTCTAAAACAACAGTCCTTCGAATTATTCATGAATATTTAAACAAGAATAAGGTTAGTGCAAGATGGGTGCTTAGACTTCTTTCCTCAGTCCAAAAGCAGCAACGAGTCATCTGTTGTCAGGCATTTTTGAAGCTCTGCCGTGGCAACGAGAGATACTGTTTGCAAATCATTGTTACAGGAGATGAAACTATGATCCTGTGCTATCATCCCTTATTAAAAAGAGAATCAATGGAGTGGCGTAAACCTGGCGAAGCACAGCCTCTAAAGGCCAAAGTCACTCGGTCAACCAAGAAGATCATGGTTGCAATCTTTTGGGATTCTTTTACAGTAGAATATGAGGGGGGTGCTTCCCATATACACCGTGCAACCGCTGTTTAATTTCATTTGGAGTAAGTCCTTCTTTTGTGAAGAACTTAATAACAGCTCAATATTCCATTTTGAACATGACACTGTCTTCTAGACATAGGCTCCTTTTGTGTAACTATATCTGAACAACTGAACACAGCGGAGCGGAAGTTACAGCAGCAATTTTTACTTAATATTATTAAGTATGACACCAGATAAGGATTTGTGAAGGCAATAATCCTTATCAGCGAGGCCGGAAATTTATGGAATCTACCCTGGTACCCTCAAAGAGAGTATGAAAGATCTATTCTTGTAATGTTAAATTTACAAACCTGAGGTCCATTTTCTCAAGGGCAATTACAGCTAATAAAATGAAACTGTTAAGAGTATACAGATGCACATAAATGAAATTTATTGATGCACATTCATTATTATGCCATTAATCTGAAGAAAATGATATATTCTTTCCAACCGTTTGTGTCTTCTGTTTTTTTTTCTCCTAAATTTTCATTTTTTTACATTGTCACATTTTGTTTTAGCTCCACCACAACAGAGCCACGTCATCACAATAATATCAGGAGTAAGTGGTAACAGTTTCAAAGTGACAGCCTATACATATCCTAAAATAATGGGAAACTTACAACAAAGGATGATGTCGTGGAAACAAACGCTGCCAATTAAAGAAATATAGTTTTTCTATCATTCAAGGCATATCACGACCTATTTGAGCAAATAATTCACGAGATACCGTATTTTAACTGAATAAGTGTTTGCGAAATAAATAAAAATAAGACTTCTGACATAATTACATTTTATTAAAATATCTATAACCAAGTAACATTCATGAATATCACATCAAAATAAATAGAAGTTCCAAATAATAAAATGATAACAACCAAAAATATAAATTTTGACACCTTCCTTCTCTTTAATACTCCCTTAAGGATGTAACAATAAACGTATTTATGTCTAAACAATTTTTACTTTCAATCAAAAGGATTTGCGCAAGTGCGGGTATTCAGTTTCATATAAGGTTACTCAATCGGTAGTGAAACACCTTTGAGTTAGTCAGTGCGTTGTTACATTTACACTCTACTTCCCGCGTCTCTTTGAGAGCTTTAACAAAACTGTGCATCGCCCAAGTCCGTCAATTCCTCCGTTTCAAGTTGAGATCTGGCTTAAGCAAACAAGGCAATTTCAGACCCTGGACGAGACAATGGTGACTCCAAGGAGAACGTTGAAATGTGCAAGGGATTGATTCTACCTATAGAAAAAATAATAGGAAGCACTCTAAAGATACAAAAAGTATTTTCATACTAAGTTCTTTGATACTTTTCAAACATAAGATTTTGTTTTGTTATGTTTTTTTTAACGGTGTTTAACGCCCGTTTTTACTACTGAGGCACCACAGGCGGTGAACACTGGTGATACTGAAATGAAATGATATATAGGGAAAGGTTTTTTTTTATTAAGGAAGGAAACGTTTCTGGCCTAAGTTTAGGGTACCTACCCGGCATTTGCCAGCTATGAGGAGTGAGGAAAACCTGCAAAAAAACCTCAGTCAGGGAGGATGGTCCTGGAGGGATTCGAACCCCAGACCTCCCGCTCACGAGTCTGTGCCTCGGCCACCCGTGGCGGTCAAACATACGACATCTTACACGTGTTAAATTGAATTAAACCATCTGTGTCTCTCGTTTTTGGTTCATTCATTCATTAAGTTAAACTGCCTATTTTAATCAAGGTTTGCTTGAATAAACAAGAAATTGACAGGCATGGTAGAGCTTTTAGGGCGTTCTCCTAAACAGGATATTTGAGATTCGTTCCCTCAAGGATCGTCTTCCTTACTGAGATTCTTTCCAGGTTTCCTCAGCCCTTATCAATGGCAAATGCCAAAGAGGTGTCCTAAACTTCCTTTTCAAATAAAATTCCTTTACCAACTTACCAATTTTGTAAGGCCATGCCCCGTATCATCAATGGCTGCTGCCTTTGGTACCCAAGTAATGAAAAAGGGCGTTTAACTATACAAAAAGAATTATTACAAAAATAAGAAAACAACACAAACATTTATGTTTTTTATGTGTTTTGGATATGGTTAATGTGAGCAAAACTTTTCAGTTTTTTTATTAAAAGGACTTGTTTTTTTGGCGATCTCATACTAGCTGTGGTATTATGGATAACATTTTGAATGACGGACTTACATTATTTGTCACCTTAAAGCTTCGATAATGCTTCTTTTGTGATCTTGTGGAACATTTTAACTTCGAAAGTTTGCAGTTGAAAATATACGGATATTGGAAGATATTCTAACCTTAATAGATATGTCCAGATATGAAAGATCTGTCAAGAAGAAGGTAAAACAGCTCAAAATTTGAAAGAACTTAAATAAAAGTTGTGTTATACCTAGTACTATATTTCTTTCGTGTTGCTGATGGCATCTTTCGTTGGAATACGAGATACCTCAACGAGCCATTCAAACAACACAAATGCCGCCCACGGAGGTGTGTAATATGTTCTTGTTTTATGCAGACTTTAAGTTGATGTCCAGAGTTTTCTATGTCGCCAAAAATAAACTCCACGACATGTTATGAAATAGTTACCCAGTGAGTTGCTTTGGCGATAAAGCTTATTGACAGGGTGGCAAACAGAAATCGGTGAACACGAAACAAAATATGCAATTTGAACTTAAGAAATGTTTCTTTATTTCGAGCAAAATTATAAATTAGCTAATGAATGTATTTGTAGCTACAAAACTTAAGAAAAACTTTAAAATGTAGGATAATAAGTGCAATTATTTTATGAATACCACATTTTATAGTTTTTTTTAATTTGGATTATATATGGACTCTCATCTCAGCGTCCCATTCAATTCAGTGCGTGTAACGGCCAACAAATTTTGCTGAGGTCTCTTCTTTCAGGCTTTTTCGTGCCGTAAATGTACGACACGGAACCCACGGCTTTACTTCCCTTTCGAAGGAAGCAATACTTAGGATTTTTAGGCCCGAAAAAAATCCATCGATCCTGGCCGGGACTGTGCCCGCGATATTAGATTTAGGAGGCACGTATGGTTACCACTATTCTATAGTATGTTAATAGCCAGAATTCAAATTGAGAGAAGAGTATTATTGCTTTTACGTTACAAAGAGATTAAGGTTATGGGTTTTTTGCTTAACAACGCTAACACAAACACGCGAAACACTTTGTTTAAGGAGCTATCACGAATAATATCACGAGAGGGTCTGAGAGGAAAGTTCAGAACCTCGAGTGATATTTATTAGGACTATTTCAGGAATAAAATAAGAATTTAAATATAATTCCTCTAAACTTGGCTTACAAAATTGTAATTGTGTATTTGTACTTAACCTTTTCAAGTAATACTGCGACAGAAGAATGTATCTATTAAATTTTTGTATATAATATTAACACTTGTATAAAATGTTATACTTATGAATATTCTTATTAGAAACTGTGAGACTGAAATGGACAAAAGTCGACAGTTGGAATCGCCACCCTTGGATTTTCTAATACCAACTGAGAGAGAGAAAAAAGATAATATACAGTGTCTTTTTTTTTTTTTTTTTTTTTTGTATTGTGTTGTTTGGGTGATAAGGTCAATTTGCCCATTTGACGCATCACCAAACAAAAAATTGGTAAAAATTCAAACGGATGTTTCGTTTCGTTGGTCGATTTTAAGATGACGTCACATGATTGAAACGGCCACCATAAAAATGCTGGAACGACTGAGACAAGAAAGACTATACTGCCAAGCCAGGACGCTGAAGGTGAACTTCATTTTAATGCACTGTATATTTTAGAGAAAGTTGTAAATGCACAAAGTAAACCAATGCCGTTTAGCATACAGAATTTTCATGTATGATTCGTAAAAGAAAACAAATTCTTGCAGAAAAATGAAACGGTGATTGATTGATTGATTGATTTATGGACGCTCTTTAACATCTCAGGTCATCAGCGTCCCATGCAACTCAGGGCGTGAAACGGCCGACAAATTTTGCTCAGAGGTTCTTCTTTTTCGTGCTGTAAATGTACGACATGGGACCCACGGCTTTACTTCCCTTTCGAAGGAAGCCATACTTAGGCTGTTTACGCCCGAAAAAAACCATCGGTCTTGGCCGGGTTTAAACCCGCGTGCTTGGGTGTAAGAGGCAAGTATGGTAACCACTACACCACCAGGACCGACAAATGAAACGGTGATTTGTAAAAAAAAATCCCTGGTGTTTTCATACTTCACAGATGTACAATTAGTAGGAATACAGAAACTTTCTCGATATGAAACCGAAAGTACATTGCCATGTGACTATCTAGGAGAAATTTGGCGAAAATGGAGATAGAAGAGCTGAAATATCTGAACGCTTGCACAGAAAAACAGAAATTTCACACCCTCGGCTTGCAATACCATCAACATTTAGAATAAACAGAAAGATAACTGTTGTTTTGAAATCGCAAACACGTTTAATATTTTTTGCTGACGAAGCCCTGTTCCCTTTAATTTTAACAGTGACATATAACAGAAACTGGAATGCAAAAAAACTAACCTACTACACAAAAAATTAGCAATAATTAAAAAATTATTGGCATATATTTTATTGAAAATTGTGATTGCACAAAAATATAGAGACAACATAATCATGTCATTTTTTAAAGAATTAATCACTAATGAGTATAAACATGCAAATTTTTCAACAAAACTCTGCTAGAGCGCTGACATTTGATTTCTTGTTAATTGAGGAACATTTCGAGGATAGGGTCATTAGTAAGGGATTATGACATACGTGACCTCCATCTTACTGTGTAACACATCAGAAAAAGAGAAATGTTAACTAATTCACAAGAACTGTGCTTGTGGATACAAAGGTGTGAGAAGATGTATGAAGACAACATTTACAACATCTTCTGTGATAAAGGCAGATGGTAATTATAACTTGCGTGAGAGATCTATATACTTTAATTGAGGGATTATGTATATCTGATTAGTCGGTAGATATTAGGCTTCCAACAGCCACGCGAATCCGCTCACGCTGATTAAAAATGTCCCGGTGTATTGTTTTTAATGTTGGGATGATAAGATATTTATTAGGCACAAGAAATTATTAGCATGTTCATTCTTTTGGAATATTCTTCAATGTACCGTATTTCATACGCGATTTGGAATGTCACTGATTTGATAGGGTAAAGTGTGCATTAATGTGGTAAGTCGAACCTACCCATAATTCATTAAAAAGTATTGATAGTAATCATGTGTATTTATTGGCTCATTATTTTAAATCACATTTGTATAAATTCGTTAGCATGGGTTCTTTGACCGTACATGCCATTATTTTCATAGAAAAAGAAGGTGCACTCAAAATAAAATACATTTACAGTTATTATTATCTAAGCTCAAACGCTTAAATATGCGCGCGCAAACACCCATAAATATATATACACACTCACTTGTTTATTTCAATAAAGCGCTCCTAATTCCATGTACTTTGCGTAGAATAAAATCAAGTTTTGGCCATTCGTCTTCCTAGCGCTCAAATTCCCATAAAAACCCTATAGTTGAATGTTTTCCTCTTGACTAGAAACTAGTTTCCCATATACACAACCAAGATTACCATAGTGTTGTACATATTCTCCATAATCTAACACCCATGACAAAGCACGCAGAATATCCGGCATTGCCCCCCGGGCTTTGTAATGTATCAAAACTTTATATTGACGAATTAAAATATTTACTTTTTTGTGCTGTCTTGGATTTAAGTAGCCGATCACAGTTGAAGGCCAAGTCTGGCCTACACAAGCATAGTACTGATTTTTCAACTCATTGGAGCGAAAGATAACGGCTTTTATTGCGTTTTCTTTGCGGTGTAGGCTAGCCTTGATCTAAACTAATTGATTATGTCCGACCTTTTTTGGGAGTTTGTAGAACTAGAGGTGCAAAAATTGTCATTAAACATATAGTATTTCGCTATTTTAGTTATATTATGGTAATATGGAATGAAAAAAGTACAATTTGCCATAATAGCGCAAGTCATTCGAAAATAGTAATGTAGTTTACGCGAGACCTGAACTGTATCATAGGGTGGGTAAATCTTCATTTATAACAGATCTACCTGTATTTCCGTACACTTGTCTACTGCAGCGGATTGGTGCGATATCTTATTAGGATTACAGGGAAACGGAAGGTAGAGAGTTCAATGGAATGACAAGAATTCACTTGAAAGGGAGTGATTGATGCAGTTGCACAGAAAGGAATCGGAGGATTTGAGCCTATACATAAAGCGATTTAAAAACGAGTTATGACATAGGCCCTTTATTAATATTGTATGTAATTGAATTTAACTATTATTTCCAATATTGTAATAACAATGACATAATTTTGAACATGAACACATGAACATATTTACAGAATATTTTTCGTGGCGTATTTAGCATAAAATTAATTTTCAATTTAGACATACTGTCTCAGCCTACCCTATATAAAAAGCCACACTGCGCCATTGCTGATTTAAACTTATAATTTTCCAGTAGATTAGCTGATAAAATGTAATGTTTACCAGTTTGCTTACCTTTTCCACTTGCCTGAAGACCCGAATGAGATTTTTGCCTGCCAACTTCTGCAGGTCGGACTCCGTCCAACGCCCAGAGCCCAGAAGCTCTGCTAAGAGGTAAGGATAACGAGACACGTCTTCGAGTCCCAGCGGCGTTCTGAAAAACGTATACTCTTATATAGTTTGCTGGAGCGTCGAAAATGAGCATGTTTACATGATCAAGTATAAATAAAGAGTCATGTTAGTTTACAATTCTCCATTCTCGTGTTGTAAACTGTAAACTAGAGAAGCACTGGGTCAAAACGGGAGAGGTAGTCCTTAAAACCCTGGTGAAAATAAAAATATACTTGTTCCTAAGCCTTTGTAAAGAATAATGTGGTCTCATAATATTTTAAACAAGTATAAAATCTCATTTTAAAATCCAAATCGGGGATACGAAAATATAGAATCATGTTCAGCTTTAACACGTTGATGAAGAGTGCTCGGGGGGGGGGGGGGGGGGGTTGGGTAGAGCAGTCATTTTTAGGGACGAAATAAACGACATCTCCATTCCAGGGGCATGAACCCCATCTCCCAAATGATTTCCGTAGCCCTGTAATTTTTACCCAGAATGTGTTTGTTCTTCCTGGGTGGCGATGATATTGAAGATTACGATATTTTAGAGAGGATATGCAGATTTTGACTTAGTCTTCGGCTGTGTTAGAATACATTACTATTAACAATTTGAAGCGTGGAGTTGTTTGTCTTGCAAATAAGTCGATATAGTTATCGAACATATTCCCTTTGATATCCTACATAAGAGAGAACATTTGGCTGGAGAGATAGATTATAATGCTCAAAGCATTTAGCAACTTCTTGATTACTTAGTAGAAGCAATAATTGGGTATAGTACGTACATATATATACACATGAAATAGTGCCGAGTTTGTAAAGGGACATTATTAAAGAACGTTCTCTAGATGTGGCTTTCAAATTATGAGCTTACAATTTCAAAAATTCTCCATCAGCCTATGAAATGAAATTAAACTAACCCGAGGTAAAGAGGTGCATATGCTCATTCTAGGGTGAAAGCCAAAATCAGGAATGTACAATTTAAACTAGGAAGTTGGAAGGCAAAAAAATTAATGGATAGTTGTGGTAGAAGACTATGCTGATTTTGTGCTGGGGATGAGGAATGGGTACATATTCTGACAGAATTTATGTACTCACTAGGAACACCTGAGAAAAAAACGTTGTTTCCTGAAAAAATGAAGGCAATTAGAGATTGCATGCTGGGACCTATCTGTGAACCACGCTAAATAAAGGCATTTTCTTAGCCAAAGTTCGCGAAGCTAGAAGCAATTTATTTTCTGATTAGAATGTAATAACTTGTATAATTATAAATAGTAAAATGTTTCAATTCATGTATATATATATATATATATATATATATATTTCTTATAGTTTTTAATATTTATTTATTATTAATAATGTTTTATTTGTATTATTATTTGTTCCTCTTTCTAATTGTGTATCACATTTAAGTATATACGGTCTGTGACCCATGCATCAAATATATTTGTAATTTGTATATAAAATTATATACTACTACTACAGTCATGCTCATGGTAGACCCTTCTCGCCTGAGTTTCTAAATTGGAGCACCTTCGGGAGGAAGGGATAATGTGAGGGAAACACCAAGGGCCAGGATCTACGGGTGGTGATTGCACGACGCTGACGGGTGCTTAATATGTTTGCAAATAGGGCAACCCAAAGCCTGTGCAGCCCCTATCACAGTTTTAAGAGCCCGTTAGAAAGTTCGATTCCATTTCAGAAGCCGGGAAAGAAACCTTACCAAAGACAAATCAGCATCACACCGCACCAGACCCCTTCTCCCTGTAAGAGAACCAACGGGAGAGCGGAAAATTCGTGAAGTGTAAATAATGATGCGGAGTTTTAATGATGGTGATGATTAATTGTTTTAATTATTGTTTCATTAATTATTAATTGGCAGAAGAGAAGACAGTGAATAATTAGATATTTACGATTGATTGCCTAATTGGTGACTCTTATCTCAAGGATGATGATTTCTTCTTACTCGTCGAAAATTGCCCAATGTTTCTCAGTTGCTCCATGGGTGGATGTTGAGCGTGCAATGAGAAGATTATTTGCGTTTCGAGATGAACTGCACTTCATTGCTCGTTGTCTATAGTGCTGTAATAAGATTCGGTTATTGCTTGGAGAATTTTGAGATGCTATGTATATCACTTTCGCACGATTACAGTTCCTTTGTGACGTCACCAGCGATGTTCCGGCCGCGGCACTTTTTCCTGATGGACTGTTCGGTTCCCGTCAGTACAAACGTTCGCAGCAAGAGTTCTAAGCTACACTAGAACTACTGGCATGGGAGGCCCGGTTATCTATTTAACTCGCTGATACCGAGCTAAAAGCTAACGCTAGACTTTCACGCGGGAAACTTACCGGAATTGAACACTGAATAATCTCCCTAGTAAACTGAGCTCTCTCTGAGAAACTCTCTGAAAACTGAAAAAACAAACTGACTTCGAGCCGCAAAGCCATCAGCTGAAATAAACTATGCCTTTCTTCGGCCTGCCCACGCTAACTTCATTCTTTTTAACCTAAGCGCCCCGGAGCTTCTCATATAGCTTTCCAATATACGGGCTTGTATTGGCGGGTATAATTTTATAAGATATTTCTACATTTCTTATTGGATCAAGGGTCTACGTGACTTCCTGCACGTCAGCACACAACTTCTTCCTGAACAAAACTGAAAGGTTAGCGGCCTATCTCTTCACCGCCGTATCAGCATAACGTGTTTGTTAAACACAGCAAGTTCTGTAATATACAAAAGGAACTTCGCTGCTCAAGGACACAGCCTCCATCCCTTCGAGGGTGTATTTGTTTACAAAACACAATACAGGCTTTCAAGAAGGCAAACCGTTTTCCTAAAACGAATATTATACTGCAATCATGTTATAGGGAACACATGTAAACTGGCTATTATAATATTTGGAATAACAATTATGGTGCACGAGACACTTAAACCTTACAGCTATGAATGTATATACATATTAATTGGCAATGATTAATTCATTCCTATTCATTTATTACGGGGATGTCTCAACCAATTATTTCAGTTTCAATATTCATTCCAACATTCCTTATATGACCAGGAAAACCACGAAAAACTTACGTCAATATAGTAGACCCAATAGGAATTGAACCCGGGACCTCCCATGTATATGCAATGAATCAATTTAAACAAAGAAATGCCATTTCTCACAAAATATTTATTAAAGTGCCAAGGATCATAGGTGAAAATATGAAGAAATTGAAACACGGCGAAAATCCCGCAGGGATTGTTACTTTGAACCTAATCTCACTACAGATTAGGTTCAGTTCTTTTCGCTCCGGTGAAGAACACACAGCCTGTGGATGTGCCGTTGTGATAGAAGGATTTTAACTCTGGCACGAGCCCCAAGGGATCTACTTCTCATGAAAACCGTAGGAGAACGTCATTGCGACACTCCACAACGGCGCTTTTCAAGCATCTCACAGGTGACGCTTTAGTGCACGGTTTCTCGTATGACATGACACGTACTTTAGGCAGTATGCCTCAAGATCTCGTTATATACTTTATATCATGCTACTCAAATGTTCCTTCATTAACGAATTACTTAGCCTGGGATGCGTTTGTACTCAATGTCATAAATATGCTCTGAAAAATAAGTATCATGTATAACACAATAAAAAATTACGTCAAAACTGCTACAATCTTAAAGGCCTAAACTTATTTTGAGATCATATATACTTTGTTTATTATGTAACAAATCCACTAGTGCATGCTCCTATTTTGAACGCATGAATGTATAAATACATACAATGTCACAACAAATTATCTAATTATTTAATTTCATACGGACTAACAGCATAATAACATGGAGCGTCAGTAAACTATTGCAGGGTCTACAGAATTTACAATGTAAAAACAAACAACTAAACATTACACCATACGCTCCAGTGTGCGGATCAAGCGCGAGCAACGAACTGGATTTCGGTCTTATTCATTCCCTAAATGCATCTTCTATCAGCTTTGTTTAGTCTGCGTTAAAACAGATGTTCAAAGTGTATACCTATGCATTGAGACATATCTCTAACAAGCTATGGTATATTTAACGATCGCGCAATAAACTTTTGCTTTCAAAATTCGTGAAAAATTGACAATTTATACTATTAAATATCAAATTAGTGGGGCCATTTCTAAACCTTTATTTTTAAATATTCCCCATAAATGAGTCTTCATTTACAATGAAAATTAAATTTAAACGTAAAAGTTAGATGCTATGGAATCGTTCACAATGAATAACATAAACATAAAAACAAACCGTACAATTAGACGTAAACTTAGGAGCTTGCAAGGTCCAAGGTTTTGCGTCTACGTCTAACTTACACTTAAGGTCTAAAATATTACCATTAGAACAGAGAAAAAAGTAAAGCCTTCATGAATAAACACCATACCGCACAGGAACTGTGAATGCATTACATTAAAAGCTATCAGAGACGAATAACTACAGACCAAAACGCTTCCAAAGAGTCCTACAACGCAGATTAATATTCACTATCAAATATTCATTACGTCTATGAGAGGAGAATTATTTATAATCGGAGTTTACAACTGGAGCGACGAATTAATTTCGTTTAGCTGAGGGTGCAAGTCAAGAACAATTTACTGCTATTAATACCTGAAATAGAAAACACTGTTTAGAGAACACGAAGCTCCAGAAAGTGTCAACATTAATAGAGAGTATTTTGAAAACTGGAGTCAATGTTGCTTTACGTGGCAATTTTTAAAATTTAAGAAAAACAACTTGAGCTAAGAAAGGAATTATCAAAATTAAAAGTGCAGAGCGTTTGGTTTGGGTCTTGTCAAGGTAACGCACGGCATGGGTCTGAGAAGATGTTACGTCATTTCAAAGCCCCTTAAGATACATTTCTTTGAAGGGAAGATTTGGCTAACAGGAGTGTTCTGTCCAATTTTTAAAAAGGGAGATGTAAATTATTTTAAGTACAAAGGCATAAACCTTATTCACACAGTATATAAAATATATTCCAAAATAATCTTTAGAAGATTAAATGCTTCTGGTGAAATATTACTACAGGAAGTGGTCGATTTGGTTTATTTACGGACTATCTTTAACATCTCAGATTATCAACGTCCAATTCAATTCAGGGCTTGACGGCCGACAAGAAGCCGGTTCTTTCCGGCTTGAGGTTCTTTTCCGTGCCGTCAATATACGACACAGGACCCACGGCTTTCCTTCCCTTCCGAAGGAAACCATGTTTCGGATTTTTACGCCCGAAAAATCCATCGATTCTGACCAGGTTTGAACCCGCGATTTTGGGTTTAGAAGGCAAGTATAGTTACCACTACATGGTCAGGACCGACTTCTACGGGAAGAACAACGTGGTTTTAGACAAGGACAATCTTGTGCAGATTTTATATTTACGGTGGAACAATTAATAGAGAAGAAAAGGGAATTTAATTTGCCGACATTTAAATTATTTTTTAAATTATGAAAATGCATTTGATAGAGTTACCTAAATAATTATGAACTGTAAAGCAATAGAAAGGGCATTCAAGGTAAAGCAGAGTCTATATAAAAATACAAGAATTACGATTGAAAATGGCGTTAGAATCGGAAAAAAAAAACCATGGTATGTCCTTTACCGCCAACATTATTTAATATATATATATATATATATATATATATATATATATATATAGACGAAGAGAGGGAAAATTATTCTACTGGGAATATTCAAATTAATAGATAAAAATTGAAAACGCTTTTATTTGCAGATAATCAGGTTATTATTTTTGAGGGAATTGAAGATGATCTACTGAGAGAAGTGTTTACAACCTGAAAAATATCATGGAGATAGATAATTTAAAGAGCTCAACAAACAAGACATTATTAATAAAGAAATAATGGAACAAGTCTCTAGTTTTAATTGTTTAGGTTTCAATGCATCATACAATGTATACAAAGATCTGAATATAAAACTAATAAATTAACACAATTGAATGGAATAATAAGAAGAACATTAAAGAATAGACGTAAAAAGCAACACAAATGAAATTCTATAAAGAAATGCAACAACATATGGAAGTGAAAACTGAATTATGAATGGGACAGATAGGAAAAGAATAGACACTGCAGAGATGAGATTTTTAACAGCAGTAGCTGGTTACTCCCCTAGACCAACAAAGAAATAAATAAATTCGAAAACAGTAATATATATACACATTGTAAATTAAAATAATCATGAAAATAAAAAGAATTGGTATCAGCATATATTAAGAATGAAAGAAGAACTGATACTAAAAACTTTTTACTAAATTATAAACCTAGAGGATATCGCTAAGACCAGGAACAAGATAAAGTGATATGTGTACTCCGAAGTGCAGACGGTAGGTACAATAGTATCCTGGGCTATTTAGTGAACGGAATGCTTTGTGTTGTGGTCTGTAAGTGTTAGTTCATTTGCGTTTGCTATCTCTGGCGGCTCGTAAAGAGTAAAACCGTGAATAATTTGGGTAGATCACATCCTTTCAGTGATGAGAGAGAGAGCAGAAGTTCTTTTTAGTGAAAAAGAAGCTACTAAGGGTGAATGTGTTAAATTTTATGTCAAACTTCAACATTTGTACAATGTATCAATAAATTTCAAACATCCTTCGGTTGATCTTTGCAAGCGTTCACAGCAGAAGTAAAATATAATACATTTGCAAAATGACTCTTAAAACAAAGGCTTGCATAACATATTATAAGAGAGTTGGCCCATTTAATCACCAGACTATCGGGTAAAGAAATGAACACCTAACACACACAAAAACTTTCCATTATTGAATAAATCATATATTATAGTTTGCCAGGAATAACAACCCTTTAAAATTTCATAAATATTAGGAAAAAATACCGTTAAATAATCTTTTGGTATCCTAAAATACCTGGGTCACTGGGTTTAAATTGAGAAGTAGTGCGACTATACCAAAAAAAGTGTTTGCTCTATTAGATATAAAGAACGGCCATATATTTTCAATTGCGTTATCAAGCTAATGCTTCGAAGGCTTCCAAAATAGTCGGTCCTGGTGGTGTAGTGGTTACCATACTTGCCTCCTACGCCCAAAACGCGGGTTCGAACCCGGCCAGGATCGATGGATTTTTTTCGGGCGTAAAAATCCTAAATATGGCTTCCTTCGGAAGGGAAGTAAAGCTGTGGGTCCCGTGTCGTACACGAAAACGAACCTCAAGCCTGAAAGAGAGGCCTCTGAGTAAAATTTGTCGGCCGTTTCACGCCCTGAGTTGAATGGGACGCTGATGACCTGAGATGTTAAAGAGCGTCCATAAATAAAATCAATCAAGCTTCCAAAATAAGCCAAAATTTAAGTAATAACTAACAAAGAAAAGAAGGTTAAGGCTATTAAGCTTGAAATATTGGTCGTAATAAATAGATGCGAGAAAAAATTGCTCATATTTTAATATTCGAAGATAAGTTAGGAATAAATATGGCAAGGACAGACTCTATGGGACAGCGAAGACAATACCTTGGAAGAACTTAACGGAAAAATGTCACATAACCAAGGTGAAGCTGTTTTTGCACTTTGTCATCATCTCAATGCATGCAAATTATAGAATTGTATTAACGCATAGTTTCTTCGTGTTAATATTTTCTTGAAGGAGAATACATACAGGAGTGTTTATTAGAAGTATTAACTTCTGAAAAACAGAAACCTTTGGTTCCCTAAGGTTTTCTGGCAAGGCTGTAAATATGCAAGGTCTAGAAGTAGGACAAAAACATGAAGAATAAGATTTCAAAATGAAAACTTTTAATTGTATGCTACTTATCTAAAGGGACGGGGCGCAGTTGCCTCTAAAATTCATCTTTTTGCGGATTTATTAGATGTAGTTTCACTCAAAGATCGAGAAAGAAAACTGATTTTCAAGACATATGAAAGTAAGTTACTAAAGCTCGGTTTCTATGAAATAAATTGGTTGCTGTAGAAACCGAAGGAGCTTACAATCACAGGTCAGGCAATTAGCTACATAAGAAGATTAAGATAGCTACATATAGTGGAAAATGGACTTCCACCACATTAATGTGTGTTTGTTCATTGTATCGAGAGACACTGAGTTAAGTTACTAACTCTTGGCAGCGTGGTGAAAATGTTTAGGAACTGTGCATATAATTAGGCCGGTCTTCTATCTTTAATATTTCAAGAATTTCCCACCGACACTGGCATTCCTACTACGGTAAGATGACTCAGCACGGCGGGGGGCTATGCTATATAGATTTCATCCTTCGAAAGGAAATAGAGTGCGTTTAGAAAAATTTAGTTGGGTTGGAAGTGGCTTATATAAAATTTTTCTTGCAATGTGACCTTAAACTGTCCCAGCAGAGTGTAATAGCTGGGAAAACAAATATAGTAGCGTGATTCGAATTACGAGTCGGCAGAAAATGATTGCGTACTGGAAGAAGCCATTTGTCAAGGACGTACAGTGCATATACAGGCAGTAGCTTGTAGTTACAAGGAATATTTATGAGCGAGCAGTTGTATGTTCGTGTGTTACTTGATGAAAATTGAATGTTAATCGTTCTTCGTTAATTACCTACTACATATAAAGAAGGTGCTAAAAATGTATTCACACTTCAAGCAAAGAAAAAACTGTGATAACATAACAAAACTGAATTCACACAAATAGAAAATGATGAGCACTAATCATCTTAGACTTTTACATTACAACAGTTGCTCAAAATGCTCACCGTCGGCGTCGATACACTTCTGAGTACGTTGAACTACTGATTGAGCAACGTTTGCAAAAGTGTCCTCAGCGATTGCAGCACATGCCGTTTCAATTTTTACCTGAAGTGCTGCCAGTGTAGCTGGTTTTCTACGGTATGCAACATCCTTAAGAGTTCCCCATAGGTAGAAATCCAATGGAGAACGCGGTGAAAACTCAATCGAACCTCTTCGTCCTATCCAGTGCCTTGGAAGATTGTCATCAAGGTACACACGTACATCTCGGTGGTAATGTGGTGGTGCACCATCTTTTTTTAAGTAAAATTCCTCATTTCCATAGAGTGTATGAAGGGCGGGTATGAAGGAATTGTTACTTGCGTTGGCGGTTCTGTTCTGTACACACGTCTCCATTGCCTTTGAACTTCAACAACATTCTCGGTTTTCCAATCACTTCAAAATTGCTTTCCACTATTCAAATGATAACCTTGGCTCCATTTTGTTGTAGCAATGCTATTATAATGTGAATCACGTCTGATTACAGGCTACATATTACTTGTTTTTCGGTCCAAGTTTGAAATATATTAAATTGATATCCACTGTGAAAGTGTGTATACATTTTTAGCACCCTGCGTATATAGTCCTGAAGAACAGCATAGATATGTGAAATCCGATTCTTGCAGAGACGCGGTAAGACAATTCGGAAGAAAATATCCTGTCTATGTGTTGGAGGTAAAGAAACTATTCGCAATCTTATTAAAAAGTTACGAGAAACAATGCAATGACAAGAAGGGTTTTCATTGTTCTTACCTTGGAAAAAGTTTGATAAATACAGGAATTCTCTACATAGATGCCGGCAATGTGTTGCCGCTGAGGGGCATTATTTTCAGCATTTCTTATAACACAGCCTAGGGCTTGTTATTATCACCAGTCTTAAATTCAGTATCATTTTATGCTTCCAGTATAAAATAGTACCAACTTTACGCATGCTGACTCTTATCTCTCTGTTTTCAGTTGTAAGAAGGCGCGCAAAGATATCCCGTAACTGAAATAACCTTACCACATATAAGCATTTATTTCACAAATTTGTTTCGTTTAAAACTTATGCTCGTAATATAGCGAACGCAAAGTTCAAACATATTTTCATTAATTAAAAATATATATAAAAACTGCTATGGTTATAAAACTTAATGCCACATTCTACGGAGCCGCCACTGGAATGCACTGTTTGTGTGGTGAGTGGCAGTCAACAAGCTAACCGTATGGCTGGGCTCTGAACGCAGTTAGCTCCGAGTATACGCTGCAGAAGAATTTTTAAGCGGAAATATAGGATTCAAATGGAAACATTTGTAATGCCTTAGTCCTAATAATAAATATGTAAATTGTGTTTCACAAAAAGTGTTCGATTCATAAGCCTCAGCCTATGCGACTTTTAAATATTTAAAACTATAAGGTTCTATGTTACGTTAAATCATTTACTAAGATAAGACATAAATAATTGCATTTACGTGACTGTGTTTCTAAGCAATTAATTAGAATTGAGATGATTTTTATAATCTCTGAATTATTCCAGAAGTTATGCAGCAATACCAAAACTATTACCAAATGGTAAACAGAGCTTATATTTTATCTGAAGCTGCAGTACAATTTGAGAAGCAATACACACTAATACGTTCAGCATACTTTCAATAATGGCAGATAAAAAGAGACAATATGAATATACAGCGCAACCTCACAAGTTCCAAAACACGGATAATTTGAACACAAAATTTTGTGAAAGGAAAATTATCAAAGAACTTTCAGACTAAAATGGCCTTTTATTACACATGAAATACCAAATTTATTGTAAAAATAATAAAATACAATATGTAATAATGTATTACGGTACAAATTAGCACTTTCGCCTTTATCTAAACATTTTAAAACTATAAGTTTATCTCTTAATTTACAAATCTCATTAACCTGGAGAGCAGTTGGTATTATTAGATCAAACACTAACTAAGAAAATCACATTCCAAACGCTCGAAACCTGTGTATACCCTGGTGCCAGACATGGACACTGACAGAAAAAAAAAATCACATATGCCAAAGAAAAATGCAACGCAAGATCCCGGGAATAACTCTGAAGGACAAAATACCTATAGTATTAATAAGCCACTTATCTCAAACAACAGACATCGCACAAATAGCTACCAGAAGCAAAAGGCAATGAGGCGTTCACGTCGCAAGAGACCGCCACGGGTGCCCGAGGTCGTTAAGGCGCGGACATGTGAGCGAGAGGTCTGGGGTTTGAATCCCGCAAGGACTGTCCTCCCTGAGTTTTTTTTTTCCAGGTTTTCCTCAGTCCTCATAAATCGCAAATGCCGGGGAGGTACCCTAAACTTAGGCCTGGAACGATTCCTTCCTTAAAAATAAATCCTTTTCTAATATATATTTCATCTCATGTCTCATCAGTGTCCATCGCCTCTGTAGCAAAAACGGGCGTTAAACACTAATTCATTCATTAGATCGCAAGAATGCAACACAATAGATGGACCTACAAGATCTCCATATGGGACCCTCGGATATGAAAAAGGGCCAAGGCAGACGCAGAAGAAGATGTGCAGACCTCCTCAAGGAACATGCAGGTACAGATTGGTCAAGAGTAGCAAGAGGAAGAGAAAAATAGAAATCTCTCGAAAAACAACTAGTCCAGTTTTTTTGAGTAGTGTTTAACGCCCGTTTTTACTGCTGAGGCACCACAGGCGGTGGACACTGGTGATACATGAAATGATAAATTGGGAAAGGATTTGTTTTAAAGGAGGGAAACGTTCCAGGTCTAAGTTTAGGGTAACTCCCCGGCATGTGCCATTTATGAGGGTTGAGGAAAATCTGGAAAAAACCTCAGTCAGGGAAGACGGTCCTGGCGGTATTCGAACTCCAGACCTTTTGCTCACGAGCCCGTGCCATAACAACCTCGGCCACCCGTGGCGCTAAACTAGTGCAGTGATAAATGGAATAACCAAAGAACAAATCTAATTCTTCTAATTATTCATGAACATTTAAACATGAATAAGGTTAGTGCAAAATGGGTGAAGGAATATTCTTCATTGACTTTAAGGAAAGGAACACCACAGTAAATGGGAGTACTATGCTGGCCTACTACACAGACTACGTGCTTCCATCAAAGAAAAGAGACGAGGAAAACTGAGTGGTGGTGTGTGCCTTCTTCACGACAACGCCCTGTGCACACAGCTCTTGTTGCAAAGGAAGCTGTGAAAAAAATGTGGCTTCAAGGAGACAGATCATCCGCCCTACAACTCAGATCTAGCTCCCAGTGACAATTTCCTGTTTTCAAAATTCAAGAACGGCCTTAGAGAAAAGAAATTTAATTGTGACGAAAAAGTGTTGGATGCTGTGTATGCCCATTTTGCAGACAGACTTCTGATTATTTGAGGGGGGGGGGTTGAAATGTTAATTTAAAGATGTGAGAAATGTATTGCAATAAAGAGTAACTATGTTGAAAAGATCATACCTACAATGGTTAGGCCGGAAACTTATGTACCTACCCTCGTAGGTACGCTGAAAAAAACCAGTGGAGTAGAAAATTACAAACACTTTTGCAGTCGTCAGATAAGAAATACTCTAGTTAAACATGTAATTATTAACAGTAGAATAAATAAATTAGTGTGTTTTCCCCTTGAGAAATGCATTTTGGGAAGAATACATTATGCACAAGTATGCATTTAGTGTTTACAGTGGAAATGAATATAAACATTTTGTAAACAAAAGAAAAACAATAAATATATTCGTCTTCCTTGTAGTTGTATTATGAAGTTGGACGTCGTTTGTTTTCTTGGCAACTAGACTCAAGCAGAAGTTTGAAAATTTGAAGTAAATAGCAGGCTTCTCAAGGATAGACAACTTGTGTGCAAATTAACCCACAGTTCAAATAAAAACGACCTGGAGCTACGTTCATCGCTGTATTAATTTCCCTCGGGAGAACACCATGCAAGTAATGAAAGAGTTGAGACAAAGCCATCCAGATAGCTATTTGAATAGGTAATAAGGACTAAGAAAGCCTTTGATGATTAAACATTTCAGTTTATCATCTAAAGTTGCTCAGAATAGAGTACCAACCTCTCCTTAACTTTACACTTAGAGCTGTTTTGAAATTAAAGAAGTCATGGCAACTGTATTTAATTTAGTACTTTAAATTGTCACTTTAAATATATTATAAATATATTACAAAATGCAGAGGAATTACAATATTGGATAATAAATTATGTATGTTTCAAAGGAAGTGTTATTCCGAAAATTAAATGATTTTTTCAATTTTGTCAGTTTTGTTACCTGAAATTTTAATAATATTTTGCAAACAAAATAAATTAATTTCAGGATTAAAGGATCCAATATACGATTTTATAGTGAAATAATTGATAATGCTGATGATTAATGCATATTGTTTAAATAATTACCTTATGGCTTTTATTTTAATATTCATTTTTGTAATTTTATATAAAATATTTGTTTTAGCTTTTAGTTTGTTTAAATGACAACATTGTCTGTAGTTTTATGGATTGTGATAATGAGATTTAAGATTGCCAATTACAATATTCTCACTGGTGCATTCCAAATACTTGACAGTGATCGCAGATTGAATTAATCTAGCAATGACTTAATATTAGAACAATGGTCAGGTATGGATTCAGAGAATAGAAGACACATTGACTAAGTAGGCAGTTTTCTTCCAAGCGCTGCTAAAAAGGAGATGCCATATTTGCTTTCGTTTTCTTTTGGACCTTGTGCTTTTAACACATTTTCAAAAACTGTACTTACAACTTTATTATAATGCGTCATGTACATTTTAATAACGTGTGCTAATGCTTCCAGGCTGCCGTCTTTACTTCCTTTCAGGTTCAGATGGCGCACACGTGCTAATCGTTGTGTATAATCAAACTGGCGGGAATGTAGCTATGCGCATTGTACGCAATTCCGAATTATTAAATGTATACAATACAAGTAAACTTTACACAAACTGTTAAACCTATAATACGTTTATGTCTCTACTTTAGAAAATATGAATTCATACAGAGAAAAAAAAAACATATACACACTTCAAGCAAAGAAAAACTGTGTTAACATAACAAAACTGAATTAACAGAAACAGTAAACGATAAGCACTAATCATCTTGGACTTTTACACTTACAACAATTGCTCAAAATGCCCACCATCGGCGTCGATACACTTCTGAGTACGTTGAACTACTGATTGAGTAACGTTTACGAAAGTGTTCTCAGCGATTGCAGCACATGCCGTTTCAATTTCTTCCCGAAGTGTTGTCAGTGTAGCTGGTTTTCTACGGTATACAACATCCTTAAGAGTTCCCTTAGGTAGAAGTCCAACGGAGTTACATCCGGAGAACGCGGTGGAAAAGTTGTAGATTTCTGCTGTGTGCTCAAAACGTTCCAAAACCATAGCCGAGGATGTTCGGCTCTTTGTATAGAGAAAAATATTGCGCCATAAGCGACCAGCAACATGCCATTGCTGAGCGAATGGTGCATTGACTCGCCCATTAGGATTTGAGACGATGAGATGTTCAAGTTCGGTCCGGAAATTACGCTGGTCGCATGGCATTGATGCAACTTGTAACAGAGGGTTCATTATTTGCAGTCTGGTACAGGATTTTTAGTAAATATTATTAACATCCAGAGTCGACATTTAGCTTGCAACAATTTCTGTCTCTTCATCCATGAAACGATGCAAATTTCAGACCATGGGAGAGATTAAGGAGTTGAAATGTTCCGGAAAGAATGCTTAGGACCAGAAATGTATGAAGTTTCATTGTATGTACTTCGAAGGTAATAAAGGGCTTACATTGCATACTTTCCAAATGATCCTCAATGTGGTTGATTCTCCACTCAGTAAATGACATGACTAGATATTTATTCGATCTGTACATTACATTGGCATGCAGTTGATGAAGGGAGGTTGGATGTTCAAGAGATTTGGAAATGTTAGCGCAGACACTTCCCAGTTGTAATGAAAAATATAAAATTTGCAAAATCACAGAGGACTACTTTAAAATATGATCAGTAGACACTGAGTATATTAATTATTTATTAAGCTATTTAGTACAAACGAACGTTAACAGCGATACACTTTGCAGCCTGAACCGAAAGATGACTAATATAAATGGTCTGTTTTTCCTTACCTTATAAAAAGCCAAAGAGCATCATCCTGGAAGTAGTTTAGAATATTCTCTACCAAATGCATTTCCTTTTTAGAGCCGTGGTTTTTCTCAGCAGTCTGATTTACATGCTCCCCCTTGTCACACCAACGGACTTGAACCTAACCCTTAATTCAAGGCAACTCTTACACATGCACCTATACCTTCATGATTTCGCATTTCTTTTCTCCCCACGCCTACCGGCAGTGGCGACACTCTCACACTACCGTCTTATGTGCTTCCCCCATCACTCACTCCCAGCATGCATCGCGTGCGTGACTCACATGTTGATGCCGTCATAGCCTGCTCCGATGCCGACGTGGTCCACCCCAGCCACGTCCCGGATATGGTTGATGTGGGCTGCAACAAACAAGTGAAGTGACGTTCATGGGTGTGGTCCTCTGCGCTTCCTTCTTACAAAATTGTGAACCGCTAATAAATATGACATATTTTTTCTCCTATTTAGTGATTATAACTATATTTTATATCATTGCAAAGAGGAAACAAAATGTAATAATATGCTTATCATATATTCAAAATGCATCGCCGGTATAAAATAAATCAGCAATGTTGTTGAACAAAAGCGAACCTGCAGCTGAAGAAGCCCCTCTGGCCTAACGTCGGTCCTGGTGGAGTAGTGGTTGCCATGCTTGCCTCCTAAACCCAAGATCGCGGGTTCGAACCCGGCCAGGACCGATGGATTTTTTCGGGGCGTAAAAATCCTAAGTATGGCTTCCTTCGGAAGGGAAGTAAAGTCGTGGGTCCCGTGTCGTACATTTACGGCACGAAAAAGAACCTCAAGCCTGAAAGAGAGGCCTCTGAGCAAAATTTGTCGGCCGTTTCACGCCCTGAGTTGAATGGGACGCTGATGACCTGAGCTGTTAAAGAGCGTCCATAAATAAAGCATTAAAAAAATCCTCTGGCCTAACTGTGCAATACATAAAAAATGTTCCGCCGCCATGTTTTGACCTGCTAGCATGCCACACCACGTACTTCATAAGAAGTATATTTACACAAGAACGGGATGAGAGGCGCTAAACCTACCTAACCATTTGGTCCATTTGAACATTTGATTCACTGCATAACAACATTAAAATGTGAAAACCAACTTTTTAGATAACGGTTTTAGAAATTGAATAATTGTACAACTTCATTATATTTCGATAACCGTTTTACGTTAATTTTACAAAAACAAAATTTTCTGAAATTAACTGAGCGGAGTCTTTAGTAACGTACTGGCACACGCATAGCTTAAACCATTAATTAAGAACCTGTAAACTTTACGATGGAAGTTGGAAAATATAACTATTTTACAGGGTAGAAAATGACAAACATTCATTTCTGCATTACCAGCAGTGCTATGTTGTTTGCAAATCTATGTTAAAATTTCAAACATCTTTAACTTATGAAAAACAATGGCTATATATATATGTGTGTGTGTGTGTGTATTTTAATTAGTAATATATATGTTGTGGGTGTATTATAAGGTATGTCGTCAAAAGAGAAAGTTCTCTGGTGTAACTATCTACGGTAGCCCAGTCAGAAAGGGGCAGAGCCAAGGAAGCAATAAACCTCCATACAAAAGGAAAGTGACTTGTGTGACCCATTTTGGCTTGGTGAAGTCAACGTTTAGTTAATTTAAGAATATATGAGGAGGCGTTTGCACTGCTGCGGCACACAGAATAAGCTCTACAATTGATGCTGGCACTGCGATAAGTTCTACTTCAGATTATCAGTTCAGAGAATCAGATAGCAGAGAATGAGTGCAAAAGTTCAATTCTGAGAGAATCAGTTCAGTTCTCAGTTTGGAACAGCTCACATAATCAGTTCAGTTCAATCAGTGGACTTGGAAATTGCGGTATTTAAATTTATGTTCTATCGTACACAGAACACCAGAGGACGCTTAATAATTGGCGACCAACCGGTCTCCACCAACACAAACGCTTCAAAACTTAGTGGAGGGGGTTGCAAAAGGGTGTAATTCTATTCTTAAGAATTCTGCATTATTATCCCCATGTGTGTGCAGTCTATAGCACCTAAAACTGCAGGAAAGTTGCGAATGTTATAGAAGCCTTTACATTGCCCTCTTCGATTGTCATTTTAATTAACTGACGCCCCCAGATCTGCTATTGCTCTAGTATGGTTTTACTGGTCGTTCCTTTCTCCACTTTAATATGTATTTAATAACTATTTGGAAGCTCTCTGTTACATAGAACCTTAAAGCTAGTACCATGAACATCGAGTTCAAAGCATTTCGCTTAGTTTGTGATTGTAATCGGTGACGTATAGCATCTGTTCCAGTTCTTTGACATCTTTTACTAAGCGAAATCGCATTTTGAATCATTTGTCATTCACTTCTAGGAATGGATTTTTTCTCTATCATGAAATACCCAAAGAGCACAGTGAACTTCAATATCGGATGAATTGTAGGAATAATGAGAAATCTGTAGAATACACCGCTCGTAAGGTTAGCGTGACATAACCTACAATGATCCCAACTCTGTCTGTTATTACTCGGAAATGAAAAGCAAAAAATTGAAGAAACTTATCTATATGAAATTAAAATAAACCTAACTCAAATTATTTTATAAACGAAGTTGTTATGCTTCTGTGTTCTGAGAAATGTTTTATTTAACAAATTAAACTCTAGTTAGTGCCTTACATGTGAAATTTCGCGAGTTAGATTTAATTTGAAGTTAAGACGAAATGAAATCTGAAATTAATGTTTATACGACCAGCACTTTCAATTTAAGAATAACTGGTGGTTCATTTTATGTTCTAAACTCCAGTAAAATCTTTATACAACCGGTCTTAACTGTAGTAGGGCGTGTGTTCGTCAAAATAGGCTACGGTGATTCTGAATACGACTAATAAAATGCGTTAAATTTCGAGGAATTCAATGAATGCAGGCAGTGCAAATGGTATATTAATAGTGGAGTATTATATGAAATTAATAATGCTGCATCCCTAACGCCCATTTTATAATCTAATTCTGTCTAATAAGAATGATGATTTTGCATCCGCCTCGATTTTCCGCATATATCCAGTGCATCGCAAAGGGACTGGTTACCACTGTCATCAAGTCTGACTGTGAAGGTATCTGTGGGGATGTGACGAGTTCTAGTAAACTGAATATACAGAGGGTGTGAAAAATGTTTCAAGCAAAGAAAAAACTTAACATAACAAACTGAATTCACACAAACAGAAAATGATGAGCACTAATCATCTTTGACTTTTACAGTTACAGTCGGCGTCGATACACTTCTGAGTACGTTGAACTACTGATTGAGCAACGTGTCCTCAGCGATTGCAGCACATGCCGTTTCAATTTCTTCCCTAAGTGCTGTCAGTGTAGCTGGTTTTCTACGGTATACAACATCCTTAAGAGTTCCCCATAGGTAGAAAAATTTACGGTTTTCCAATATCACTTCAAAATTGCTTTCCGCTGTTCAAACGATAATCTTTGCTCCATTTTGTTGTAGCAACGCTAGCATAACGTAATGTCAGTCACATCTGTTTACAGAACATCATACGATAATCTTGGCTTCATTTGTTCATTGTTGATTTATCTTACACCTGCTCATATATATACATTAGTAAAGTAATGCATTAGATTTCAATGTTGATGTTCCTTATCCCTCGAGTTCGGCTGACTTCCTCTCGGAGCGTGTGCTATGGTAAGGGCCCCGCTTTGCATCCTGTTCTACCCGCCGTATGATGCGCATGGTGTCACATTGCGGTAAGCAATGATGATTCGTCTGCAGAGGGTTACAATGTTCCGTATATTGGAATCGAGAAATAACTGAATAATTGAAGGGTAAATAATGTTTATAAATGTATCGTTTTACACAACGTGACGTGGAAACTCTCCAAATTTAAAAATTGTCAATACAGTTCGATACCTCTAACAGTCAACTGCTAACTATACCGTAACTGATGCAAAAACATCTATATCAACCAAAACAAATATTAATCGAGTAGTTTATACTTGTACAGCTCAGTCGAACAAACTAAACGTTTACTGCCTGGGTTTGAAATAGGTGTACCTTTTATATATTTTACAGTTGCTAGATATACTTCTCAGTTAATATTCTTAAGGAAATAAAATATAAATTTATGATAATGCAAGATGTGATTTAGGCTTTCAATGTACAAAATAATATTAAAGATGAAACTAAAACAATTGTGTCTTGTTTTAAATTACAGCATTTAAGTTTAGGTTTAATATGTTCAGGGTTTAGAAGTACTTAAAATATTACCTATTTCCCATCCATGGGCTGCAGAATAAGATTCAAAAATGTGCATAAAAACAGACATGGTACCTAATCTAAAGAGCATACTCACCAACAACGTCGTGCAGGGTGGCAGATTCGCTGCAGCTAATAAAGTGAGGGTAAAAGGCCACCATCATAAGACCGCCGTTCTCAGCCTGAAATTTGAAACATAACAAAAATATCATCCTACATTTTCAAAAGATTGATTTAGAGAATATGTTTCGAAAAGAATTTCCATAGGTTATGTATGCGATTTGCTCAGTATTTTCTACAACTAGTGTAAAACTTTGGAACATATTCTCCTAGTCAAATTGTCATAGGAATGGAAAGAGTATTTCTGATACAATAATAAAACTTTCCTCAAGAGTCATATAACTATCTGATTCTCCTACTATATTAACATATGAAAATAACATTCGTTAATAGTTCTGAATAACCCGAATCAAATGTTAAAAAACATAGTTTCTGCTAGACACTACAGTCTACTATATATATATATATATATCGCTGTAAATGAATATGGAATACTATGATTGTATGATGTCCCACTGCCCTTTTATATTTCGTGCTAAGCATTAAAACATTTTATTAAAACTTTAATAATACAGTAATCTGTATTTTCGGCCAACTTATTTTACATCTTAAGATAGAAAGACAGACAGAGAGAAAGAAAAGAAAAAGAAAAAGAAAACAGAAGCCCATTCCTATTATTTGAATATATTTAACAATATATTCACTTCGCTACGTCTTGTTCATATATTAAAATTATCACCACTTTTATATCAAGTAAGCTACAGTTGTTTGACCACCACGGGTAGCCGAGG
This sequence comes from Metallyticus violacea, assembly GCA_030762175.1. Lineage (NCBI taxonomy): Eukaryota > Metazoa > Arthropoda > Insecta > Mantodea > Metallyticidae > Metallyticus > Metallyticus violacea. The sequence continues at coordinate 78,805,600 of CM060844.1, forward strand.
TCGTTAAGGCGCGCACTCGTGAACGGGAGATCTGATGTTCGATTCCCGCCAGGACCGTACTTCCTGACAGAGGTTCCAGGATTTCCTCAGTCATCATAAGTGATACATGCCGGGAAGTTACCCTAAACTTAGGCCTGAGACATTTCCTTCCTTAAAAAGACAAAATCCTTTCCCAATTTATCATGTCATGTATCATCATGTATCGCCTGTGCTACCTCAGGAGTCAAAAAGGGCATTAAATACTATTAAAAATAATAATAACCAGAGTTGCATTTTATGCTTTCATTATAAAGTGTTTACTTGCATAAAGTTATCTCAACGGTATCGTACAGACCAGAAGTCCTATGTTTAATTCCAGCCTATTATTTTTTTTATTTTAATTTCCCCCTTTTTATACAAATGTATGACTTGCTTCCATGTTTTACCTTTGCGTCTATCTGGTTCAGATAATCGAAGATGGAGAGAGTGTGGTTATGCTTTATAACAGGTACGAAATACTCTGCAATTTATCAATTATGGAAACGTTAGGGACTCGCCAAAGCCTGCATCGCCTTTTCGGAATTTGGCCGCCTGGTGTAGCCTACACATCATTCTTTCCTCCCGGAGATGTTGACTTGGGGCATATTTACAATAGATCCATAGCGGCCGTGAGTGGCAACACGCTGAACGAAACAAATTCTCCCTACTTTAAATTCTACTTTACCGATTGCCATTTGCTCTGGAAGCATATCACAATTTTTTTTTATCTGTAATGCATGCCGGTTGGCTTTCAAAATTTCCTCCATTCTGAACAGAGCGGGGAGGCTGGCATGTTTGACACTTGCATTCTGGAGGTTCTGTATTCAAACGCTCTCCCATTTCGTTCCGTTGGTGCTGTTACAAAGTTGAGAGACAAGAGATGTGGGGTGCGTTGTGTAAGCTGGCTTGCGCAGTGGAACGGCTTCTGTCCTGGTGTGGAAGATGTCCTTCTGAGGGGCTCAAACTCTTTGAAGGATGAGGGGGAAGACGTCGGACGTCCTATACGCAACTATTGTTGCATTACCCGTCTGTTTTACTGCCCCTAAATCCTGGCCACCAGACATCCCACCCACATCAAATCTTTTTCCCGAATTGAAGGCGTAGTAGGCACAAATGACCAGCTCTTGAGCAAGGCTAAAGTATCCAAATGTCCTACTTCGTCCTTGCCTGCAATACAACCCAGTCCAATACTCCTTACCAAATAAGTGTAAGAGTACGACGATAAGTCCATAAGTTTCCGGCCTAACCATTTTCTAGGTATGATAAGACAAAAAATATATTCCACTGTTCATTATAGTTACCCTTTATTGTAATGCACTTCTCCCATCTTTGAATTAACATTTCAATCTCACCCCCAAATAGTCAAGAAGTCTCGTCTGAAAAAGGGGCGGCTTAAATAGCATCCATCACTTCTTCGTCACACTTAAATTTCCTTCCTCGAAGGTCCTTCTTGAGTTTTGAGAAGAGGAAATAGTCCCTGGGAGTTTGGTCTGGCCTGTAGGGTGGATGGTTCATCTCCTTCAAGCTTCCTTTCCAACAAAAGCTGTGTGCACAGGCACGTTGTCGTGAAGAAGGCGCACACCACCACTCAGCTTTCCTTGCCTTTTGTCTTTGATGAAACACATTGTCCGTGCAGTAGGCCAGCATAGTACTCCCCATTTACTGTGGTGTTCCTCTCCTTGAAATCAATGAAGAATATTTCTTCACAGTCCCAAAAGACAGTGGTCATGATCTTCTTGCTTGACTGAGTGACCTTGGCCTTTAGAGGCGGTACTTCGCCAGGTTTACGCCACTCCATTGATTCTCTTTTGGACAAGGGATCATAGTAGAGGACCATAGTTTCATCTCCAATAACAACGGTTTGCAGAACTTCTCTCTTGTTGCCACCGTAGAGCTCCAAAAATGCCTGACAACAGATGACTCGTTGCAGCATTTGAACTGAGGAAAGAAGTCTAGGTACCCATCTTGCACTAACCTTATTCATGTTTAAATATTCATGAATAGGTTCAATGACTATTGTTTTAGAGGCCCAACCTTGCTGCTATTCCTGTAACATTGAGTCACCGGTCTTCAATAATTTCTCCTTTGTACAAGAGCGATGTTTTTAAGAGTGAGCACCTCCAAGGGTCGACCTACACGCTCTTCGTCTTCAATGCTTTCTCGACCCATTCGAAAATGTTTGGCCCATCTTTACGGTAGATAATGAGGGGGAAGTTTCCCCATATACATCGTCCAATCGCTGTTTTGTATCATTTGGAGTAAGTCCTTCTTTTGAGAAGAAGTTAATAACAGTTGGATACTCCATTTTGAACATGTCACAATCTTCTACACGTAGCCTTCTTTATGTAACTATATCTGAACAACTGAAAACACCGGAGCAAATGTTACAGCTGCAATTATTTCTTAACAGATAAGGTATGATACCAGATAAGGGTTTGTAATCCTTATCGGCGAGGTCGGAAACTTATGAACTTACCCTCATATATCTATTAATTAGTTAATTAAGTTTTATTTCTATAATATCTCAAAATTTAAAAGTATGTGAATACAAACGAAAGATGGTTTGCATGTGAGAATACCACACAACACTGACATTAAGCGTCATTAAACATAACAAGTAGATATAAATAAAAATATAAGAGTTAATGAAACTTTTCAAAACGACTTGTGAATTTTAAAGATTAGAACAATTCACTTAATATGGATAGACAGCAAGTATTTACAATATATTTCTTACTTGGAAACTTAACACAATACATTTTGAATGAGAAAAAAGTATATATACAGAAAAAGGACAAATCTATTACTTCTAGGACGTTCTTTCACAAAGCGCGAAATATTTTCTCCTTCCGCGATGTTTCTCCACCCACGTCCTTCGAAACCCGGGATTACACTCCCTGAATCCAAAGCCCTTTGGTAAATGTAAATAAACGTCCTGGTTTGTGGCACTCTTCTGGTTGGAAACCGTCCTCTCCAAATGCATGTTGGGGCAGCCATTGTTATGTATTTCACCACATGCTGGCAATATTTCAAAATGATATGCATTATTACTACTATTCGTAAATTGTGTCATCTTACAAGTTAAGTTTCTTTGTTTCACAGATTGACAAGCAATTGAAGTAAGCAATATTTCTTGCAACCTACTCAAGTAGCATCACTTCAATTTGTAACCTAAGACTGGAAAATTTCTCCTTTCAGAAGTTTCAACATACCAAGAAAAACAATATCTCGCTCTGTGACATAAAAAAATCCACAAAAAATTATTTTTGTCATAAACTACATTACAAAAGTGCCAAATACAATAACCTTTAATTTATCTCAAAGGAGAAAAGAAATAAAGAAAACTTTAGATCCTTTCTCACCTGCTCAGTAAACTGTAAAATGCAAAACGCACATTAAAGACTCCTTCACAAAGAATAGCAACTCCAATTTATGCTTGTATATCCCCATTGGAATATTTATAGAGAGCTTAAAATTTTTTGAAAAGAATATATTTTGGAATAGGCTGGGCTTTTTAAATATGGGAAAGAGAGGGAATAAGGCAGTGCATTTAAACTGAGTTAACCGAGGAATAAGCTTCATATTGCGACGGGGCACGAGGTAAAATGCGAAAGTAAACAAAATTTAATTAAAAGCAAAAAGATATTTAATATTTTTTCTTCTTAAATGTAATGGAAACATTTGATTATTAATTAGGCTTATTCGAGCACAGAATTGCATATTTTATTTATAATTATCTACTCTTTAAAGTACACGTAAATTAATGATAATTAAAGGGAAGTAAATGCACCTTTAGGGCAATATGCATTTATAGAGAGCTGATATTCTCTTGCAGCAAATAAAACATCTTCATGAATAAATATTATCTTTGCTTTGGACATTTTAAATCACAACGTTTAATGGTCCATAAAAAACCGAACTGTTTCAGGTTATTTACTCTATCTCCTTCGTAACCAATATTATTGTCAACCATAACGTTGTAATAACTAAGATACACATTTCATTAAAATTAAATATTAATATTATTTTGTTTAGATACCGGTAATGGAAATATTGTATACCACAAGGTGTAGATAGATATTACCAGCTTGTGGAAATTAATGCTAGAGGTGAAGCCTTTTCTACTCGTCGATAAAATTTAATATTACTCTTTTGTACTCTAAGTAAAAACGGGTAGCTTTCTCCAATTTCATATAAATTTAAAAAAATTGCGCCCTCTTTAAACAGACTTTAACGTGTCACATGTTCTATTACGACGCTCTATGGAAATCTGGAGAAATATATAAAGCTTTTCAGATGTCATCGATAGCTCATATATCTTCGTTTCGATGTGCAAATGTTTTAATGGACACAGTGATTGCGTATTAAACATATGTAATTGCAATATGCGCATTTGGCTGCTATGTAAATTCCTAATGAACATACATTATGGAAAGAGCTATAATTAATGTATATTTACACATTTCATTTGTCGCCATTACCATCTCTCTTTTGATATTCAACCATACGTCGAATGCATTCGAATGGTTCAGTACTGTGCTGATCCGAGTGTATTAACATATAATGTTAGTATTGGGCTTCTTACGGAGGCAGGTTATTTCGCATTAAATGACATTTTAACACTAGAGACTTTATAATTTCTTTGATATTCATGTATACTGACATCAAATATCAATATATTTGATTGTAAAATATAGTAATAATACATATTATTTCCTTGTTCTGTGGAATTATTTAAAAATGAACCATAGAACGTACAAAAACTGCTATGATTTAGATATATTTTATATTATGTCAACCAGGTTTATTTTAACTGTGGTGCTAGGACTGTTCTACCTGACCGAGTTTTTTTCCCCTGGAACGCTTAAATTCTATTAAAAAAAAAAACTTTCCCAATATAGAGGGTGGCAAAAATATATACGCGCTTCAAGCAAAGAAAAAACTGTGTTAACATAACAAAACTGAATTCACACTAACAGAAAATAATGAGCACTAATCATTTTACACTTTTACAGTTACAACTGTTGTTCAAAAACCCTATTTTCAACTTTGCTGTTTTAATAACACGACGTAAGCTGATTATGCTAATCCCAGTCTCTCGTGCTTTGTAGATTTCTGCGGTGAGCGCTCAAAACGTTCCAAAACCACAGCAGAAGACGCGGGGCTTATTGCTGTACGAGGTCTCCCTTGTGAACATCGCATAGGGTACAATGAGTCTCAAATTTGTCTCGAATGCGTGCAAATGTTACTCGCGTTGGCGGTTCTGTTCTGTACACACGTCTCCATTACCTTTGAACTTCAACAATATTTGGGTTTTCCAGTACCACTTCAAAACTGCTTTCCGCTGTTCAAACGATAATCTTGGCTCCATTTTGTTGTAGCAACGTTAGCATAATGTATGTGAGTCACATCTGTTTACAGAACATCATACGATAATCTTGTCTTCATTTGTTCATTGTTGATTTACTTGTCACGTAGCAACGCAATCATAATGTATATGAGTCACATCTGTTGACAGAACATCATAATACACATTACTGTTGTTTTTCGGTCCAATTTTGAAATATATTAAATAGATATCTACTGTGAAAGGGTGTATACATTTTTGTGGCACCCTCGGTGTATTATTTCATCTCATGTATTATCAGTACACACCACCTGTGATGTCTCAGGGTTGAAACGGGCGTTATATTCAAATAAAAAGAAAAACTCCGAGAGAGAAAAAAAGAGGAAATGCCGCCTGGTGTACCATATACGAACAGCTGGATTACTAATTAAAAAGGCCTAATTACCTCGGAATCAAACTTCCGGGAATGGTCGCATCAGTTCGTTCGCCATTGTTGCTAAATGAAACCCTACCGCATTTGCCGGGGAGTTGTTCATAAGCGAACTCCCGAGATTTAAGCGTCATAAGATTGTCCTCCCATTACCAGCCAAGGCTCTTAAGAGAACGAGATTTTGTATTTTGAATTTCTTGAAGATGTTCATTGCCTTGCTGACAGAGATAGCACAATAGCATTGATATTATTCCCATCAACAGATGCAGGTCTCCAATAGAAATCATTGTTATACTTGAAGTGAGCAGAGAACAGCTGAAGAAATTAGTCTATAAAAGAAGAAAAGTTATGAGCCATCAATGCCATACTTTTTAAAAATGTATCAATGAAATATTATATCGTACTTCATTATCAGTTTACCAGACTCCGAAGCAACAAGTCTTTATCGATTTGAAGTGATTTCCACATACTTTAGCGTTACTACCAAACACGATGTTGATTTTTTTTATGCACAAACCTATTTCTATCTTTGAAAATATTTTTTCAGAACAACTCTGATTTACACCACTTGCAGCCTACTCAAGTTAAGTCACTTCAATTGGAAGCTTTATATTAATCTACAAGCTATAATTACTTGCATGAGTAAATGTTCAAGAAACAGCAAAGCGAATTCATTTTGACGAGTGTAATGAATGTATAACCCTATAAACGAACTTCTTATGTATTTTTATACATCAGAATTATAAAAAGAGATTAATAAGGTAAAAGTTCCTTTGCCTATTGTCTAACCACACTGGTCTCGTAAACCCAAGACAGCGCGTTCAAAGCCGACCAGGGTCGAGGGATTTTCCAGGCATAAAAATCGCAAGTATGGCTTCCTTCGGAAAGGAAGTAAAGCCGCGAGTCCCGTGTCGTACATTTACGGCACGAAAAAGAACCTCAAACTTGAAAAAAAGAGGCCTCTGAGCAAAAATTGTTGGCCGTTTCAAGCCCTGAATAGAATGGGACGCTGATGACCTGAGATGTTAAAGAGCGTCCTTAAATAAAACAAATCAATCAACATTTGCATTGTTGTTAGAGAAGATGGATACACATGGTTGACTATTTGAGCATTAGGCTTAACAAGAATAGAGGGTGGAGGAAACAAAAATGAAAGGTTCTAGCAAAAGGTAGGCTATCTTTGAAAGCTATTACTGCTGTAGGTATACAGTACCAGAAATGCATATAAAATGGTTGGGGAAATTATATACGGTAGTAGTACAGGCTAAAATGATGTTTGTGGTAGAAGTCTGGGGTAGTGATGAGGAATGGATAAATGTAGACTTGATTCACAGAAATTATGGGCGTACCAAAAAGCTCACCGAACAGGGTTGCACAAGCTGAATTAGGTAGAGTAGGGAGTAAAGGAAAAATAATGACAATAACTCTGAAATGTTGGTTTGGGATCAAGAATTTAGAAGAGAGTTGCATTTTGTAACATTGTGTAATGACATAAGACAAAGTGAGGGAAGGAAGTGTCAGTAGATTCAATGAGACTATGAAAACAATTGGCTTGGGTATGGTGTGGCATGATAGAGAAAGTAAAGAAAGAGGTTTTTGGAAATAAATTAAGCAAAGAAATGGTGATAAAGAAAGACAGGAGATATTAGGTAGTTTTAGTAGTAAAAAGGCATTGAGGGTTTATAGGGGGTTAAAGGAAATATGGGGTAGAGAGAATTATGTAGATGAGGGTGACAGGTGGACGAGGGAGGGAATCACATGGGCCTGGATAGGGGTAGTGAATCTGGAAGGAGGTTTAAATATAGAGGAATGTCCGATGTGTGGAATGCAAGACAGTTACTGACAAATGATTGTGGAATGTAGAGAAGCTAAAGAAATGAGAGAAAAACGGTGGGATAACTTACCAATAAAGATAAGGGGAAACAAGTTGGTGAATATGAAAACAAGGCAGAAAATCTTGTAGTTTGGGAATTATTTAGATAAGGTTAAAATAAAATGGTTGAAGAAAATAAGTAAGAAATGAGGAACCAAATTGCGCAGAAACAGAATTTAAGTTGGTTTTTGAGAGAGTTAATTTTTAGATATACTTTGAATAACCGCAAGGTTGAAACTATTCGGGCCACTTGGTTACACAGCAACTCCGGAAGATTTGCTAGAGTAACTATGGTTGTATTTTCTTGTATAGCTGAGCAATTGAAAAAAGTACTGTGGAGGCTTGTTGCATTATTAAGTGGAAATAAATTAATTTTAAATTTTAATAAAGAAACATTTTCATTATGGCTAATCGTATAAATGAACATGCTCTGTTCTACTTTCAGAACAGCAATAGAGATGACAGGAAATTGAACTCCTTAGCTACGACATACCTGAAAAAAGTGACCTCTAAGTCTGTTATGAAGTTTTAGAAAACATTTAACACACATCCTACCCCAATCTTTGACAGCAAAGACCATGTGCACACAATTACCTGAAATACTATCTATAACTAGTCAAAAATAACACAGGATGATGCATTGTTGGTCGCTAGAGCTATCACGAAAAGCAAAAGTTTCTGAAGAAGAGCTTGGCATTTGTAGACGATTGTTGTAGGAGGTACTTAGTTATCATCCAGGACTCGTCCATATTAGAAGACAAAGAAGAAATAATTACGGAACGCTGTTGCATTTATTGATTTTTCCCCAGACATCATGGATACCGAGGGAGCCAAAAATGTATACACACTTTCACAGTAAATATCTATTTAATATATTTCAAAGCTGAACCGAAGAACAACAGTAATGTGTAGTATGATGTTCTGTAAACAAATGTGACTCACATACATTATGATAGCGTTGCTACATCAAAATAGAGGTCGTTTGAACAGCGGAAAGCAATTTTTAAGTGGTTCTGGAAAACCGAGAATGTTGTTGAAGTAAGTTTAAAGGTAATGGAGACGTGTGTACAGAACAGAACCGCCAATGCGAGTAACGATTGCATGCATTCGTGACAAATTTGAGACACGTGATACCGACTGCAACAGGATGGTATACCACCACATTGCCACAAGGTACGTGGGTACCTTGATGACAATCCTCCAAGGCACTGGATAGGACGGAGAGGTCCGATTAAGTTTCGCCCACGTTCTCCGGATTTAACTCCGTTGAACTTCTACCTATGGGGAACACTTATGGATGTTGTACACTGTAGAAAACCAGCTACACTGACAGCACTTCGGGAAGAAATTGAAACGGCAATCGCTTAGGACACTTTAGTAACCGTTGCTCACTCAGTAGTTCAACGTACTCATTTTGAGCAACTGTTGTAACTGTAAAAGATTAAAATGATTAGTGCTCATCGTTTTCTGTTATGTGTGAATGTTATGTTAACAGATTTTTTTTTTGCTTGAAGTGTGTATACATTTTTGACACCCTCTGTTTGTACACTGAAGAATTATATTTCATGATAAATTTGTAAATTTATGGTTTTTAGGGAAAGGAAGTATTTCAGACCTAAGTTTTCCATTGATAATGGCAGAGGAATACCTGAAAAAAATGTTCAGTCAGGAAGGATTATCTAGAAGGAATAAAAACCACAGTTATCCGTTCACAATCTGTTTCTTAGAGTTTGTGTGTTCTGTCGGAGCACTTATTTGCAGCATCTAATTTCAAACAAGGACAGTCTACATGGAACTATTCCATGCGTTTTTTTATTGACGTACTAGGGCTAATTGTCACACCTCCAAAGTTGCATGGGTGAAATTCCTGCCTTCATTTGAACATTTCAATTCCTAAGAACTCGCCCACCTAGATCGTTCGACCTTACATTTTTTCCTATGAGGCATGCTAGAAATTTTCATTGTAACAGACCACGGGCTCTTGTGGAACTGCAAGAAATCATTCAGTAGAATGTGCATCCCATATGTTGAAAATCTTCCGCAATGTGAGGATTTGAACAGGCATGCCTCTAATGGCCTCTACTTTAAAACTTATTATTCTGTTAATATAATTCTTATACACTAAGGTATGTCTGTTTTAAATGCCACTGAATTAGATGCATTTGATTGAAAGCTATGACGGAACATCAAGGGCTGAGAGAGAATGAAACATCCGGTATAAAATTTCAAATGTCCATCTTTTTATAAGGCCCCCCTGAATACTCACATCTAATGAATATATTCTATTAAAAATTTAGTTTATAACTCAAATTTTGTGCTTTCATAGGAAAGTAAAGCATTTACTTAAAATATTTCATATATTTTAATAAATAAAACTAGTAAATTGAAATAGAAAAAAAATTAAATGAAACAAGCAGGTCATGAGCTTCTTCTCTCTTAGCTTCTGATTAAATTCTTTTCCTTATTGCACAGCCACGAGTATGGGCAAGAAAATGAAAATAGTTATCCATTCATTGCGAACTAGGCCAAGAAATTCCATCCGCATTCCGATAATCCACTTTATTGAAAGAATTGGAATTTGTATTCTCCCGTTCTTCTTCTCGCAACGTGTAAACAAAAACCTGAGAGACTGTGGGGGAAAGAGGTTTGTTAACAGAGCACAGTTTTGATCTATGAAAGAAACTAATCCGGAGCTATCAATTAACCTTCCGGAATTTAATGCGATTAAGTTTGATAGACTGCACCCAAAAATTATGAATGTACATTCCAGAAGAATTTTTCTCATAGTTGGTTATACTGAATAGTGTTTAACACTCGTTTTTACTTCTGAGGCAAAACAGGGGGCGGACACTGATGATACATGAAATGAAATGATAAGTTAGGAGTGATATTGTTTTAAATTTTTGAGAAGGAAGCCAAAATTTCGTATTTCCCTTTCATCTGAATTTATGAGGACTGCTGAACGCGAAGTCACACGCCTAATAGCTGGAAATAGACTTTAAAAAAGGAAACAGAGCAACCTGTTAAAATTAAGGGGATAGGTCTATAAAATGATAGATAATTATTAGAAAAATGTCACAAAAATAACTGAGGTTATTGTATTAGAACAGTGAGGCTTTAGTAAAGGAAGACCCTGCATGGGTAATGTGCTAATTTTAAAATAACTAATTAGATACCATAGAGAATTTAATCCTGGACTACATTTATTATTTATTCATTATGCAAAAGCATTCAATATTATAGATAGGGGCATTTTATGGAAATATTATTTATCAAAGAGGCATTTCTCAACATCTAATAAAAGTTATAAAAGAAGTTTTTCAAGGAACCAGAATAAATGTAAAAGTACAAGAAGGAAAAATATCCTCTGCCAATATAAATTTAGGTGCACGACAGGGATGTAGTCTATCACAGTCTATTTTACAGGAATGTGGATAAAACAGTTGACAAATTTAATATTAAATATAAATTTAAAAGTAAGTAATTTGTTAAAACATTGTGTTGTTAAGTTTTAGTTTTTGACAATGAAAATAGTCTATACATAAATTAAATAATATTATTAATACTATAATTTTACTATATCTACAGACAATTCGTACATTATGGCATTTAAAGGGAAATTGACGAAAGGACAAAATTGACAGTTTAAAATGAAACTATGGAACAAGTCATACACTTTCATTTTATTAGGCTGCCAAATTTCACATCTCGGAAAAAGAGGATGTTGAATATAAATTACAAACATTTAATCAAATATGCAGAACTATTAGAAGAACATTAAAAAATTACTTGTATAATGAAATCTCAACTAAAATGTTTTAAAACAATAATGATGGCCGGTTGCTTATATGGTAGCGAAAAGTGAACTTTAACTAAGAAGAATAAAAGGAGAATTTATGCCTATGAGTTGAGATGCCTAAGATTATTGAAATGGATAATACGAGAAGGTGAAATAAGAAATGAACAGAACTGGCTATAGTAAATTAAACTCATTCCTTGAAAGAGAATTCCATATTATATATACACAGCTCAATATATATATATATATACACAGCTCAAAAAATTAGAGGAACATGTGTTTAAATCTATGTGCCACTAATAAATATTGCTACAGTTTAATTTTGACATAGTGTGTCCTCTGTGAGCTGCGGTGGATTCAGAACACCCACACTGCATGCTTCACACCAGCTTCTTTATAAAGATTTGTGGGATTCTTCCCCATACTTCAGTGAGTATTTGCGAGTTATCCCAGGTTCTGTGGCACAGCAGGACGATTTACAAGCTTACCCTACAGATGCTCAATCGGATTGAGGTTAGGACTGCTTGCAGGCCGAATTTGGCATTCCTGCAGGACATCTTTTATATTCCATGCTGTATTGGATTTAGCATTATCATGCATTAGAAGAAAATTGGGATCCATTTCATAAACAAACATAAACAAAGGGTAGGTTAATGCCATTAATGTAAACATCAGCTTTCATGTGCTGCGGGACAATAACAAGCTCTGTCCGAGAAACAAATCTGTCATGTTCAATAATGGTGACTGGAGCAGGACGTTCAGCAGGACGTCTCCATACATGTGTACGATCATCACAACCCGTCAAACGAAATCTTGACTCATCTATGAAGAGAACAGCTTCCATTCCTTCTGAGAAAATCTCAGCCCGGCTTCCTTGTGCTTATATGTCAAACAAGGGACCTAAAATGGATTATAGATCTCAATGTTTTTTCAGTTTATTTCTTACAGTTTGACAGAAACCATCACTCCAGCTGTTGTTCGTATACCATACCATATAGAGTATACCATACTCTGACTGTAGATTTGCGTCTACCCAAAGCTGATAGGCCATCATATCTGTCCTGTATCTCTGCTATCTACCTCTTGTATCCACTGTCTCTATATATCGCCTCCAAACCCTATGGATGTCAGAAGGGCTAACATGAAGAATCCTGTAGACAAAGCGAATGGAATGACCAACTGCTTGTGCGATTGTTTCATGCAGATGTCTGATTGCTCTGTATTAAACTCAAAGAATACAAAATAACAATTTCCTACCACAGATTGCTGTTGAAACCTGTTTTCCTAAAAAAGAATAAGCCAAAGAGCATTCACTTCGGTTTTAACAGTTCTTGAAACTTCACTAATTTACAGAGAAAAACTAACAAATCCTAGAAGTTGTTTATTTTATTTTTAAGCAATACCTCAAAATATAACCCCTGAATGCCAAAAATTACATTTTATGAATATTTATTTTGGGGATTTCATTTAGGCATGTTTTCTTTAATTTTTAAAGCAGTCTATTTAAATGTTGTACATACAAGAAAAAGGGATCCGGATAAACCAGAAAGCGATATGACTGGCATCACTTTTCCCCCTCCCCTTTCCTGAAATTTTTAACATTTTCAATATCTACCATTTTGAAAACTTAGAATTCTTTTTTTATTTTTTCTAGTTTACAATTAAATTTCCTTTAATTGGTAATAATTGAGAGTAGTTGTCGTTGTGTCTACGGTGTAGCTGGATTTTGTTCACTGCACTTCCTATAAGGTAAGAGATATTTACAAAGCTTAGTAGTGAACACACTTTTATTTAAGCAAAAAACATTATAATTAATTTACATAAACAAACAAAATATTTAAGAATTTCGAAATACCGAAACTAAGGTTTGAAGCAGCATTTATTGACTTCATACTCCCAATAATTGATAATGTAGAAGTCATCAATTTTATGTAAAATATTTAATCATAAAGGACTGACGTAATGTTCCAGATACTCTCTAACAAAAGTGCACTAAAAATTAAAGATGGTGTTTGTCTTGTCAAAAGGAATATAAAAACATGTACTCGTTTGTAACTTTTATTATTATTTGGCTAACTTTGTGTGAGACGCTTCCCGTCAGGTTCCTGAGAGTACTTTTAAAAACAGTCAGGCCCAAGGTCTTTCTATTGTGTACGATCTAGAAGAACTATTTTTTGTTATGTTAGTTAAGAGGGTAGTTGTAAAGAACTTGTTAGGAGGACATGTCAAGATGCATGCAAAGCCGTAACCTTTAGAAGAGAGAAGCTAGCTGTACAATACACAAAGAAGAGCGAATAGACATGTTTGTAGGTAATATTTAATATGATAATCAGTGGAAAAGAACGTAGGAAAGCTTGTTGTTACCCTTGTGCTGGTTGTTACTAGTTGCTATTGGTTCTTGTCCTTAAGACAGATTTGTTTCAATTTTATACTTGAGTTCAGTTGCTTAGATACTTTGTTACAAGTGGGAGTTGCATTGCTCGAAGTTTAATTCCGAGTTAATATACTCTAGCGCGTAGATAGTAAAAGTTAATAGTGAATAAGCTCAAGAAGTGCTGAAATGAAGAGCAAGCAATATCAATGAGAGTATACAGTACAAAATGTTTAACATACAGTGAAGTTAAAGCCAAAAGACAAATCGTCATTCAATGTAGAAGTGAATTATTTGACCAGAACTATGAAAGATAAAAACATTAATAAATTGTGTTTTTTAACCTACAGTCAGCTCTCCAATTTCTTCTCCCCCTGGGCCGTAGCCAGAAAATTCCAGCATACTTACAGACGAGCTAGGCCGTGGCAACAACACTACAAGTATCGTCTTGGAGGAAGAAGACTGCCCTGTTACTTCATCGAATCTATCAACCAATTAATTCTAACTACAAATTATAATCATTTTAATCCTTCCCCTCCTACCCGATGTCAATTCATCTTAATCAATAAATAAAATCCAATCATAATTCTCCGCCTATTTATTAAGTTCTCTCATACCTTAACAAAGGTTATATGATGTTTTTTTTTTTGATTGATTTATTTATGGACGCTCTTTAACATCCCAGGTAATCAGCGTCCCATTCAACTGAGGGCGTGAAACGGCGGACAAATTTTGCTCAGAGGCCTCTCTTTCAGGCTTGAGGTTCTTTTTCGTGCCGCAAATGTACGACACGGGACCCACTGCTTTACTTTCCTTCCAAAGGAAGCCATACTTAGGATTTTTACGCCCGAAAAAATGCATCGGTCCTGGGGTTTGGGTTTAGGAGGCAAGTATGGTAACCACTACACCACCAGGACCGACGTTATATGATGGTAAAGAACCTCTAACAGACATTACCATTTTCACAACTGTGTGTGCCCCCAAGCTCCTTCCTTATACTTTCCCTCCATTTATCCATTATTTTTCCTAAGAATTTCCATATCTTGTTTATTTTCTATACCCTTATATCCAACAACGTTTTAATTGCCAGTATATTTTGTTATAGGCTGCCCAATTGTTTAACCCTGAAACTATACCTCCACCTTTTTACTATTTCACACTCTATTAGAAAAGGGAACGCACTGACCACTTTCCTTTTTTAATTTTTTTCTTAATCCTTTTCGAAATAATATCCCTGTAAGCATCCAGCTGGACCAACTCTTCCAAATTGATCGCGGTTGTCTATAGATTTCTCCCGTATCCTATTTCTATTAATTATGAGTTTAAGGAACTCTACGCTATCCCACATATCTTCTCTATATCTTCTACCCTCCATCTCATTTCTTACCAAATCCAGCCAGTCACCACACATCCGCAATCCAATTTCTTCTAATAGTTCTCCTCTTCCCCAAACCAACTCTCTCCTCCTAATCGCGTCTTTGGTACTAAGACATTCTTTTCATACATGTTTATTATTTAATTTTAGATATAAGTTATTTACTATCTATGAATGTAATTATAAAAATAATTATCAGTTTAGATACACTGTAGAAAATAAATTATAATGCTTGGAAACAATTATGTGAATGCAGTTATTCTTAATATGAAAGAAATATTTTACTCAGAATTCCGCGGAGGTTTTCTTATTTTGAGTGAGAGTAGCTATATATGATCATAGATTTTTTTTTTAATCATTACTTACTGAGCAAATTTACAAAAATCTTTGAAAATACTGAAAACTTTTTAAGAAATACTAAATTTCTCATGTCTACAATTGAATTTCAGAAGTAAAATCATGCATATTTGTTTTATTTTGCTATTTATTAGCAAAACATAATTTTCATTTATATTCTTCTTCTTCTTTCCCTGTATGTGCCCTATTACTTTTGAAAACTTACACTCTCTGGAGCTTTCACACTAATACCCTAGTCGGTCGTTTCTCGGAAAGCTATTTACTCTAGACGCACGTAATATTTAAATAATGAGGGGCTCCTTGAATGGACGGTCAGTCCCATGTCAGAGTCACCCCGGTGATATCATAAACCCAGCAGATGCAGACACACACAAATAGAAGGAATGAAGATTAGTGATGAAATGGAAGGCGAGTCCATAGTAGATAAAAACTAACGGCTTTTACATTTCTTAAAATAAACTGAGAAAAACCACGGAAAATCTAAGTCAGATTTGGACTTAGAACTTCCCTAATTCGAAGACCAAGCAAACCAGCTCGGTCAGCTCTCTAATTCAGAGACAGAGAGAGAGATAAACTTTAATATTATTTTCTTCAGTCATAGTATTGAAGCGGTTTTGTCGGTGGTAAAGGTTTGTCGTCAATCATGAAGCAATTTACTTGCTAGTTCCATACTTTGCAGCGAGGCATCGTTAATTTGCAATTTATCTCTTTGGTGCTGTTGCCCATGCTTCATGACAACAGTATTTCAGGGTTTTGTTTAGATACTTTATGACTCGTGCTTAACAGAACCGGGAAAGGGTATCAACTGTGTTAATAAACACATGATCTGAATATGTATGGTAATTTATTATTAACAAAATATTTCCCGTCCTCTGGTGTTCTGCGTACGGTAAGACTTAACTACGTCGAGTATAAATTTAGCTGTCCTGACGTCCAAGGAATCTGATTATCTAACTGTTTGAACTGCTCCTATATATTGCACTTATCTGATCTGATCGTTTGACTATCTGATATATCAACTGAGTTTCTGAAGTGTCTCAGCAGAGCATAAAATTATAATGCGTACCCGCTTCCAAAATAGAACTTATCTGAACTGAGTCTTTGCAGAATGCAAGACCGGAACGCGTCAAGTCACGCAACGGACATTATCGACCGTGCAAATGTCAGGTCGCAAAGAAATGGAGTTCAATGAAAAGCAACGCAAATACAATCAATATTTGCCGCACAATGGTTTGCGTCATGTCGATGACGTCTTGAAAATGTCGCAGACACATGCTGCATTCTGTGCGTAATGTCTCATGGCAATTTGCAGATAGCATCCAATTCCTGCAGGTATTTGCTGCCAATTTAGTTATTTTACAACTAAAACGGGTCTTTTTGAAAGACTGTCTAGTTGGAAAATTAATGATTTAGTTGCTAGTGGGGAATCTACTCTCTCTAAAATATTGACTAGTTGAAATCCGTTTTATTTCTAGTAGTTGGTCTAAAGTGGTTAGTTTTACGAGTCATTTGAGAATTCTGGCGGATGTTTGTGCTATTTAAGCAAGAGAGATAAGATCATGGTGCCACTTTCTACAATGAATCAACATCAGTTGTCAATGTTGAAAATGCAAATATGGCTTACATTCATCATCACATATATTTTGGTTATTCCCCATGTAACTGAACTGTGATAACGTATGCTGTTATTTAATGTGCTCTGTGAATAAGGAAGTGGGTTGACGGGAAATGTTTATGTTTCAAAGCCGGATATCTGAGTGACAAAATAAATGAATAACATCTGATTCAGTTAACTGAGATTAGCTGCGTGCTATACAGTTATTCGTAATAATTAGAAATTATGAACCCATTTTCTTTTTCTTCTGTTGCGCAATTTCAGCCCTCCTGTATATTAAAGCATCGTCTTCATTCGAAGAGGCCATGTCGTCCACTGGATAAGAAGATTGACACAGACACAGACCGGTGTCGGCCGCATGTCTTGAATCACCAAAGATACAATAAGGGATAACATTGATCTGTCTTGACGCTGACCGGTGTGCGACTCCCTAAGCCCATATCAACTCAGCGTCAAGTCAGATAAATGCTTAGTATCCCTGAGTCTATTTTTTACAACTGAGTTGACGAACTGAACTGAGTTTCTATGTCCAAGCGGAGCAAACGCCTCCTCATATATACGATTCAAAATAAATAAACTTTGGCTTCACTAAGCCACGGGTTTCACATAAGCATGTTCAAGTCTCGCGCCTTGCTTTAAAATTTCTATACATCTACTATTGGCTGGTTCAAATTCACCTACCAATGCATCCCACCCGCTACTATTTGAAAATCTAGAACAATTTGTTTAAAGTTAACTGTAATAACAGCTGGCAAGTTCCTTCCCTTAGGTCTTTTAAAAAGTGACTTTAACATTTATTCTTCCTTTGAATAGCAGTTTATGACTTCACGTAAACGGTTACACCAGAGAACTTTCTCTTTTGTCGACATACAATTTATATATTGAAGTAAAACCTTATGTTACACATTTATGTACACAATATTGATGCACAAAATATAATTATTACTTTTGCAACATTTATATTATATTAATATTTTAGTACAGGTAGGCTGTAAGGACTGTTTCAGCATACAGGTTTAAGAATTTTTTTTCTTCGTCTTTCTTCTTGCTAGCGAATATGATTTATAATTTACTCTAATCCTAAAGGAAGAGGCTTTCATATTGAAGTAAAATATACAGACATGTTATTCCTTGCTTTTCATCTTTCCTCTCTTCCGCCTCTTTCCAAATATAGCCATGATCCGTGTACTCAACTGGTTCGCTCTTTCCTTATGCTTCGCTAATCTTCCACGCGCATCTTTTCTCTCTCACCTACAGTATTTATATAACTTCGTTGGATCCTCTTTACTGGAAAGTTAACTTTCTTGTATTTTTACAAATATTACAAAGCTGTCGTATTTGATTTTACGAAAGTAGGCTAATTGTTGATTATTATATCTATATACAAAGAATGGATGATCCAAAAGTTCTGGGATATTGGTTGCATCTACGCTTGTTTTTTCAATGATTACTGTCTTTATTCATTTTGCTAGGCCGCAATACCTCATAAATTCCTGCTGTATATTTATAGACTTTCTGTATTGTGTTCCTACAAATAAAAATGTGTGATGGAGAAGGAGAAGACCATAACCCCCACCTGAAAAGTTCTCAGTCGCTTGCATGGGCTTTATTGCAGGTCTTGCTGAATGTACATATGCTCTCTCTTTTCCTCAAAGAAAAGATTTAAACACCCCTGTACTACTGTACCCCAATCGCACATTTTTGGTCCTATTTTATAGTAGTAAATAATTATACCTGTTTAGTTTCTATTTTATTTTTTGAATAATATTTGACGCCCGTTTTTACTACTGAGGCACCACAGACGGTGGACACCGGACTTCCCGGCATTTGTCATTTATAAGAACTGAGGAAAACCTGGAAGGAAAAAAAAACTCACTAAGGGAGGACGGTCCCAGCGAGATTAGAACCCCTGACCTCCCGCTTACGAGAGTACGCCTTAACGACCTCGGCCACCCGTGGGGGCTACCTTAAATTCCATTTTGCTCTTCTTCAATTATGCATTTTTCATGTATCATATTTAGACGTTCTTAGCCTTCTCCAGGATTTACTTTCACTTTTGAAACATTCCTAACGTTTCAAGAAAATACTTCAAAGAGGAAGAACTTACCAATAACCTGAGAACGTGGTCAGGCACATTACGGGAACTGTTGCACAGCGCATGCGCAGATGAGTGGGAGAAGATGACTGGAGCTCTGCTTATGCGCAGGGCGTCCAACATTGTCGGCACCGACACGTGGGAAAGATCTACCATCATGCCCAACCTGTTCATCTCTCGTACTACCAACTGTAAAGAAAAAAATAGCTCTGTTAACCGAATAGTACATTTAATAATGCATAATATCTTAATTGTATAAGATTTTCTTACATTCTCCATTTTTTTTTTTTTTTAATATTTTATGGTCACTTAAACTCAATATGCTAGATAGTTGTATTACAAACGGAGTGTATTATAAAAAAACAGAGGAGAACTGCTTCAATAATTGGAAAACCGTGGAAATCTTAAATACCAATTTTGTCGCTGGTGGCAGCTTACATTAAGTACCTCCTGGTGCAGGGGCTGCCAATCCGTGTTATAGGTACCATACAAAGCACAGCAGCGAAGGATCGCAAATGTGTGGATCGATAGCATTGTGTTATAATGACTCCAGAACCGTGACCGCCACTTAAAACTTAAGTGATACAGGTTGCAAACTGACAGGGGCAGTTTAAAAAGTCCTCTGTTTGAGCAAGCAGCGCATTTTGCAAGCTAAGGTTCATTTTTTTTTTCTGCTGTCTTTATGAATGACATGGGACATGTTGTTTATGCTGCATCACGCAGTAATATGATTACACTTCGGAAAAACTTGTTGAATACTTTACATTTGTTTTTCTTTTGAGGAAATTATTTGGCCAGCTTGGAAATTGTCGTTAGTTGAAGATATTACACTATTTATTGTATCGAAAAATGATATAGCAAATGACTTCTGTTTATTAACTTTTCTTCTTATTTAAAAATTTTGTTTTAAATATATTTAAACAATGTAAAACATTATTTTGAATAAATGGTTATTAATGCATACTAAGCAAGTAAATTTCATTATGCTATTACTACAACTATAGAAACACTTGCAATAGCTATAAAACTTATTAAATTGTTATTTTAGTTACTGTTACTACTTTACATTACCTCCCTATTAAAGCTTTTCGGAAAATGTTAATGTTTATGTAGATACATATGCTAATACTAATAATAACTTTTGGTGTAATACTTATATAATACTTTAAATATATTATTTTTAAAATATATATATCCCATGCTATCACCATTTCCTCTGTTGATGTATCACAACTCAAGGCGAGTAATGCAATATTTGAAATCATCATTAAGATATTTTTCTTCAAATAATAAAGCAATGACTTGTGTAGTTTTAAGAGCACATGACCATTTCAAGCTATCACTAACCAATAACAAATGTCAATATTTTAATTTAGTTATATATCGTCCATTTATGTAATTCCGAACAAAGTGTTTTCCATAGAGTCTCATTAAGTACCAAAAATACACGTTAATTACAATTATAAAGATATGTTTTTCAAAAATAATTGGGCCTAATTAATTTACAGTTTCGCAGAATTGGTATGTAATTTTCCTAATATTTTTACCGTTGGCAGCACACTTTATAAGTTTAACCTCATTACATAAGATTGTTTACTTCTATTTATTTTGATACATTTGACAATCCCGAGTGGGAGTAAATTTTTTAAAAGTACAGAATATCAAACTGTCAAATCAGGAATGTTACGTCACGAGCATTGATTAGCTGTAAATAGATCCATAGTTTTCAGTTAAATACTTAAAGAGAGGAAGATTTTTTTCAATATACCAGTGGCTACACTAATATAAAATGATAAAATAAACCTTAAAACATTTTGAGGTATTGATAATCTAGGTCGAAAAAATTATTATATTTTTTTAAAGAATAGAAAATATCTTTCCAACACACAGTTGGATTAGAATTCGGATAGAAAGTACGGAACTTTCAAACAATGGCAGTTGGTAGTGCAGAAGCTCGTATGATTGGAATCATATATCTTTTGCGTGAATTAAGCTCTATAAAATGTAAATATTATTTTAGTCAATCAATAAATTGGCAAAATAATCAGATGACAAAAGATATAATTAAGGATAGGAGCGATAGCAGACACGGGTGGCCGAGGTCGTTAAGGCGCGGACTCGTGAGCGGGAGGTCTGGGGTTTGAATCCCACCAGGACTGTCTTCCCTGAATCAGGTTTTTTCCAGGTTTTCCTCAGTCCTCATAAATGGCAAATGTCGGTACCCTAAACTAAGACCTGGAACGTTTCCTTCCTTAAAAAAAAATCCTTTCCCAATATATCATTTCATCTCATGTATCATCAGTGTCCATCACCTGAGGTGTTCAGTAGTAAAAACGGGCGTTAAACAGCATTAAAAAAAAAAAAAAAAACGAGGACTGATAAAATACTGATAAAAGTTTCGCGGCAGCTGGTAAGTCGGCAAACAGAGCAGTAACTCCCGGCGATAAGGACGTAATATTGGCGCAACTGATTCAAGTTCTCGCAAGCATAACACACTAAAAATAAGCACGTACCATATGATAGAATGTGTTGAAAACGCCTTACATCCACGCATTTGTGACATCGTTTTTATAAAATTGATAAACACGAACATTAGTTCAGTTTTCGAAATTGGGTAAATTTAACCTTGAGAACATATAAGATCATTGTTGTCCACGAATCACGGATAGATATTCTAAAATTCGAATTAATTGGATGCTGGGGAAAGTTAAAAAATGGCAATTGCCCTACGCTTACTATGGTTCCATTATATGATTATGTTTTGTCTCAAAAACATTTGGGGAAAAAAAAACAACTTCGTGACAAGAAACAACACATAGAAATAGCTTTATCAGTAAAGAACATTTAGCTTGGATCAGTTACTTTATGATTAACGTTCCGTAATGCCCAAATACAAAAATTTACCCGATCAGAATCACATGCCAGTAATCAGGAATAACACCAACATCGTATGCTTTGACTTGATTGCTGAAGAAACAATGATTCGTTTGAATGAAGGTTTTCTAAAAAGATACAGAAATGGAAGGACATTTCCAACATCCCATGCCATAAAGTACATGCTTATTTTCATAGTAATGTAGCTGTGTAACTGCTAAGAAATGGAATTCGTTGCATGGATGTTACATTCGTTTCGCTTTGGAGTTACCACTGTTGACTCCCGTTAAAGGGGCTACAAAATCATGACAGCCCAGTATTTCCAGTGTTGACTAATCACTGATATGTCGAGTGATGTCTAAAAGCTACAATAGTTGTCATTATTCATATTAAATGAGCATGCAGCACGAAAACATTTACTTTAGCTGACTTTACTTTCAGGCATATTCATCGTTTTTCTGTGCACCAAGAGACTTTTTCCCTCCACATTCAGGCGCTTCGTAGTATTGCAAAGTTGTGAGGATCTTTTAAAAAACGCTATCCACTTGAGAATTTATTGGGATATTGAGTTTGAGTTTATGGCCTGTCAGTAAAGCTTCAGGGATGCATCGCATAGATTCCCCTTGAGGCTGACCGATCTTCGATATGAGAAACAGTCAAACTGACAACCTGCCCACGTACTTGTACTGCTCATCTCTTTTAAAGATTACCAAAGGCGTAACTTTGCTCCCTGACCAGAATAAATTGCAAGATTGCATCTCTCTGCGAAATTCCGTACTTTCCACGTAAATGGCTAGCCATAGCAACCAGCACATCATAACGATAAACTCGAACAGGAAGATTTTGTGTCCCTTTCAGTATTCAATGTCGATATAGGCCCTTCTAATACAGACTTTACAAGCGAAACGTTACAAAAAAAAAATATAAGAAACACAAGCAGGGTGGGTACGTTAATGCCCACAAAATTCCTGGGTTTATTAATTTAACTGCTGGTTGTTTTTAACCGTGGATACATTGTCGACTTGCAAAGAACTCTCATATCTAGGACCCGATTTGGACGACAGCATATGGTGCCTCTGCTCAGAGCTAAAATATTCTATGAGCCTGGACATTTTCAGGAACAAGCTTTTTTTTTAATTGATTTATGTTGACTGAAAATTAGACGGTTAACCAGACATTACAGACAAATTCAACAAATTTAACTCAACCTCTGTCATTACTGGATAACATCTCAATATTTATTCAGTTCTTAGAGATTTTTTAAATATATATCTATAAGAAGCTTCCCTGTTACTACCAAACACAGAGTATAAAGACCCAAGAAGGAAAACTGTGCCTAAGAGTCTCGGTGAGGTAGATTCAAGAGAATAGCTTTTAATTGAACTCCAAGGCATATTGTTATTATTGAACTTGTTCATTACAAGATATGAACAGTTGGTTTAAATTAGTTTAAAAACTAGTGCGTTCGCCAACGGCATTACCAATAGACTGGAAGTGACTGGAAAGGTAGAGGTACAGAATCGTAGGAAGTGGAATCGGATAGGTGTCTTCCATGAGCTGTGGCGTTAAGTTTGTTTGCTGCTGTAATGAAATCCAAGTCTTGTTTATTTGAAAATATTTACCTTTGTTCATGTCATCTAGATGCTCTATTTTTAACACCTATATTCTAGCCAACAAAGACGATTGAAAAGGTTCAGTCAAGGATTTAAAGGACCCCTTGTCCGTCGCTAGGGTGTACGGTTTTTCATGTTCGTGCGGGAAAAGCGGAGTATAAACACCTGCATTGAGGAACACAAGAGAAACTGCCACCAGGGCCTCACAGCCAAATCAAAGCTACCGATCAAGCCTTTCAGGTAGTGAACACAAGATATGTTTTGAAGAAACCATGGTTTTATCTAGTACCTTGCTCTATATTGTCCGGCTATACCGGAAAGCAATAGAAATGCACAAAAACTCAAACAATTTAAACAGAAAAGGTCTTTGACTATCAATCGTACATAGATTAAAACAAAGAACATGCCTGGCAGATGGCACCAGCGAAACCACGACGTTCTCTGCCGGGAGAGCACGAGACAGACACTACTTGTGCAGAAATGCTACAAACCAATCGGATATTATCTACCCTATGTAGCTGAAAATCAGAGCCACTTTCAATTAATGAATGAGATTATAATTAATATAAATATTATCTGATGTATATCACTTGTATTTAAGGTTACTGTATTCATTTCCACGTTTTATTATCATGTTGTTGACAGGAAACGCAAACACAGACAGATAGGCTATTGTATATTTTTAGAGGATAATGTAACCAGGAATGTCCGCTAGGCTTTAGGAAATGGTTGTATAAAAAGCTGACTGTAATTAAAGACAAAGAAGGTCGCCTGGGAAGAAGGCACCCTTTTGCCTGGTCAAGCAGCTTTTTTCTGTGTAAAGATTTCGGAAAGCATTTTGCCTACCTGAGATCACTGGGCTCAGCTAGAAATAATGTTTCAATAGGAAGAAAACCCGATTTTGTAAACACAAACATCTTAAAAAGGGAATACGGGGAGGAAAACTTAACTTTAGCAGACTGCAAATGTTTTATTTCTTTTAAACAGGAACATCGAGACACAACAGGCTTCCGAAGTTAAACCGAAACAAATAAATGCCGCTTATATATGGCCAGGACGTGATTTATCGTAAACTTATAGTATGTTGTTCTAAGTACTGAAAATTTAGAGAGGTGAAGGGACCTGACAGATCATAAAACATTCAGCCTATTTATGGAAGAGATGTCCGAGAATGTTCGTTTTAGAAAGTAGATTACCTCAACCAATAACCATCTTCTACCACTAAACGAATAATAGCGAGCCTGTGTAATCGCCAATACAAAGCTAGAGTCGAACCGAGTTCTATAATATTTGAGGATTTACATTTCGCGTGGGAGGAGCTTAATAAAACAATAAACTTTGTATCAAGTATAAGGTACGCGATAAGAGACAGGAATCAGTAGTGGAGTGAATAGACAGACAGAGAGTGTGGGAACTGATAAACAGGGTGTGGAAATAGAAAATCAGAGTCAGTAAATATCCAGTTAAGAGTGCGTGAAGTGTGTAGTCAGCGAATATTCAGTCTGAGTTGTTAGTTGTCAGTGAAATATAATCAGGAGATATCAATAGTCGGCATAATAGGAAGTCGTAAGATATAAATTTTTATAATCGGCTAATAGTCCATAGTCAGCTGAAGTGGTCGGCTATCATGAGTTAACAAGAATTATTTATCAATCGTCGGAAATCTTAGAACAATCCTCAAGTCACTATGGGCAGTCCAACGTATAGAAATACAGCGAATAATCAATGAATAAATAGCATCGATTGAGAATTTTCGAGTTTCCGTGTAGTCTGCTAGATATCCTGCCCTTCCCACTAACTCAAACGAGTCACAAAATTCACCTGTGATTTAATATTTCTAATACAGTAGCAAAGGGACGTCCAACCAATTACTCATTTAATCCCCCACTCCTACCTAACACCCATATGGTCCCATGTAGTAGCGAATAAGGAAGCAATGAGCATGCGAACCAATCAGAATCCGGTAAGCAAGATCTAAATATGGTCACTCCAACCGTAAATGCTCCAGTTGCTCGTTTCAACGGGAAAAGACAGCGCTGTCTCCATCAACTCCACTCCCAAATTAAACCTCCATCATCCCACACTGCGGTAAAGCTTGTGGAACGCAGCAACGGTACACAGGCTGGGTAACTGCCTTCAATTCTGGTCTGGTCTGCCATACTTGTGGAGAAGATCGAGAGGAGGATACTTTGCAGAGGTTATCAGCGCCATTGAAGATGCCGGACGCAGTTACTGTCGAAAAGTCTGGAACAACGAGTTCTATTCGACGATTGCCAAATAGCCCTAACGATTGTATTTCCACTTTGACACTAGTCATGAAAGCCTATGCGATAGATTATACATATTCGTTGGTAAATTTACATGTCGATTCAATATGCCTTTTAAGCATCCGTGGTTGAATATCAACGACCAAAACAAGTGTAAGTTCGGATGGGATGCATTCATTCGCCACATCTCGTATATCTTTCTTTGCAAAAATATCAAAACCGGAGAATTTGACTCTAAAATTCTCTCCTTAGAATTGGACTTAAAAGCAGACGCTATCCTTGGCCGAACAATCCCTCGATTTCTTGATGGGATCGTTATGCAGTATACACTTACTATTGCAATTCTTTGTTGCAGAGAAACATCTGTAGGGCACGGCTAAACAGTTTTATCAAGGCACAAATCGCTTCCTCGTGTTGAAATAGTCAGAACCTATGGATTACAAAACCATAAATTCCTTCATTTTTATTTTCCCTTTCAGAAAACATATCTTCATTATCCGTCTCGCCATTGCCCAGTATTCATGCTCCAATGCCTTGCTTTAGCTGGGGTCCATGTTTTATGGACTATCCATATATGATACTTTTTTTAAATATTAAAAGATAGGAATTTAAAAATATTTTCTCTCTCTATATATAATGTACATTTCTACCATAACTGCTTTAAAATTAAAAGAATAAGATTTTAATTTTTAAAATAAGAATGCAATACTGAACAAATATATATATTGCATAGAAAAAGCATTCATGGAAAGGGCCTAGTTCATAGATTGTTTTTTATATTCAATATTTGGTATAGTCTAAAGTCATAATAATGCAATTATTCTGGATTTTATCAAAAAAAAAAAACTTTTGTACATTATTTATTTCAGAGCTCAACACACGCTTTGCTCAATCTTTACTGTATGGAGGTATATTTAACTTAAAAAGTATGCAGCCAAAAACTACTTTCTGCAAAAACCGACCAATAATTTTTAATTTTAAGATTTGCCATATGTTTTTTGTTTTTAGTCACAAAATAAATTTCTTTAGATGACAGGTATAACAATATGGGATGCCTAGGCTTATACAGTTAATATGAGAAACAAACTTGGAGACTGAACTACTAAGCTACGCTGTTTTCAGCAACTCCTGCAACTCACATTAGATGTCAGCAGTGTAAGGGTTTGCGAGCAGTAATAAAGTTAATGCAACCATTGCCTTCGCCAGTTGTTATGCCTCATACATACTTGATGCAATCCTGAGTAAACGCCATCGTTGCATCCCTCGCACAGACGCGCAAGATGCACCATAAAACTTCTGCGGGGATAAACTAATGCAGTATGCGAGCAAAAAGTGTGCTAAAGCATTTAGTTAATAATGCCAACAGTGAATTTGTACGTTGCAGGTTTTATGCGAGTGTGGTGTTTCATTAAAATAGCGGAGGGTTTTGCTAAAAGCGTTTGCTATTTTTATGCAGTGTTACGGTTAGAAATAAGTCACGTCTGCCAAGGTTTTTAAAACAGTGTACATCTGATGAATCTATCATCCCCTATACGTTGTTAAGTATGTTTCCAATTATTTCTGTAAACTTCGATTTTATCATTTAACGGATATATATTGTTCATTCTTTATTTTTATTTCATCTAAACTTGCGCCTCCTGTTATTATATGAATCTCTGTGGTGCTTGAAGGTGTTTGCTTTTGTGATGTAAAAGACAGTGCAGTCATGAACATAAACATTTTTACCTAAATTACCCGCTATTGTTTATTTTTAACGACTATGTGTATTACGGAATTTTTAAAAATTCCGTATTGTGATTTTTCTTATTATAACGCAGTCAAAACTTTTTAAATTTGTTATCCGCTCCAATATTTGGTTAAGGAATACACTTTTATTTCTTACTGCGTTCTCGTCCATGATTCGGTTTTGCGTACTTTTCCCTCGTTATTCTGTATCTGATCGAATTGTTTGTTATTTTTCCTTGAAGCGGTTCTTTGGTGGGGTGTTGTTATTGTTGGATCCACATAAATGAGTCAAATTATCAAGCGGCTTGGTATGGCTCCGGCTATGTGCTCCAGATTGGGCACCAATTTTAAACCGATCTGTGTCACCTCGAGCAATCCCACGTTGTGACGCCCATTTTGAAATGGTTTCGTAGATTGATTATTGGTCGCTTCGGTGTTGGCCCCCACGCTTTAAAGGCAACAATTTCTCAGGGTGCATTCAACAGGACCGGGAGAGGTTTTCTATAATGTAAATAAGCACTATTTTTTAGTAGTGTTTAAAGCCGTTTTTATTACTGAGGCACCGTAGGCCGTGGACACTGATGATACACGAGATGAAATGATACAATGGGAAAGGATTATTTTTTTAAGGAAGGAAACGTTCCAGGCCAAGTTTGGGGTACCTACTCGGCATTTGCCATTATGAGGACTGAGGAAAACCTAAAAAAAACCTCAAGTTAGGAGGACGGTCCTGGTGGGATTCGAACCCCAGACCTTCCGCATACGAGTACGCGACTAAACGAACTCGGCCACCTATGGAAATTGGGTATTTTATTATATTCAAATTCATTCTCGGACTTTGGTGTTCTGTGTATGATAGACTTGGCTATGTTGAATATAAACTTAGTTGCCGCGTGTGAAACTTACAAAAGGGGACTGCGAATTACCTACCTGAGTCGAACTGTGTGTAGATCAAATACCTTACATGTTGAGTAAATAATTGCCGCTGTAACTTCCGCTATACTCTGTTCGGTTGTTCACATATGGTTGCATAACAAGGCTGTGCGTAGAAGATTGTGACATGTTCAAAATGGAGTTTCGAGCTGTTATTAAGTTATTCACAAAAGACGGACTTACTCAAAATGAAATTAAACAGCGATTGGTGGTGTATATGGGGAAGCATCCCCCTCATATTCTACCGTAAAAGAACGGGTCAAACTTTTTCGAATGGGTCGAGAGAGTATTGAAGACAAAGATCGTGCAGGTCGGCCCTTGGAGGTGCTCACTCCTGAAAACATCGCTCGCTCTTGTGGATGGAGAAATTATGGAATACCGACGTCTCAAAGTTACAGAAATAGCAGCAAGGTTGGGCCTTTCTAGAAAAACAGTCCTTGGAATTATTCATGAGCATTTAAACATGAATAAGGTTAATGCAAGATGGTGCCTAGAATTCTTTTCTCAGTACCAAAAGCAGCAACGAGTCATCTGTTGTCAGCCATTTTTGGAGCTCTGCCGTGCAACGAGAGAGTTCTGCAAACCATTGTTACAGGAGAAGAAACTAAGGTCCTCTACTATTATCTCTTGTCCAAAAGAGAATCAATGGAGTTCCGTAAGCCTGGCGAAGCATCGCCTCTAAAGGCCAAGGTCACAGTCAACCAAGAAGATCTTGACCACAATCATTTGGGAGTGTGAAGGAATGCTCTTCATTGACTTCAAGGAAAGGAACCCTACAGTAACTGGGGAGTACTATGCTGGCCTATTGCACAGACTACGTGCTTCCATCAAAGAGAAAAGGCGAGGAAAACTGAGTGGTGGTGTGCACCTTCTTCACGACAACTCGCCTGTGCACACAGCTCTTGTTGCAAAGAAAGATGTGAAGAAATGCGGCTTCAAGAGGTTCCACCATCCACTCTACATCCCACATCCAGCTCCCAGTGATTATTTCTTCTCAAAACTCAAGAAGAACCTTCGAGGAAGGAAATTTAAGCGTGACGAAGAAGCGAGGGATGCTGTTTATGCCCATTTTACAGACAAGACTTCTGACTATAGGGGGGGGGGGGTTAAAATGTTAATTCAAATATGTGAGAAGTGTATTGCAATAAAGGGTAACTATATTCAAAAACTTATATACCTGCCCTCATAACTGCGTACTGAGAAACTGCCGGTGAACTGCAAGTATCTCGCCGCGTGTAAAACTTAGAACTGTCTGTCTTTCCATGTGTAACGTCTTAACTGCGTGCACCTGAAGGCAATTTAAGTTAAAAATGTAGGACTTCACAACGAGTGCATTTAGTCGACTACCCTAGAGAGCGACCGCCTCCTTTATATATCAAATTTAAATAAAAAGTTGTTGGCTAGGAGACGCCAAAAGTAAGCGCAAGCCTTGCGCCTATCTTTAAAAGTACAAATATATGTTTACCATTGGCTGATTCAATTTCACCTGCCTTGCGTTCTCTATTTTTTTAAATTTTTAAAACATAGTCACCATTGACAGGTTTAAAGAGGCATGACAGCCGGTTGGGTCCAACGCCCTAAACGGTTTAAATGCTCCTTGAGTTTATATACCCTGCAGTAGCTGTTCCTTTTAAAATATGACTATCGGTTAATTTTGTATTGGGGTTTTATGGTCCTTTGGTTGGTTTTCCAAGCTTTAGTAGCAAAACACCATAACTTTTCTCTTTTTGTTGACATACAATTTACATGTTACAATTATGTCGTATTATATATGTGCAAGCTATCCACATCACTAACTATAATGCATAAAATATTGTGAGTTTGTAACAGGCATATTATATTGTACTAACATTTTAGTAACCCGTGGCCGTAGCACAGTTTCATTCTCTACACAAAATTATCCCGTTTCTTATTAAATGTGGGCAATGTCATCTAAATAAATAATAAACTATATGCGTGACGGGCCAAGTTGTCTTGGTTTTTTATTTATTAGCAATTATGTAACTATCGGTGAAATTCTTCTTAGGCAATATGCGTCTGCAAACTGTATGTAGTCCTTTTCTATTATTTGTTTAAAAGAAAATGTATGACATAGCAAAGAAATACCAAAAAGAGCACAAGCATACTTTGTATTTCAGTTAGTATGAGGTACATATGTGTAGTTATTTTTATGATTTAAATTTTTCTGTCGGAAAATATTTTAAGAAACCAGTTTGCACTTGCAGTCCGGTCTTATTATGGGATTTTATTGTTAAAATAACTCATTCATTTTTTTGTTTGTTTGACACGAGCGATGCTGAGCACAACAATCTATCCACAAGTAGTTTGTGCACTATTTTTCAACTTTCAGTAATGCAAATAAATTCGCACAGCTTATCAGCTGTTGGCGAGAGAATTTATTACAGAAAAGCAGCGATCATAAGGCACAGTTTAAAAATTCGCAAATCCTAATTTATGTAGATCGTAAAAGATTATTAAATATTATTAAAATATTTTATTAAACAAAAACATGTATTAGAATGTCTCTAAAGATGATATATAACGCCTAAATTGCACATGTAGCTGCTTTCAGAAGGGTAACCACTTAAATTGCCCTCTATCATTCGAAAGGAGCATACAAATTTAATTTCGAATCATAGAAAACTTATTGAAAAAAAAACATTATTATATTTTTTTAAGGCTTTCATCATTTTACCACTGTCCTTAGGAAACTAATTGTTATATTATATCGAAACCAACTATCAACGGTACTAGCATTTCACTTAAAAGCAGTCTATCGATTTGGTAAAACCTTGTTATATATGTTTATAACTTATTCTCATTTTAATTAATTTTATAGCATAATATCAGAAGTGCTATATAAATATACGTTAAAAGGGTTATGCCTATTATTCTTTCAAGAAAATTACAAATTACAATTTTAGCTAAACTTTTTGATAATAATATTTATAATTTATTTTAATACTTTTCAATATTTGGCCAAGATCGCGGATAAAAATCCTAAGTATGGCATCTTCGGGAGGGAAGCAAAACCGTGGGTTCCTGTCGTAGATTTATGGCACGATAATATTATTTACTGTGTGTTAATGAAGACAATTTTATTGTTGGAAGTTGTATTGAAATGTCTAGAACTAGAACAGAGAAAAAATAAAATCTACAGCAATAATTCCTATATTTTAGAGGATCTTGAGTAGTATATCAGAGCAGATACAAAAGAATTACGAAAGCGGCGGTGCTGCAAAGCGAATACAAAACTTCATTACAATTTTATCTGTCATTTGTAGGACGCCATTGGAACAACTCCTAAATCTAAGGTTACTAGTCATAACGAAGTAATATCACAACTGATTATAGTTGTGAGAGTAGCAATGAGAGGGAGGGAAATTTGTCTACCGACAGAGCTACCAACTGGCGTGACTTTACCTCCACGGGGCTTCGGGTGTCGGCAAATGGAATCTGTGGTAATGTGCTACAGATATTAAGTTAGACGTGTACACAATATTTCTCCTAAATATTTCTATAATATCTTAATAAATGTTAATATTTTTTTCATTTCTATAGCATTCTTCTTTGCTTGGGTTTATAGTCATACTTATATAACATGTATTTAAAATTTATTTATTTAAAACAGCTTGTGTATGTGTTGATTTTTTTTTTTTTTTTTTTTTTTTAATTTTTCTAACAACACCACTCCATTGCGGCAAGTAAGAGTAAAAAGTAAGTTTTCTTCTATCGCGAGAGTAGTTTGAAGCGGCTTAATGTTCATGAAATATATCCCCTAGAATGTGAAAAGCTTAATCTTTAACAGTCAAACTCACGTTACCTCTTTCTTAAGTTGTTGCAAGACAGGGGATAGCTGCTGATACTTAAACTGTATTACTTTTGACAGCATACCTTCATATCTCTTTGTACATGCAGAGGGTGCCAAAAATGTATACACACTTCAAACAAAGAAAAATACAAAACTGAATTCACACAAACAGAAAATGATGAGTACTAATCATCTTAGACTTTTACAGTTACAACAGTTACTCAAAATACCCACCATCGGCGCCGATACACTTCTGAGTACGTCGAACTACTGAATGAGCAACGTTTGCGACAGTGTCCTCAGCGATTGCAGCACATACCGTTTCAATTTCTTCCCTAAGTGCTGTCAGTGTAGCTGGTTTTCTACGGTATACAACACCCTTAAGAGTTCCCCATAGGTAGAAGTACAACGGAGTTAGATCCGGAGAACGCAGTGGAAACTCAATCGGACCTCTTCGTCCTATCCAGTGCCTTGGATCCAGTGCACGGGCTTGTTGCTGTGCGAGGTCTCCCAGATCTGCACTTGTGAACATCGCATACGTTACCATGAGTCTGAAATGCGTCTCGAATGCGTGCAATTATTACTCGCGTTGGCGGTTCTGTTCTGTACACGCGTCTCCATTACCTTTGAACTTAAACAACATTCTCGGTTTTCCAATACCACTTCAAAATTGCTGTTCAACGATAATCTTGTATCCATTTTGTTGTAGCAACTCTAGCATTATGTTTATGAGTCACATCTGTTTACAATATATGCCCATTCATGCAAATTTCATTGACGCAAGTTGTTTGTTGTATTTTACAACCAATTCTTTTTTCTTCCAAAAGTTCCATTCTAGGCTAAAGGAAATCTCAAAGTGTTGAAGAATTTATCATTCATATATTGTTGTTTTTAATATTGGCTATAGTATTTAGAAAACTCTCTGATTTTAATTTCTTCTTTTATGAGTGTGTTATTGTTTCTATTGCTCTTGAGGGGAAACTATAATGTTACTTATATATACTTTTAGTTATAGTGTCTAACAGCTAAGTGAAAATAATAAATTAATAATAGTAATTTGTAAAATATAATGAATAGTTTTATTGTTTTGCTCACTAAATGCAATCTAAATAACGATTTAACAACGAATTAACAAATCAAAAGTGTTAAATATTTATTTAAAATTACTATTATGAATTTTATTGTTATTATTGATCAAGTTGGTAACATTCGTTACAGTTCCTGGTACATAAAGCAGCGCGGCTCCATTCTTGAAATACCAATTTTTACCGATAGATGGAGCACGAATCCGTTAGACGCATGTGGATGAGAAAACAAAAGCCTATAGAAGCAACTTATATTGAAATAAATTAAGTTTTCTGTTCAAATAGCGACAAAGTAATTATTATTATTATTATTATTATTATTATTATCGTCTTCAATACACTTACCTCAATATTTGGTTATAACAGACTACTAAATACACCAACTACTTTATAAAATACTATGGCGGGATAGAATAAAGTTGCAAGCTTAAATTAGGTTGAAACTTTTTTCTAGACCAATTTGTTTACTTCTTTAATTGTTCCAACAATAATTTTTTAGCTCTACTATAAAAAATGTTTATTTACATATTAGTAATATATTTAATTAATTTGAAAGATTAACAATTTCCAAAAGATTTCTGAAGCCACTTAAATAAAATAATTCTATTGGACAAAAGAAAATTATATTTAATTAATTTGAAAGGTTAACAATTTCCAAAAGATTTCTGAAGCCACTTAAATAAAATAATTCTATTGGACAAAAGAAAATTATATAACTTAAAGGTAATCCAATGAACTGACAAGGTATAAAAAAATCTTGCAATTTCGTACTTTGTGTTCGAAAAAATGCCTTTGGAAAGCAGAAAGCAAATGAAATATGAATTCGGATAACATCGCAGGCTTCACGTCAAGCTCGGATCTCGAATTCTGAGCCAGAACTCGAGTGTTAAATCTCTTTTCGACGTGAGAGGATCAGCAAACAGCAAAAGCCTCCTGCGTTTGGACTGAAATACAAATCAAATAATCTTTTACGGTCGAGTATTATTTTTATAGCTTCCATTGACGACACTGTAATCTTGTAGAACGCCAAAATTTTATGCTATCCCAGATATTATTTGAATATTTCACAGGCAGTGAAATCGTTCCTTAAGTCGTTATTTCAACGCTGGTGATATTTGCCTATAAAACACAGGGTACTTTTACGCTCCTTCGGAAAATGTGTTGCTATAGAGCAACTTTAGGATAATAAACAGAAGGACCTACAGGCGCTATACCGCTTAAGTTTTATTTCCCCCTCTACACGTTCTTTTGTATTGCTCACTAAACAAGTTCCACGAATAACTGCGGCAGGAGAATGCACACAGTATTTTCACAGTTCTAAGTACGGAAATATTACTTAAACAATATCGTCCCCTGTTCCAACAGCAGATTTCTAAAATAAAACGTAGAATTAATGATAGTATTGAATGGCGTATCATCCTCGGCACACTAAACTCAAGCTTTAGTACCTACCGGTGGCGCCATAGCTGAGCGACTATTTGTCTCCCACTGAGACCAGCCGTAAGTGAGATCTGTGGCGGACCAAGCGGCGCTGGGCAGGTTTTCTCCGGATGCTTTGGTTTCTACTGCCATTATTCAAACATCATCTATTTTATCGGCCCTGATCATACTCGCCTCGCAATTGTCGGTGTTTTAGGACCTAATTTTTATATCTATTGTTACCTTCGGAAAGGAAGTAGAGCCGTTGGTCCATTGTCGTAGATTTATGACACAAAAATAACCTCAAGCCAGAAAGAAGCGGCCTCTGAGGGAACTTAATCGATCGTTTCACTCCCTGAATTGAACGCTAATGACTACAGTTATTAAAGAGCGTCCATAAATAAAACCAAATAAATAAATGATGTCATCTTATTTTCACGACGGAAAACAACGAGAATATTCTGGGAAAGATGCAAATGATGTTTAATGTGGAATGAAGAACTAGCCCTCCGACAGAACACTGTTAATAAATGAATGAATGAATTAAATAATAAATAACACACTTAAATAGGAATGGTCGCTTCTCAGATTTCGCGTTTCCGAACACAACCGAAACAGGCTCCTACAGGCGATGTTATTACAGTGCATTGATACACTAGTTTCTTCATGAAAACCACAGAAGTTTATCTCTTTATTCTTTAAAAGAAGAAATGAAAAGAAGCAACGAAGTTTCATTGATTAAACGGAATACAGTCCGCAGCTGTTTTCCAATATGAAAGCACATCGGGAGGGGGGGGGGGCATATTTTTCCTTGCAACCTTAAAGCGTTCAAGCGTTATGAGGCATGAGAAATGTGGGTTCGAATCTCTACAAGTTTTGTGTTTAATTTTTTCTTTGTTTGCATGACCAGCAACTCAGGATAGAGTTAGTTATAATGCTTGTAGGTATATAAATGTATGTTGCTCCTTTAAGACTGTAGCCATAAAATATTTTTTTACATTTGAAACACAGTTTAGTCTATTTGAAAACTTAAAATAAATATGAATATAAAAATAAATAAAAATCTCAATACCCAATATAATATCTTTCATGGGGGAAAAAACGTATTAACTGTTCTTGGTATGGAGTCTACCAGCCGACGAAAATAGTTTTGCCTTTCTGCTAGGGAATAACGCCTTCAACCCTGCAACTTACGTCCTGGGGAATTTTATTTTATTTGCTTTATTTACGGACGCTCTTTAACATCTCAGGTCATCAGCGTCTCTAACAATTCAGGGCGTGAAATGGCCGACAAGTTTTGCTCAGAGGCCTCTTCTTTCAGGCTTGAGGTTCTTTATCGTGCCGTAAATGTACGACACGGGACCCACGGCTTTACTTCCCTTCCGAAGGAAGCCATACTTAGGATTATTACGCCCGAAAAAATTCATCGATCCTGGCCTGGTTTTTGAACCCATGATCTTGGGTTTAGAAGGCAAGTATAGTTACCACTACACCGCCAGGACCGACAGTGGGTCCCATGTCG